>OY748332.1:13010000-13384420 GCA_963556525.1 Cochlearia excelsa
TCATGACAATCCTTATGGTCATGTTAATATGGGAGAAGAACAAGGAGTTCCAACGAAGACATTATCCATGATAATATTGAGGAAGAGCCAAACCACGATAATATTTACAGAGCCTTTGAAGCGCCTAGTGAACCACTCTATGATGGTTGTGTTGAAGGAATTTCGCAGTTGTCTTTGGCGTCTGAAGTAATGGGCATAAAGACGAAGCACAATTTGGTTGAGAGTTGTGTAGATGACATAACACAAGCATTTAAGCGGATTCTTCCACAACCTAATAAAGCTCTGGGGTCATACTATGAGACGAAGAAGCTAACGCGTTCGTTAGGAATGCCAGTTCATAAGATTGATGTTTGTGAGGACAACCGCATGATTTTCCGGAAGGGCGAAGATCGCAACCTTTTACAATGTCGTTTTTGTAACAAGAATCGATATCACACCAACAGAGGGAAGGGAAAGAACATAGCAAAGCAGAGAATGTTTTATCTCCCTATTGCGGATCGACCGAAGCGATTATACCAAGTGGAGGGCACAGCTTCGCATATGCGCCGGCACGCAGCACGAGTCTCTGAAGGAGAAATGCATCACCCATCGACGGAGAGGCGTGGAAGCATTTTAATAAGGTATATCCCGATTTTAGTTCGAAAGTCGAAATATCTATTTAGGCTTAGCAACTGATGGATTTAATCCTATTGGAATGAATGGTGAGACACACTCGGTTTGGCCTGTTATAGTCACCCCTTACAATTTACCTCCTGGTATGTGCATGAAGAGGGATTTTTTCTTTTTGGCGGTGTTGGTGCCTGGACCAAAACATCCGAAGAAAAGTCTAGATATTTATCTTCAACCATTGATTGAAGAGTTGCAACTCTTATGGAGGGAAGGTGTGGTTGCTTATGATGTTTCTAGGAACCAAAATTTTACAATGCGAGTTGCATTGATGTGGACGATAAGTGATTTTCCAGCATATGGAATGGTTTCTGGGTGGACGACGCATGGTCCACTATCATGTCCATATTGCCAAGAAGAAATAGAATCGTTTTGGTTACCACATGGAAGAAAACATAGTTGGTACGATTGTCACCGCAAATTTTTCCCTCATGATCATTCATATCGGCGTAATAACAAAGCTTTCAGGAAAGGTAAGACATTTCGAGGTAACCCTCCACCATGGTTGACGGGTTATGAAGTTTTGACTGAAAGAATAAACACCATTGGTGGATTAGAGAAAACAGTCGATTGTGGATGAAAAGGACATGATAACCCGAGTCGAACAATCGATGGATATGGTGAATACCATAATTGGCACAAGAAGAGTATATTTTGGGAGTTGCCTTATTGGGAAAATCTTCTTCTGAGACACAACCTAGACTTCATGCACATCGAAAAAAACTTTTTCGACAATCTCATCCACACTCTTCTAAATACGAAGGGGAAGACGAAGGACAATATAAAATCAAGGTTGGATCTTCCAGACATATGCACAAGACCTTATTTACAAATAGGACCTGATGGAACAGTTCCTATTCCAAGGTTCAGATTGTCGAACGTAGCAAAACGGAAGTTTCTCTCATGGTTGAGAAATGACATCAGATTTCCGGATGGATTTGCGTCTAATTTCACTAGATGTGTTGATGAGAGTTGTGGGAAACTATCGGGGCTGAAAAGTCATGATTCTCATGTGATCATGCAACGCCTACTTCCATTTGCGATGTTAGAGCTTTTGGATAGCAACATGCACAAGGCAATTTCAGGTATGTGCACTTTTTTTCTTAACACATGTTTCATGCATGTAACACTAGGATGTTTCTAATTATAAGGTTTTTGAACAATTGCAGAGATTGCCGTGTTTTTTCGAGATATCTCTGCCAAAATGTTGCGAGTTGAGGATGTGAGCGTAATGAAGAATAACATTGCAATAAAATTTTGCAATTTGGAGAAGATATTTTCACCTTCGTTCTTTGATGTCAAGGAACATTTACCCGTGCATCTCCCTGATGAAGCTGCCTTTGGTGGTCCAGTGCAATACAGATGAATGTATCCATTTGAGCGCTACATGTATCACCTGAAAAAGAAGGTCAAGAACAAGGCACATATTGGAGGTTCCATTGTCGCGCAATGTGTCCAAGAAGAGATTTCTTATGCAGCAAGCAACTATTACGGGAATACGGAAGATAAAATCAATGATGGTCCTGGGCAAATTCGATTTGCATATGATGATTACCCAGGTGTCCCGAGCATATTTCATCATATCGGACGTGTGAGCGGAAGAAGGGTAGATGGGTGGCTAGAAGATCCAGATTACAACATCATCCAAACATTCATGTTGCTTAATTGTGAAGAATTTGTGCCTTATGAAACGTAAGCGATTAAATGGTAAATTTTGAAAGACTTAAATTCGATAAGATGAGTATTGCATTTTCGTTACGGGATGTTTGAGGAAGCAATGAGAGTGAATATGCCAGGTATTACGGATGATGTAATGGGCAAAGCTAAAGACGCACATTACGCGAAATGGTGTCGGGACTACGTGCGTATACTTTATATGCTAATGATGTCTCTCTATATATAAAGTTCGAACAATAAATTAATTGTGTAATTTTGCGATAAATGAAGCGAGTAAGAATTATGAATTTCCATTATGGATGTTGGAATTTATACAAGGTCCGAGAAACAATTACACGTCATGGCCTATGTATTTCACTCGTGGATACCGTTTCCACAATCACAGACACGACCAGGATAAAAGAACTCAAAACTATGGAGTTGTTGTACGAGGTACAACAGAAACTACTTATTACGGTCTTATAGAAGAGATAATGAAGATCGAGTATCGCGGTGGAGTTGGTCTTAAAGCGGTGATTTTCAGATGCTCTTGGTTCGACAATACAGACGGTATCGGATTGCGTAGACACCCATTTGGTTTAGTTGATGTGGCCCCGCGTAGACGATACGAGAAATATGACCCTTTCGTTCTAGCTGGTCAATGTGACCAAGTGTGTTTCATTCCGTATCCACGCGTATCTGGCTCAGCGAGAGACGATTGGTGGGCATGTCCAAAAGTTATGTCGAGGGGTTATCGCGAGGATGACGAAATTTCTTTAACAACCCTTCAGGATGATACAGTCGACAACGTCGTTGTTCCTAGTTCAATGATTCGAGTAACAACACATGTCGTTGATGAAAATGCTTCTGATTATGATGATTTGGGAGATGTGGAGCCTATGGATTACGAAAATGTCGAAGACGATGGTTCTGGACAGTCTTCAGGTGATTCGAATTCGGATTCGTCAACATATTCTGAAATTTAGTTAATAAGAGTGTTTAATGATGTACTATATTTTCAAACTTATTGTAATATATTGTGAAACTTGTGTTGATTTATGGTTTTATGGTTATAAAATTTTTACTATGGAACTTATTGTGTAATTATAATTTATGATTTTGTAATATATGTATATGGACACCTTATAGTCCACATACATTCAACAACATAACAGTAGCCACGGATTGTCACAGAATAATCCGTGGCTAATACACAAGCACACGTCTAAAGTGGATCTGGACATAGTAAAGTCCAGATTCAGATGTACCAAAGACCGCGGATCACGATTGAATTCGTGGCTACACACCAATTTTCGTGGCTGTGTTAGCCACGGATTAGCCACGGTTATACCCGTAGCTATACAGAAATTTTCAATTTTACACCAAATTGATGTATTATATATTTAATTTATTTTATATATCTTCACATCTACTCATATCTAATACAGTGAAAAAAAAAAAAAATTACAATATTAAAGTAAAAAATAGCATTATATGAAAATCTAATCACTTATAACAATGTTTTTCATAATATCACATACATTACTACTTAATGTTTAATTTATAATTGTATTTTTTTTTTTAAAAAATTAACACAAACATTAAAATCATTGTTTTCAAGTAAAACATTTATTATAATCTTGTATCCAATAACTTATGTCACGTAATATCTAAACCCTAGCCAAACCCTAAAGAACCAAAAGACATAGCCACGGATTAGCCGTGGCTATTTCGTAGCTATATTGTTTACCAACCACGTATTGGCCACGAATTTTCCGTGGCTATGAAACCTCTAAAACAAATATAAACCCTAAACACTGATAACTAGGTAGCCACGAATTTATCCGTGGCTATTTCGTGGCTATATCCAACTACAGCCACGACTTTGCCACGAATCGATTTGTGGATACTGAATCTCTAAAATAAAATTTATCCCTCAAAAATTTTGTAAGTACCATCCACGAATACATTCGTGGCTATTCGTAGCTAAACTTTTACGTAGCCACGGTTTAGCCACGACAAGATGCGTGGCTATTCATAATGTCTTCCAAAACGTGAATCGTTTATCTTTCTAAGTGTCAGCCACAGAAGTATTTGTGGCTATGTCGTAGCTTTGATGTTATTAGCCACGATTAGCCACAGACTTTCCGTGACAATGGTATAGTTATTTGGAATGGGCCTAAGCAATTGGGCCTTATTTTAAATATAGCCACGGACAGTCACGGTTATATCCGTGGCTATACGTGTTTAACCTAATTCATCGCGAAACTGGATCTCATTTCCTTAGCCGCACAATATTTTCCCCCTTTTCTTCTTCTCCGGCGATTCTTCGCAAAATCCGGCCAAACGTTTAATTTTACGGTGAGTTCTTCCTCAAATCTTATTCTCCGTTTATCCCTCTTTATTTTAACCGTTTAATTTTTGAATTCGATCTGTCTTTTAGGGTTTCGTCGTTGTTTAGGGTTTCGTCGTTTAGGGTTTCGTTTTGTCGAAATCATCGTGTTCATCGTGTTTTACCGAGTTTTTCTTCATCGTTCTGTCGTGTTCTTCGTGTTTTACCGAAATCATCGTGTTCTTGTTCATCGTGTTCATCGTGTTCTTCGTGTTTTACTGTTCTGTTTTGGCGTTTAGGGTTTCGTTTTGTCGAAATCATCGTGTTTTACCTCTATGTTTTGTTGATTTTGATTCTTCTTCATCGTGTTCATCTTGTTCTTCGTGTTTTACCTTTCTGTTTTGTTGAGTTTCATGATTTAGATGTCTTTCTCTGCTACTGTTTGTGATATTGTTTCATGAATGGTCTCTGTTTGATGTTGATAATATCTATGGGTTTGAGGAATGATCTATGTTTGATGGATTTTGATTTTATGGTATTTAAATCTGTGATGCTTTGTCTACTTGACTTTTGATGCCTTATTTACTTTATTTTTGATAGTTATGGCTCCTAGAGGAAATGGGAGAGGGAGAGGAAGAGGACAACATGCTCCATCCTACAGGATGGAGATAACTCCTCCAATGCCACCCATCACCAGAATTCAGACCACACTAACCCCACCTTCTCAGACTCCAACAACCAATCCACCTGGTTCAAGAGGAAGAGCAAGTCAAGCTGGCTCTTCTTCTTCGAATGCAGCCACGCCTCTCAGCCTAGAAGCTCTCCTTAATGCACTTGCAAGAAGAAACAACCTGTTCTCCATCCCAAAAAGGTTGATGGAGCTCTCTGGTAAGTAAATATGTTGTTGTATATTGTTTAGTCCATTTTCAGCCATTGATGTGAATTGTTCTGTAATGATGCAGGTTTGGGATAGATCCCGAGGTGAACAAAACGGTAAGGACGACGTGGCAATCTAACTACATGGGTTCTTGGTGGAACTGGTCAATGGTTCCAGATGCAAAAGCAGAGGAGTGGTGGCAAGACTCTGTGATAAGTTAATAATCCATATGCCTTTCAATTTCTCTTATTTCTTTGTTTACTTTTTCTAATGTTTGTATTCATTTTTCAGCAAGCCTACTACTGGTCTCCTTGTCACCATGACCAGGTGTACTTCATGTGGAAGAAGGAGTGCATGGAATCCATCCGTGACAGAGTCAGCAAGAAGAAGAGAGGCAACAAGAAGCCAAGTTTCATATCCGATGATGCTTGGCTGCAGATGCAGGAGCAATGGGATACTGATGTTTGCCAGAAGAAGTCAAAGAAAAACTCCGAGAACCGTATGTCTGATCCTCATGGTCTAGGTGAGCATAAGCATTGTGTTGGGCCTGTAGGGTTTGCCAAGATCGGCTATGAAATGGTAAAAGTATTCTCTTTCATGAATGCCTGTTTTTGTTCTTAGATTAATATTCTGTCCTTTGACTTTGATAAATAGTTTGTGATGTTGTTAATGGTTTGTGATGTTTTTTGTGCTTAGATTAATGTATTGTCCTCTGTTTTGTAGATGCAACAGAATGGTGGTGTTAAACCACCATTTACCGAGCTCGTACGCAAGACTCATACCCGTAAAGATGGCACGTTCGTCGACCGTCGGGCGGAGACAATTGTGGCGGATGTGGAGACAGCTGCTTCACAGGTCACAAATGAGGAAGAGGCCACTCCTTCATCGCAGCGGATTAACAAGGCATATTTGGAGGTAAGTTTGATTTCTATTTTTAACTTAAATTTCTGTCTATCTATTTGTTATTTGGAATTTAACTTATTCTATTGGCAGCGAGTGAAACCAAACCGAGGGCGTATTTACGGTTTGGGAAGCAAGCAGTTCGAGGTTTTCGAACCTTCTGAACCGGTAGCAGCTTCCCTCTCTCGAGTCAAACGTGGGTGGGATCTCTCGAGTCAAACGTGGAGGCCATTCTAGCCTCGCAGAGCCTAATGCTTGCGTCGCAGAAGGCAATACTCGATCATCTCGGGATCAATCCTCAACCAAACAATCCATATGCCACCCCTTCTCCTCATGCAACTGCTTCAAACACCACACCTAACACCAGTCCAGTGTTTGCACCGAGTGTAAACCGTGAAGATCAGCTCGGTGAAAATGATCAAGACCAAGGGCGTGAAGATGATCAGCTTGGTGAGGAACAGAGCCATGAAGAAGAAGAGGAACAAGTGCAAGGCCTTAGTTGATTTTTGTTTTAAAAAACTGAAAAATTGTTATTTATGCTATTTTGAACAATGTTTGTAATAATCATATACTATTTATGCTATTTTCGAATCAGGTTTAGGTTTTATAAAAAATAGTTTCAGTTTCAATTTTTTTATATTTATTTTTTTATGCGAAAATTATGTAAAGCCACGGCAATTTCCGTGGCAACCGTGCAGAAAGCCACGAAAAAACCGTGGCTAGTCGTAGCAAAAAAGTTACGGTTTGCAACAGAACATTCCGTGGCAAATAAGCCACGAAAGAGCAACGAATACATCTGTGGCTAATATCAGCCACGACCTTGTTACGAAAATAAATCGGTGCTGCAGCCACGGTTGCCACGGAACATTCTGTAGCAAGAATAGCCACGAATTTTACCGTGGCTAAAATTGCCACGGAATGTCACCACTACTTCCGTGGCTAAAATGGCCACGAATTGCCACCAACACTTTCGTGGCTAAAAAAGGCCACGAATTGCCACCACTACTTCCGTGGCTACATTAGCCACGACTTTGCCACAAATAATTCTGTGGCAATCTAGCCGCGAATATATACATGGCCATTTCGTGGCTATGACATCCGTGGCTAGTCGTGACGAACTTATGAAAAATCTAACAACGCGTTTCTAGGACTCTAAACCAAGCTTCATGCAACATGAGTGCTTATAAGTGTCTCAATGAGCTTTGTACAAGTTTACATAACTTATGAAACATCTAACAACGCGTTTCTAGGACTCTTAACATAGTTTCATGCAACATGAGTGCTTATAAGTGTCTCAATGAGTTTGTACAAGTTTGATGAACTTATGAAACATCTAACAACGCGTTTCTAGAACTCGAAACCAAGTTTCATGCAACATGAGTGCTTATAAGTGTCTCAATGAGCTTTGTACAAGTTTGACGAACTTATGAAACATATAACAACGCGTTTCTAGGACTCTAAACCAAGTTTCATGCAACATGAGTGCTTATAAGTGTCTCAATGAGCTTTGTACAAGTTTGACGAACTTATGAAACATCTAATAACGCGTTTCTAGGACTCTAAACAAGGTTTCATGCAACATGAGTGCTTATAAGTGTCGCAATGAGCTTTGTACAAGTTTAAAGAACTTATGAAACATCTAAGAACGCGTTTCTAGGACTCTTAATCAAGTTTCATGCAACATGAGTACTTATAAGTGTCTCAAAGAACTTTGTACAAGTTTGACGAACTTATGAAACATCCAACAACGAGTTTCCAGGACTCTAAACCAAGTTTCATGCAACATGAGTGCTTATAAGTCTCTCAATGAGCTTTGTAGAAAGTTTGACGAACTTATGAAACATCTAACAACGTGGTTTCTAGGACTCTAAACCAAGTTTCATGACACATGAGTCTTATAAGTGTCTCAATGAGCTTTGTACAAGTTTGACGAACTTATGAAACATCTAACAATGCGTTTCTAGGACTCTAAACCAAGTTTCATGCAACATGAGAGCTTATAAGTGTCTCAATGAGGTTTGAACAAGTTTGACGAACTTATGAAACATCAAACAATGCGTTTCTAGGACTCTAAACCAAGTTTCATGAAACATGAGTGCTTATAAGTGTCTCATGAGCTTTGTACAAGTTTGACAAACTTATGAAACATCTAACAATGCGTTTTCTAGGACTCGAAACCAAGCTCCATGCAACATGAGTGCTTATAAGTGTCTCAATGAGCTTTGTACAAGTTTGACGAACTTATGAAACATCTAACAACGCGTTTCTAGGACTCTAAACCAAGTTTCATGACACATGAGTCTTATAAGTGTCTCAATGAGATTTGTACAAGTTTGACGAACTTATGAAACATCTAACAATGCGTTTCTAGGACTCTAAACCAAGTTTCATGCAACATGAGAGCTTATAAGTGTCTCAATGAGCTTTGAACAAGTTTGACGAACTTATGAAACATCAAACAACGCGTTTCTAGGACTCTAAACCAAGTTTCATGAAACATGAGTGCTTATAAGTGTCTCATGAGCTTTGTACAAGTTTGACAAACTTATGAAACATCTAACAAAGCGTTTTCTAGGACTCGAAACCAAGCTTCATGCAACATGAGTGCTTATAAGTGTCTCAATGAGCTTTGTACAAGTTTGACGAACTTATGAAACATCTAACAACGCGTTTCTAGGACTCTAAACCAAGTTTCATGCATAATGAGTGCTTATAAGTGTCTCAATGAGCGTTGTACAAGTTTGACGAACTTATGAAACATCTAACAACGCGTTTCTAGGACTCTAAACCAAGTTTCATGCAACATGAGTGCTTATAAGTGTCTCAGTGAGCTTTGTACAAGTTTGACGAACTTATGAAACATCTAACAACGCGTTGCTAGGAATCTAAACCAAGTTTCATGCAACATGAGTGCTTATAAGTGTCTCAATGAGCTTTGTACAAGTTTGACGAAGTTATGAAACATCTAACAACGCGTTTCTAGGACTCTAAACCAAGCTTCATGCAACATGAGTGCTTATAAGTGTCTCAATGAGATTTGTACAAGTTTACATAACTTATGAAACATCTAACAACGCGTTTCTAGGACTCTTAACCAAGTTTCATGCAACATGAGTGCTTATAAGTGTCTCAATGAGCTTTGTACAAGTTTGACGAACTTATGAAACATCTAACAACACGTTTTCTAGGACTCGAAACCAAGTTTCATGCAACATGAGTGCTTATAAGTGTCCCAATGAGCTTTGTACAACTTTGACGAACTTATGAAACACCTAACAACGCGTTTCTAGGACTCTAAACCAAGTTTCATGCAACATGAGTGCTTATAAGTGTCTCAATGAGCGTTGTACAAGTTTGACGAACTTATGAAACATCTAACAACGCGTTTGTAGGACTCTAAACCAAGTTTCATGCATCATGAGTGCTTATAAGTGTCTCAATGAGCTTTGTACAAGTTTAGATAACTTATGAAACATCTAACAACACGTTTCTAGGACTCTTAACCAAGTTTCATGCAACATGAGTGTTTATAAGTGTCTCAATGAGCTTTGTACAAGTTTGACGAATTTATGAAACATCTAACAACGCATTTCTATGACTCTAAACCAAGTTTCATGCAACATGAGTGCTTATAAGTGACTCAATGAGCTTTGTACAAGTTTGACGAACTTATGAAACATCTAACAACGCGTTTCTAGGACTCTTAACCAAGTTTCATGCAACATGAGTGCTTATAAGTGTCTCAATGAGCTTTGTACAATTTTGACGAACTTATGAAACATCTAACAACGCGTTTCTAGGACTCTAAACCAAGTTTCATGCAACATGAGTGCTTATAAGTGTCTCAATGAGCTTTCTACAAGTTTGACGAACTTATGAAATATCTAACAACACGTTTCTAGGACTCTAAACCAAGTTTCATGCAACATGAGTGCTTATAAGTGTCTCAATGAGCTTTCTACAAGTTTGACGAACTTATGAAACATCTAACAACGCGTTTCTAGGACTCTTAAACAAGTTTCATGCAACATGAGTGCTTATAAGTGTCTCAATGAGCTTTGTACAAGTTTGACGAACTTATGAAACATCTAACAACGCGTTTCTAGGACTCTAAACCAAGTTTCATGCAACATTAGTGATTATAAGTGTCTCAATGAGATTTGTACAAGTTTGAAGAAACTATGAAACATCTAACAACGCGTTTCTCGGAATCTAAACCAAGTTTCATGCAACATGATTGCTTATATGTGTCTCAATGAGCTTTATACATGTTTGACGAATTTAAGAAACATCTAACAACGCGTTTCTAGGTCTTAAAACCAAGTTTCATGCAACATGAGTGATTATAAGTGGCTCAGTGAGCTTTGTACAAGTTTGACGAACTTATGAAACATCAAACAACGAGTTTCTAGGACTCTAAACCAAGTTTCATGCAACATGAGTACTTATAAGTGTCTCAATGAGTTTTGTACAAGTTTGATGAACTTATGAAACATCTAACAACGCGTTTCTAGAACTCGAAACCAAGTTTCATGCAACATGAGTGCTTATAAGTGTCTCATTGAGATTTGTACAAGTTTGACGAACTTATGAAACATATAACAACGCGTTTATAGGACTCTAAACCAAGTTTCATGCAACTTGAGTGCTTATAAGTGTCTCTATGAGCTTTGTACAAGTTTGACGAACTTATGAAACATCTAACAACGCGTTTCTAGGACTCTAAACAAGGTTTCATGCAACATGAGTGCTTATAAGTGTCTCAATGAACTTTGTACAAGTTTAAGGAACTTATGAAACATCTAACAACGCGTTTCTAGGACTCTTAATCAAGTTTCATGCAACATGAGTACTTATAAGTGTCTCAAAGAGCTTTGTACAAGTTTGACGAACTTATGAAACATCTAACAACGAGTTTCCAGGACTCTAAACCAAGTTTCGTGCAACATGAGTGCTTATAAGTCTCTCAATGAGCTTTGTACAAGTTTGACGAACTTATGAAACATCTAACAACGTTTTTCTAGGACTTTTAACCAAGTTTCATGCAACATGAGTGCTTATAAGTGTCTCAATAAGCTTTGTACAAGTTTGACGAACTTATGAAACATCTAACAACGCGTTTCTAGGACTCTAAACCAAGTTTCATGCAACATGAGTTCTTATAAGTGTCTCAATGAGCTTTGTACTAGTTTCACGAACTTATGAAACATCTAATTAACAACGTGGTTTCTAGGACTCTAAACCAAGTTTCATGACACATGAGTCTTATAAGTGTCTCAATGAGCTTTGTACAAGTTTGACGAACTTATGAAACATCTAACAATGCGTTTCTAGGACTCTAAACCAGGTTTCAAGCAACATGAGAGCTTATAAGTGTCTCAATGAGCTTTGAACAAGTTTGACGAACTTATAAAACATCAAACAACGCGTTTCTAGGACTCTAAACCAAGTTTCATGAAACA
The DNA here is from genome assembly GCA_963556525.1 of Cochlearia excelsa. NCBI lineage: Eukaryota > Viridiplantae > Streptophyta > Magnoliopsida > Brassicales > Brassicaceae > Cochlearia > Cochlearia excelsa. The sequence goes on from OY748332.1 coordinate 13,021,894, forward strand.
TGAGTGCTTATAAGTGTCTCATGAGCTTTGTACAAGTTTGACAAACTTATGAAACATCTAACAACGTGTTTTCTATGACTCGAAACCAAGCTTCATGCAACATGAGTGCTTATAAGTGTCTCAATGAGCTTTGTACAAGTTTGACGAACTTATGAAACATCTAACAACGCGTTTCTAGGACTCTAAACCAAGTTTCATGCATAATGAGTGCTTATAAGTGTCTCAATGAGCGTTGTACAAGTTTGACGAATATATGAAACATCTAACAACGCGTTTCTAGGACTCTAAACCAAGTTTCATGCAACATGAGTGCTTATAAGTGTCTCAGTGAGCTTTGTACAAGTTTGACGAACTTATGAAACATCTAACAACGCGTTGCTAGGACTCTAAACCAAGTTTCATGCAACATGAATGCTTATAAGTGTCTCAATGAGCTTTGTACAAGTTTGACGAACTTATGAAACATCTAACAACGCTTTTCTAGGACTCTAAACCAAGCGTCATGCAACATGAAATCTTATAAGTGTCTCAATGAGCTTTGTACAAGTTTACATAACTTATGAAACATCTAACAACGCGTTTCTAGGACTCTTAACCAAGTTTCATGCAACATGAGTGCTTATAAGTGTCTCAATGAGCTTTGTACAAGTTTGACGAACTTATGAAACATCTAACAACACGTTTTCTAGGACTCGAAACCAAGTTTCATGCAACATGAGTGCTTATAAGTGTCCCAATGAGCTTTGTACAAGTTTGACGAACTTATGAAACATCTAACAACGGGTTTCTAGGACTCTAAACCAAGTTTCATGCAACATGAGTGCTTATAAGTGTCTCAATGAGTATTGTACAAGTTTAATGAACTTATGAAACATCTAACAACGCGTTTCTAGAACTCAAAACCAAGTTTCATGCAACATGAGTGCTTATAAGTGTCTCAATGAGCTTTGTACAAGTTTGACGAACTTATGAAACATATAACAACGCGTTTCTAGGACTCTAAACAAAGTTTCATGCAACATGATTGCTTATAAGTGTCTCAATGATCTTTGTACAAGTTTGACGAACTTATGAAACATCTAACAACGCGTTTCTAGGACTCTAGACAAGGTTTCATGCAACATGAGTGCTTATAAGTGTCTCAATGAACTTTGTACAAGTTTAAAGAACTTATGAAACATCTAACAATGCGTTTCTAGGACTCTTAATCAAGTTTGATGCAACATGAGTACTTATAAGTGTCTCAAAGAGCTTTGTACAAGTTTGACGAACTTATGAAACATCTAACAACGAGTTTCCAGGACTCTAAACCAAGTTTCATGCAACATGAGTGCTTATAAGTCTCTTAATGTGCTTTGTACAAGTTTGACGGACTTATGAAACATCTAACAACGTGTTTCTAGGATTTTTAACCAAGTTTCATGCAACATGAGAGTGCTTATAAGTGTCTCAATGAGCTTTGTACAAGTTTGACGAACTTATGAAACATCTAACAACGCGTTTCTAGGACTCTAAACCAAGTTTCATGCAACATGAGAGCTTATAAGTGTCTCAATGAGCTTTGAACAAGTTTGACGAACTTATGAAACATCAAACAACGCGTTTCTAGGACTCTAAACCAAGTTTCATGAAACATGAGTGCTTATAAGTGTCTCATGAGCTTTGTACAAGTTTGAAAAACTTATGAAACATCTAACAACGCGTTTTCTAGGACTCTAAACCAAGTTTCATGCAACATGAGTGCTTATAAGTGTCTCAATGATCTTTGTACAAGTTTGACGAACTTATGAAACATCTAACAACGCGTTTCTAGGACTCTAAACAAGGTTTCATGCAACATGAGTGCTTATAAGTGTCTCAATGAACTTTGTACAAGTTTAAAAAATTTATGAAACATCTAACAACGCATTTCTAGGACTCTTAATCAAGTTTCATGCAACATGAGTACTTATAAGTGTCTCAAAGAGCTTTGTACAAGTTTGACGAACTTATGAAACATCTAACAACGAGTTTCCAAGACTCTAAACCAAGTTTCATGCAACATGAGTGCTTATAAGTGTCTCAATGAGCTTTGTACAAGTTTGACGAACTTATGAAACATCTAACAACGCGTTTCTAGGACTCTAAACCAAGTTTCATGCATAATGAGTGCTTATAAGTGTCTCAATGAGCGTTGTACAAGTTTGGCGAACTTATGAAACATCTAACAACGCGTTTCTAGGACTCTAAACCAAGCTTCATGCAACATGAAATCTTATAAGTGTCTCAATGAGCTTTGTACAAGTTTACATAACTTATGAAACATCTAACAACGCGTTTCTAGGACTCTTAACCAAGTTTCATGCAACATGAGTGCTTATAAGTGTCTCAATGAGCTTTGTACAAGTTTGACGAACTTATGAAACATCTAACAACGCGTTTCTAGGACTCTAAACCAAACTTCATGCAACATGAAATCTTATAAGTGTCTCAATGAGCTTTGTACAAGTTTACATAACTTATGAAACATCTAACAACGCGTTTCTAGGACTCTTAACCAAGTTTCATGCAACATGAGTGCTTATAAGTGTCTCAATGAGCTTTGTACAAGTTTGACGAACTTATCAAACATCTAACAACACATTTTCTAGGACTCGAAACCAAGTTTCATGCAACATGAGTGCTTATAAGTGTCCCAATTAGCTTTGTACAAGTTTGATGAACTTATGAAACATCTAACAACGGGTTTCTAGGACTCTAAACCAAGTTTCATGCAACATGAGTGCTTATAAGTGTCTGAATGAGCGTTGTACAAGTTTGACGAACTTATGAAACATCTAAAAACGCATTGCTAGGACTCTAAACCAAGTTTCATGCAACATGAGTGCTTATAAGTGTCTCAATGATCTTTGTACAAGTTTGACGAACTTATGAAACATCTAACAACGCGTTTCTAGGACTCTAAACCAAGCTTCAAGCAACATGAGTGCTTATAAGTGTCTCAATGAGCTTTGTACAAGTTTACATAACTTATGAAACATCTAACAACGCGTTTCTAGGACTCTAAACCAAGTTTCATGCAACATGAGTGCTTATAAGTGTCTCAATGAGCTTTGTAAAAGTTTGACGAACTTATGAAACATCTAACAACGCGTTTCTATGACTTTAAACAAAGTTTCATGCATCATGAGTGATTATAAGTGTCTCAATGAGCTTTGTACAAGTTTGACGAACTTATGAAACATCTAACAACGAGTTTCTAGGAGTCTAAACCAAGTTATATGCAACATGAGTGCTTATAAGTGTCTCAGTGAGTTTTGTACAAGTTTGATGAACTTATGAAACATCTAACAACGCGTTTCTAGAACTCGAAACCAAGTTTCATGCAACATGAGTGCTTATAAGTGTCTCAATGAGCTTTGTACAAGTTTGACGAACTTATGAAACATCTAACAACGCGTTTCTAGGACTCTAAACCAAGTTTCATGCAACATGAGTGCTTATAAGTGTCTCAATGAGCTTTCTACAAGTTTAAAGAACTTATGAAACATCTAACAACGCGTTTCTAGGACTCTTAATCAAGTTTCATGCAACATGAGTGCTTAAAAGTGTCTCAATGAACTTTGTACAAGTTTGAAGAACCTATGAAACATCTAACAACGCGTTTCTAAGAATCTAAACCAAGTTTCATGCAATATGAGAGCTTATAAGTGTCTCAATGAGCTTTGAACAAGTTTGACGAACTTACGAAACATCAAACAACGCGTTTCTAGGACTCTAAACCAAGTTTCATGAAACATGAGTGCTTATAAGTGTCTCATGAGCTTTGTACAAGTTTGACGAACTTATGAAACATCTAACAACGCGTTTTCTAGGACTTGAAACCAAGTTTCATGCAATATGAGTGCTTATAAGTGTCTCAATGAGCTTTGTACAAGTTTGACGAACTTATGAAACATCTAACAACGCGTTTTCTAGGACTCGAAACCAAGTTTCATGCAACATGAGTGCTTATAAGTGTCTCAATGAGCTTTGTACAAGTATGACGAACTTATGAAACATCTAACAACGCGTTTCTAGGACTCTAAACCAAGTTTCATGCAACATGAGTGCTTATAAGTGTCTCAATGAGCGTTGTACAAGTTTGACGAACTTATGAAACATCTAACAACGCGTTTCTAGGACTCTAAACCACGTTTCATGCAACATGAGTGCTTATAAGTGTCTCAGTGAGCTTTGTACAAGTTTGACGAACTTATGAAACATCTAAAAACGCGTTGCTAGGACTCTAAACCAAGTTTCATGCAACATGAGTGCTTATAAGTGTCTCAATGAGCTTTGTACAAGTTTGACGAACTTATGAAACATCTAACAACACGTTTCTAGGACTCTAAACCAAGCTTCATGCAACATGAGTGCTTATAAGTGTCTCAATGAGCTTTGTACAAGTTTACATAACTTATGAAACATCTAACAACGCGTTTCTAAGAATCTAAACCAAGTTTCATGCAACATGAGTGCTTATAAGTGTCTCAATGAGCTTTATACAAGTTTGACGAACTTATTAAACATCTAACAACGCGTTTCTAGGACTCTAAACCAAGTTTCATGCAACATGAGTGCTTATAAGTGTCTCAATGAGATTTGTACTAGTTTCACGAACTTATGAAACATCAAACAACGCGTTTCTAGGACTCTACACCAAGTTTCATGCAACATGAGTGCTTATAAGAGTCTCAATGAGCTTTGTACAAGTTTGACGAACTTATGAAACATCTAACAACGCGTTACTAGGACTCTAAACAAAGTTTCATGCAACATGAGTGCTTATAAGTTTCTCAATGAGTTTTGTACAAGTTTGAAGAACTTATGAAACATCTAACAACGCGTTTCTAGGACTCTAAACCAAGTTTCATGCAACTCGAGTGCTTATAAGTGTCTCAATGAGCATTGTACAAGTTTGACGAACTTATGAAACATCTAACAACGCGTTTCTAGGACTCTTAACCAAGTTTCATGCAACATGAGTGCTTATAAGTGTCTCAATGAGCGTTGTACAGGTTTGACGAACTTATGAAACATCTAACACACGTTTCTAGGACTCTAAACCAAGTTTCATGCAACATGAGTGCTTATAAGTGTCTCAATGAGTTTTGTACAAGTTTGACGAACTTATGAAACATCTAACAACGCGTTTCTAGGACTCTAAACCAAGTTTCATGCAACATGAGTGCTTATAAGTGTCTCAATGAGCTTTGTAAAAGTTTAAATAACTTATGAAACATCTAACAACGCGTTTCTAGGACTCTTAACCAAGTTTCATGCAAGATGAGTGCTTATAAGTGTCTCAATGAGCTTTGTACAAGTTTGACGAACTTATGAAACATCTAACAACGCGTTTCTAGGACTATTAACCAAGTTTCATGCAACATGAGTGCTTATAAGTAGACCAATGAGCTTTGTACAAGTTTGACGAACTTATGAAACATCTAACAACGCGTTTCTAGGACTCTAAACCAAGTTTCATGCAACATGAGTTCTTATAAGTGTCTCAATGAGCTTTGTACTAGTTTCACGAACTTATGAAACATCTAACAACGTGGTTTCTAGGACTCTAAACCAAGTTTCATGACACATGAGTCTTATAAGTGTCTCAATGAGCTTCGTACAAGTTTGACGAACTTATGAAACATCTAACAATGCGTTTCTAGGACTCTAAACCAGGTTTCAAGCAACATGAGAGCTTATAAGTGTCTCAATGAGCTTTGAACAAGTTTGATGAACTTATAAAACATCAAACAACGCGTTTCTAGGACTCTAAACCAAGTTTCATGAAACATGAGTGCTTATAAGTGTCTCATGAGCTTTGTACAAGTTTGACAAACTTATGAAACATCTAACAACGTGTTTTCTATGACTCGAAACCAAGCTTCATGCAACATGAGTGCTTATAAGTGTCTCAATGAGCTTTGTACAAGTTTGACGAACTTATGAAACATCTAACAACGCGTTTCTAGGACTCTAAACCAAGTTTCATGCATAATGAGTGCTTATAAGTGTCTCAATGAGCGTTGTACAAGTTTGACGAACATATGAAATATCTAACAACGCGTTTCTAGGACTCTAAACCAAGTTTCATGCAACATGAGTGCTTATAAGTGTCTCAGTGAGCTTTGTACAAGTTTGACGAACTTATGAAACATCTAACAACGCGTTCCTAGGACTCTAAACCAAGTTTCATGCAACTTGAATGCTTATAAGTGTCTCAATGAGCTTTGTACAAGTTTGACGAACTTATGAAACATCTAACAACGCTTTTCTAGGACTCTAAACCAAGCGTCATGCAACATGAAATCTTATAAGTGTCTCAATGAGCTTTGTACAAGTTTACATAACTTATGAAACATCTAACAACGCGTTTCTAGGACTCTTAACCAAGTTTCATGCAACATGAGTGCTTATAAGTGTCTCAATGAGCTTTGTACAAGTTTGACGAACTTATGAAACATCTAACAACACGTTTTCTAGGACTCTAAACCAAGTTTCATGCAACATGAGTGCTTATAAGTGTCCCAATGAGCTTTGTACAAGTTTGACGAACTTATGAAACATCTAACAACGGGTTTCTAGGACTCTAAACCAAGTTTCATGCAACATGAGTGCTTATAAGTGTCTCAATGAGCATTGTACAAGTTTGACGAACTTATGAAACATCTAACAACGCGTTTCTAGGACTCTTAACCAAGTTTCATGCAACATGAGTGCTTATAAGTGTCTCAATGAGCGTTGTACAGGTTTGACGAATTTATGAAACATCTAACACACGTTTCTAGGACTCTAAACCAAGTTTCATGCAACATGAGTGCTTATAAGTGTCTCAATGAGTTTTGTACAAGTTTGACGAACTTATGAAACATCTAACAACGCGTTTCTAGGACTCTAAACCAAGTTACATGCAACATGAGTGCTTATAAGTGTCTCAATGAGCTTTGTAAAAGTTTAAATAACTTATGAAACATCTAACAACGCGTTTCTAGGACTCTTAACCAAGTTTCATGCAACATGAGTGCTTATAAGTGTCTCAATGAGCTTTGTCCAAGTTTGATGAACTTATGAAACATCTAAAAACGCGTTTCTAGGACTATTAACCAAGTTTCATGCAACATGAGTGCTTATAAGTAGACCAATGAGCTTTGTACAAGTTTGACGAACTTATGAAACATCTAACAACGCGTTTCTAGGACTCTAAACCAAGTTTCATGCAACATGAGTTCTTATAAGTGTCTCAATGAGCTTTGTACTAGTTTAACGAACTTATGAAACATCTAACAATGTGGTATCTAGGACTCTAAACCAAGTTTCATGCAACATGAGTGATTATAAGTGTCTCAATGAGATTTGTACAAGTTTGAAGAACCTATGAAACATCTAACAACGCGTTTCTAGGAATCTAAACCAAATTTCATGCAACATGAGAGCTTATAAGTGTCTCAATGAGCTTTGTACAAGTTTACATAACTTATGAAACATCTAACAACGCGTTTCTAGGACTCAACCAAGTTTCATGCAACATGAGTGCTTATAAGTGTCTCAATGAGCTTTGTAAAAGTTTGACGAACTTATGAAACATCTAACAACGCGTTTCTATGACTTTAAACAAAGTTTCATGCATCATGAGTGATTATAAGTGTCTCAATGAGCTTTGTACAAGTTTGACGAACTTATGAAACATCTAACAACGAGTTTCTAGGAGTCTAAACCAAGTTATATGCAACATGAGTGCTTATAAGTGTCTCAATGAGTTTTGTACAAGTTTGATGAACTTATGAAACATCTAACAACGCGTTTCTAGAACTCGAAACCAAGTTTCATGCAACATGAGTGCTTATAAGTGTCTCAATGAGCTTTGTACAAGTTTGACGAACTTATGAAACATCTAACAACGCGTTTCTAGGACTCTAAACCAAGTTTCATGCAACATGAGTGCTTATAAGTGTCTCAATGAGCTTTCTACAAGTTTAAAGAACTTATGAAACATCTAACAACGCGTTTCTAGGACTCTTAATCAAGTTTCATGCAACATGAGTGCTTATAAGTGTCTCAATGAACTTTGTACAAGTTTGAAGAACCTATGAAACACTAACAACGCGTTTCTAAGAATCTAAACCAAGTTTCATGCAATATGAGAGCTTATAAGTGTCTCAATGAGCTTTGAACAAGTTTGACGAACTTACGAAACATCAAACAACGCGTTTCTAGGACTCTAAACCAAGTTTCATGAAACATGAGTGCTTATAAGTGTCTCATGAGCTTTGTACAAGTTTGACGAACTTATGAAACATCTAACAACGCGTTTTCTAGGACTTGAAACCAAGTTTCATGCAATATGAGTGCTTATAAGTGTCTCAATGAGCTTTGTACAAGTTTGACGAACTTATGAAACATCTAACAACGCGTTTTCTAGGACTCGAAACCAAGTTTCATGCAACATGAGTGCTTATAAGTGTCTCAATGAGCTTTGTACAAGTTTGACAAACTTATGAAACATCTAACAACGCGTTTCTAGGACTCTAAACCAAGTTTCATGCAACATGAGTGCTTATAAGTGTTTTAATGAGCGTTGTACAAGTTTGACGAACTTATGAAACATCTAACAACGCGTTTCTAGGACTCTAAACCACGTTTCATGCAACATGAGTGCTTATAAATGTCTCAGTGAGCTTTGTACAAGTTTGACGAACTTATGAAACATCTAAAAACGCGTTGCTAGGACTCTAAACCAAGTTTCATGCAACATGAGTGCTTATAAGTGTCTCAATGAGCTTTGTACAAGTTTGACGAACTTATGAAACATCTAACAACACGTTTCTAGGACTCTAAACCAAGCTTCATGCAACATGAGTGCTTATAAGTGTCTCAATGAGCTTTGTACAAGTTTACATAACTTATGAAACATCTAACAACGCGTTTCTAGGAATCTAAACCAAGTTTCATGCAACATGAGTGCTTATAAGTGTCTCAATGAGCTTTATACAAGTTTGACGAACTTATTAAACATCTAACAACGCGTTTCTAGGACTCTAAACCAAGTTTCATGCAACATGAGTGCTTATAAGTGTCTCAATGAGCTTTGTACTAGTTTCACGAACTTATGAAACATCAAACAATGCGTTTCTAGGACTCTACACCAAGTTTCATGCAACATGAGTGCTTATAAGAGTCTCAATGCGCTTTGTACAAGTTTGACGAACTTATGAAACATCTAACAACGCGTTTCTAGGACTCGAAACCAAGTTTCATGCAACATGTGTGCTTATAAGTGTTTCAATGAGTTTTGTGCAAGTTTGACGAACTTATAAAACATCAAACAACGCGTTTCTAGTACTCGAAACCAAATTTCATGCAATATGAGTGCTTATAAGTGTCTCAATGAGCTTTGTACAAGTTTGACGAACTTATGAAACATCTAACAACGCGTTACTAGGACTCTAAACAAAGTTTCATGCAACATGAGTGCTTATAAGTTTCTCAATGAGCTTTGTACAAGTTTGAAGAACTTATGAAACATCTAACAACGCGTTTCTAGGACTCTAAACCAAGTTTCATGCAACTCGAGTGCTTATAAGTGTCTCAATGAGCATTGTACAAGTTTGACGAACTTATGAAACATCTAACAACGCGTTTCTAGGACTCTTAACCAAGTTTCATGCAACATGAGTGCTTATAAGTAGACCAATGAGCTTTGTACAAGTTTGACGAACTTATGAAACATCTAACAACGCGTTTCTAGGACTCTAAACCAAGTTTCATGCAACATGAGTTCTTATAAGTGTCTCAATGAGCTTTGTACTAGTTTCACGAACTTATGAAACATCTAACAATGTGGTTTCTAGGACTCTAAACCAAGTTTCATGCAACATGAGTGATTATAAGTGTCTCAATGAGATTTGTACAAGTTTGAAGAACCTATGAAACATCTAACAACGCGTTTCTAGGAATCTAAACCAAATTTCATGCAACATGAGAGCTTATAAGTGTCTCAATGAGCTTTGAACAAGTTTGACGAACTTATGAAATATCAAACAACGCGTTTGTACGACTCTAAACCAAGTTTCATGAAACATGAGTGCTTATAAGTGTCTCATGAGCTTTGTACAAGTTTGACGAACTTATGAAACATCTAACAACGCGTTTTCTAGGACTCGAAACCAAGTTTCATGCAACATGAGTGCTTATAAGTGTCTCAATGAGCTTTGTACAAGTTTGACGAACTTATGAAACATCTAACAACACGTTTTCTAGGACTCGAAACCAAGTTTCATGCAACATGAGTTCTTATAAGTGTCTCAATGAGCTTTGTACAAGTTTGACGAACTTATGAAACATCTAACAACGCGCTTCTAGGACTCTTAACCAAGTTTCATGCAACATGAGTGCTTATAAGTGTCTCAATGAGCGTTGTACAAGTTTGACGAACTTATGAAACATCTAACAACGCGTTTCTAGGACTCTAAACAAAGTTTCATGCAACATGAGTGCTTATAAGTTTCTCAATGAGCTTTGTACAAGTTTGACGAACTTATGAAACATCTAACAACGCGTTTCTAGGACTCTAAACCAAGTTTCATGCAACTCGAGTGCTTATAAGTGTCTCAATGAGCATTGTACAAGTTTGACGAACTTATGAAACATCTAACAACGCGTTTCTAGGACTCTTAACCAAGTTTCATGCAACATGAGTGCTTATAAGTGTCTCAATGAGCGTTGTACAGGTTTGACGAACTTATGAAACATCTAACACACGTTTCTAGGACTCTAAACCAAGTTTCATGCAACATGAGTGCTTATAAGTGTCTCAATGAGTTTTGTACAAGTTTGACGAACTTATGAAACATCTAACAACGCGTTTCTAGGACTCTAAACCAAGTTTCATGCAACATGAGTGCTTATAAGTGTCTCAATGAGCTTTGTAAAAGTTTAAATAACTTATGAAACATCTAACAACGCGTTTCTAGGACTCTTAACCAAGTTTCATGCAACATGAGTGCTTATAAGTAGACCAATGAGCTTTGTACAAGTTTGACGAACTTATGAAACATCTAACAACGCGTTTCTAGGACTCTAAACCAAGTTTCATGCAACATGAGTTCTTATAAGTGTCTCAATGAGCTTTGTACTAGTTTCACGAACTTATGAAACATCTAACAATGTGGTTTCTAGGACTCTAAACCAAGTTTCATGCAACATGAGTGATTATAAGTGTCTCAATGAGATTTGTACAAGTTTGAAAAACCTATGAAACATCTAACAACGCGTTTCTAGGAATCTAAACCAAATTTCATGCAACATGAGAGCTTATAAGTGTCTCAATGAGCTTTGAACAAGTTTGACGAACTTATGAAATATCAAACAACGCGTTTGTACGACTCTAAACCAAGTTTCATGAAACATGAGTGCTTATAAGTGTCTCATGAGCTTTGTACAAGTTTGACGAACTTATGAAACATCTAACAACGCGTTTTCTAGGACTCGATTTCATGCAACATGAGTGCTTATAAGTGTCTCAATGAGCTTTGTACAAGTTTGACGAACTTATGAAACATCTAACAACACGTTTTCTAGGACTCGAAACCAAGTTTCATGCAACATGAGTTCTTATAAGTGTCTCAATGAGCTTTGTACAAGTTTGACGAACTTATGAAACATCTAACAACGCGCTTCTAGGACTCTTAACCAAGTTTCATGCAACATGAGTGCTTATAAGTGTCTCAATGAGCGTTGTACAAGTTTGACGAACTTATGAAACATCTAACAACGCGTTTCTAGGACTCTAAACAAAGTTTCATGCAACATGAGTGCTTATAAGTTTCTCAATGAGCTTTGTACAAGTTTGACGAACTTATGAAACATCTAACAACGCGTTTCTAGGACTCTAAACCAAGTTTCATGCAACTCGAGTGCTTATAAGTGTCTCAATGAGCATTGTACAAGTTTAACGAACTTATGAAACATCTAACAACGCGTTTCTAGGACTCTTAACCAAGTTTCATGCAACATGAGTGCTTGTAAGTTTCTCAATGAGCGTTGTACAAGTTTGACGAAATTATGAAACATCTAACACACGTTTCTAGGACTCTAAACCAACTTTCATGCAACATGAGTGCTTATAAGTGTCTCAATGAGTTTTGTACAAGTTTGACGAACTTATGAAACATCTAACAACGCGTTTCTAGGACTCTAAACCAAGTTTCATGCAACATGAGTGCTTATAAGTGTCTCAATGAGCTTTGTAAAAGTTTAAATAACTTATGAAACATCTAACAACGCGTTTCTAGGACTCTAAACCAAGTTTCATGCAACATGAGTTCTTATAAGTGTCTCAATGAGCTTTGTACTAGTTTCACGAACTTATGAAACATCTAACAACGTGGTTTCTAGGACTCTAAACCAAGTTTCATGCAACATGAGTTATTATAAGTGTCTCAATGAGATTTGTACAAGTTTGAAGAACCTATGAAACATCTAACAACGAGTTTCTAGGAATCTAAACCAAATTTCATGCAACATGAGAGCTTATAAGTGTCTCAATGAGCTTTGTACAAGTTTACATAACTTATGAAATATCTAACAACGCGTTTCTAGGAATCTAAACCAAGTTTCATGCAACATGAGTGCTTATAAGTGTCTCAATGAGCTTTATACAAGTTTGACGAACTTATTAAACATCTAACAACGCGTTTCTAGGACTCTAAACCAAGTTTCATGCAACATGAGTGCTTATAAGTGTCTCAATGAGCTTTGTACTAGTTTCACGAACTTATGAAACATCAAACAACGCGTTTCTAGGACTCTAAACCAAGTTTCATGCAACATGAGTGCTTATAAGAGTCTCAATGCGCTTTGTACAAGTTTGACGAACTTATGAAACATCTAACAATGCGTTTCTAGGACTCGAAACCAAGTTTCATGCAACATGTGTGCTTATAAGTGTTTCAATGAGTTTTGTGCAAGTTTGACGAACTTATAAAACATCAAACAACGCGTTTCTAGTACTCGAAACCAAATTTCATGCAATATGAGTGCTTATAAGTGTCTCAATGACCTTTGTACAAGTTTGACGAACTTATGAAACATCTAACAACGCGTTTCTAGGACTCTAAACCAAGTTTCATGCAACATGAGTGCTTATAAGTGTCTCAATGAGCTTTGTAAAAGTTTAAATAACTTATGAAACATCTAACAACGTGTTTCTAGGACTCTAAACCAAGTTTCATGCAACATGAGTTCTTATAAGTGTCTCAATGAGCTTTGTACTAGTTTCACGAACTTATGAAACATCTAACAACGTGGTTTCTAGGACTCTAAACCAATTTTCATGCAACATGAGTGATTATAAGTATCTCAATGAGATTTGTACAAGTTTGAAGAACCTATGAAACATCTAACAACGCGTTTCTAGGAATCTAAACCAAATTTCATGCAACATGAGAGCTTATAAGTGTCTCAATGAGCTTTGTACAAGTTTACATAACTTATGAAATATCTAACAACGCGTTTCTAGGAATCTAAACCAAGTTTCATGCAACATGAGTGCTTATAAGTGTCTCAATGAGCTTTATACAAGTTTGACGAACTTATTAAACATCTAACAACGCGTTTCTAGGACCCTAAACCAAGTTTCATGCAACATGAGTGCTTATAAGTGTCTCAATGAGCTTTGTACTAGTTTCACGAACTTATGAAACATCAAACAACGCGTTTCTAGGACTCTAAACAAAGTTTCATGCAACATGAGTGCTTATAAGAGTCTCAATGCGCTTTGTACTAGTTTCACGAACTTATGAAACATCAAACAACGCGTTTCTAGGACTCTAAACAAAGTTTCATGCAACATGAGTGCTTATAAGTTTCTCAATGAGCTTTGTACAAGTTTGAAGAACTTATGAAACATCTAACAACGCGTTTCTAGGACTCTAAACCAAGTTTCATGCAACTCGAGTGCTTATAAGTGTCTCAATGAGCATTGTACAAGTTTGACGAACTTATGAAACATCTAACAACGCGTTTCTAGGACTCTTAACCAAGTTTCATGCAACATGAGTGCTTATAAGTGTCTCAATGAGCGTTGTACAAGTTTGACGAACTTATGAAACATCTAACAACCCGTTTCTAGGACTCTAAACCAAGTTTCATGCAACATGAGTGCTTATAAGTGTCTCGAGCTTTGTACAATTTTGACGAACTTATGAAACATCTAACAACGCGTTGTTAGGACTCTAAACCAAGTTTCATGCAACATGAGTGCTTATAAGTGTCTCAATGAGCTTTGTACAAGTTTGACGAACTTATGAAACATCTAACAACGCATTTCTAGGACTCTAAACCAAGTTTCATGCAACATGAGTGCTTATAAGTGTCTCAATGAGCTTTTTACAAGTTTGACGAACTTATGAAACATCTACCAACGCGTTTCTAGGACTCTAAACCAAGTTTCATGCAACATGAGTGCTTATAAGTGTCTCAATGAGCTTTGTTCTAGTTTCACAAACTTATGAAACATCAAACAAAGCGTTTCTAGGACTCTAAACCAAGTTTCATGCAACATGAGTGCTTATAAGTGTCTCAATGAGCTTTGTACAAGTTTGACGAACTTATGAAACATCTAACAACGCGTTTCTAGGACTCGAAACCAAGTGTCATGCAACATGAGTGAATATAAGTGTCTCAATGATCTTGTACAAGTTTGACGAACTTATGAAACATCTAACAACGCGTTTCTAGGACTCTAAACCAAGTTTCATGCAACATGAGTGCTTATAAGTGTCTCAATGATTTTTGTGCAAGTTTGACGAACTTATAAAACATCTAACAACGAGTTTCTAGGACTCGAAACCAAATTTCATGCAACATGAGTGCTTATAAGTGGCTCAATGAGCTTTGTACAAGTTTGACGAACTTATGAAACATCTAACACCGCGTTTCTAGGACTCTAAACCAAGTTTCATGCAACATGAGTGCTTATAAGTGTCTCAATGAGCTTTGTACAAGTTTGACGAACTTATGAAATATCTAACAACGCGTTTCTAGGACTCTAAACCAAGTTTCATGCAACATGAGTGCTTATAAGTGTCTCAATGAGCTTTCTACAAGTTTAAAGAACTTATGAAACATCTAACAACGCGTTTCTAGGACTCTTAATCAAGTTTCATGCAACATGAGTGCTTATAAGTGTCTCAATGAACTTTGTACAAGTTTGAAGAACCTATGAAACATCTAACAACGCGTTTCTAAGAATCTAAACCAAGTTTCATGCAATATGAGAGCTTATAAGTGTCTCAATGAGCTTTGAACAAGTTTGACGAACTTACGAAACATCAAACAACGCGTTTCTAGGACTCTAAACCAAGTTTCATGAAACATGAGTGCTTATAAGTGTCTCATGAGCTTTGTACAAGTTTGACGAACTTATGAAACATCTAACAACGCGTTTTCTAGGACTTGAAACCAAGTTTCATGCAATATGAGTGCTTATAAGTGTCTCAATGAGCTTTGTACAAGTTTGACGAACTTATGAAACGTCTAACAACGCATTTTCTAGGACTCGAAACCAAGTTTCATGCAACATGAGTGCTTATAAGTGTCTCAATGAGCTTTGTACAAGTTTGACGAACTTATGAAACATCTAACAACGCGTTTCTAGGACTCTAAACCAAGTTTCATGCAACATGAGTGCTTATAAGTGTTTTAATGAGCGTTGTACAAGTTTGACGAACTTATGAAACATCTAACAACGCGTTTCTAGGACTCTAAACCACGTTTCATGCAACATGAGTGCTTATAAGTGTCTCAGTGAGCTTTGTACAAGTTTGACGAACTTATGAAACATCTAAAAACGCGTTGCTAGGACTCTAAACCAAGTTTCATGCAACATGAGTGCTTATAAGTGTCTCAATGAGCTTTGTACAAGTTTGACGAACTTATGAAACATCTAACAACACGTTTCTAGGACTCTAAACCAAGCTTCATGCAACATGAGTGCTTATAAGTGTCTCAATGAGCTTTGTACAAGTTTACATAACTTATGAAACATCTAACAACGCGTTTCTAGGAATCTAAACCAAGTTTCATGCAACATGAGTGCTTATAAGTGTCTCAATGAGCTTTATACAAGTTTGACGAACTTATTAAACATCTAACAACGCGTTTCTAGGACTCTAAACCAAGTTTCATGCAACATGAGTGCTTATAAGTGTCTCAATGAGCTTTGTACTAGTTTCACGAACTTATGAAACATCAAACAATGCGTTTCTAGGACTCTACACCAAGTTTCATGCAACATGAGTGCTTATAAGAGTCTCAATGCGCTTTGTACAAGTTTGACGAACTTATGAAACATCTAACAACGCGTTTCTAGGACTCGAAACCAAGTTTCATGCAACATGTGTGCTTATAAGTGTTTCAATGAGTTTTGTGCAAGTTTGACGAACTTATAAAACATCAAACAACGCGTTTCTAGTACTCGAAACCAAATTTCATGCAATATGAGTGCTTATAAGTGTCTCAATGAGCTTTGTACAAGTTTGACGAACTTATGAAACATCTAACAACGTGTTACTAGGACTCTAAACAAAGTTTCATGCAACATGAGTGCTTATAAGTTTCTCAATGAGCTTTGTACAAGTTTGAAGAACTTATGAAACATCTAACAACGCGTTTCTAGGACTCTAAACCAAGTTTCATGCAACTCGAGTGCTTATAAGTGTCTCAATGAGCATTGTACAAGTTTGACGAACTTATGAAACATCTAACAACGCGTTTCTAGGACTCTTAACCAAGTTTCATGCAACATGAGTGCTTATAAGTGTCTCAATGAGCGTTGTACAGGTTTGACGAACTTATGAAACATCTAACACACGTTTCTAGGACTCTACACCAAGTTTCATGCAACATGAGTGCTTATAAGTGTCTCAATGAGTTTTGTACAAGTTTGACGAACTTATGAAACATCTAACAACGCGTTTCTAGGACTCTAAACCAAGTTTCATGCAACATGAGTGCTTATAAGTGTCTCAATGAGCTTTGTAAAAGTTTAAATAACTTAGGAAACATCTAACAACACGTTTCTAGGACTCTTAACCAAGTTTCATGCAACATGAGTGCTTATAAGTGTCTCAATGAGCTTTGTACAAGTTTGACGAACTTATGAAACATCTAACAACGCGTTTTCTAGGACTCGAAACCAAGTTTCATGCAACATGAGTGCTTATAAGTGTCTCAATGAGCTTTGTACAAGTTTGACGAACTTATGAAACATCTAACAACGCGTTTCTAGGACTCTAAACCAAGTTTCATGCAACATGAGTGCTTATAAGTGTCTCAATGAGCGTTGTACAAGTTTGACGAACTTATGAAACATCTAACAACGCGTTTCTAAGACTCTAAACCACGTTTCATGCAACATGAGTGCTTATAGTGTCTCGGTGAGCTTTGTACAAGTTTGACGAACTTATGAAACATCTAAACGCGTTGCTAGGACTCTAAACCAAGTTTCATGCAACATGAGTTCTTATAAGTGTCTCAATGAGCTTTGTACAAGTTTGACGAACTTATGAAACATCTAACAACACGTTTCTAGGACTCTAAACCAAGCTTCATGCAACATGAGTGCTTATAAGTATCTCAATGAGCTTTGTACAAGTTTACATAACTTATGAAACATCTAACAACACGTTTCTAGGAATCTAAACCAAGTTTCATGCAACATGAGTGCTTATAAGTGTCTCAATGAGCTTTATA
The DNA here is from genome assembly GCA_963556525.1 of Cochlearia excelsa. Lineage (NCBI taxonomy): Eukaryota > Viridiplantae > Streptophyta > Magnoliopsida > Brassicales > Brassicaceae > Cochlearia > Cochlearia excelsa. Next base: position 13,039,669 of record OY748332.1, read on the forward strand.
CAAGTTTGACGAACTTATTAAACATCTAACAACGCGTTTCTAGGACTCTAAACCAATTTTTCTGCAACATGAGTGCTTATAAGTGTCTCAATGAGCTTTGTACTAGTTTCACGAACTTATGAAACATCAAACAATGCGTTTCTAGGACTCTACACCAAGTTTCATGCAACATGAGTGCTTATAAGAGTCTCAATGCGCTTTGTACAAGTTTGACGAACTTATGAAACATCTAACAACGCGTTTCTAGGACTCGAAACCAAGTTTCATCCAACATGTGTGCTTATAAGTGTTTCAATGAGTTTTGTGCAAGTTTGACGAACATATAAAACATCAAACAACGCGTTTCTAGTACTCGAAACCAAATTTCATGCAATATGAGTGCTTATAAGTGTCTCAATGAGCTTTGTACATGTTTGACGAACTTATGAAACATCTAACAACGCGTTACTAGGACTCTAAACAAAATTTCATGCAACATGAGTGCTTATAAGTTTCTCAATGAGCTTTGTACAAGTTTGAAGAACTTATGAAACATCTAACAACGCGTTTCTAGGACTCTAAACCAAGTTTCATGCAACTCGAGTGCTTATAAGTGTCTCAATGAGCATTGTACAAGTTTGACGAACTTATGAAACATCTAACAACGCGTTTCTAGGACTCTTAACCAAGTTTCATGCAACATGAGTGCTTATAAGTGTCTCAATGAGCGTTGTACAGGTTTGACGAACTTATGAAACATCTAACACACGTTTCTAGGACTCTACACCAAGTTTCATGCAACATGAGTGCTTATAAGTGTCTCAATGAGTTTTGTACAAGTTTGACGAACTTATGAAACATCTAACAACGCGTTTCTAGGACTCTAAACCAAGTTTCATGCAACATGAGTGCTTATAAGTGTCTCAATGAGCTTTGTAAAAGTTTAAATAACTTATGAAATATCTAACAACGCGTTTCTAGGACTCTTAACCAAGTTTCATGCAACATGAGTGCTTATAAGTGTCTCAATGAGCTTTGTACAAGTTTGACGAACTTATGAAACATCTAACAACGCGTTTCTAGGACTATTAACCAAGTTTCATGCAACATGAGTGCTTATAAGTAGACCAATGAGCTTTGTACAAGTTTGACGAACTTATGAAACATCTAACAACGCGTTTCTAGGACTCTAAACCAAGTTTCATGCAACATGAGTTCTTATAAGTGTCTCAATGAGCTTTGTACTAGTTTCACGAACTTATGAAACATCTAACAATGTGGTTTCTAGGACTCTAAACCAAGTTTCATGCAACATGAGTGATTATAAGTGTCTCAATGAGATTTGTACAAGTTTGAAGAACCTATGAAACATCTAACAACGCGTTTCTAGGAATCTAAACCAAATTTCATGCAACATGAGAGCTTATAAGTGTCTCAATGAGCTTTGAACAAGTTTGACGAACTTATGAAATATCAAACAACGCGTTTGTACGACTCTAAACCAAGTTTCATGAAACATGAGTGCTTATAAGTGTCTCATGAGCTTTGTACAAGTTTGACGAACTTATGAAATATCTTACAACGCGTTTTCTAGGACTCGAAACCAAGTTTCATGCAACATGAGTGCTTATAAGTGTCTCAATGAGCTTTGTACAAGTTTGACGAACTTATGAAACATCTAACAACACGTTTTCTAGGACTCGAAACCAAGTTTCATGCAACATGAGTTCTTATAAGTGTCTCAATGAGCTTTGTACAAGTTTGACGAACTTATGAAACATCTAACAACGCGCTTCTAGGACTCTTAACCAAGTTTCATGCAACATGAGTGCTTATAAGTGTCTCAATGAGCGTTGTACAAGTTTGACGAACTTATGAAACATCTAACAACGCGTTTCTAGGACTCTAAACAAAGTTTCATGCAACATGAGTGCTTATAAGTTTCTCAATGAGCTTTGTACAAGTTTGACGAACTTATGAAACATCTAACAACGCGTTTCTAGGACTCTAAACCAAGTTTCATGCAACTCGAGTGCTTATAAGTGTCTCAATGAGCATTGTACAAGTTTGACGAACTTATGAAACATCTAACAACGCGTTTCTAGGACTCTTAACCAAGTTTCATGCAACATGAGTGCTTATAAGTGTCTCAATGAGCGTTGTACAGGTTTGACGAACTTATGAAACATCTAACACACGTTTCTAGGACTCTAAACCAAGTTTCATGCAACATGAGTGCTTATAAGTGTCTCAATGAGTTTTGTACAAGTTTGACGAACTTATGAAACATCTAACAACGCGTTTCTAGGACTCTAAACCAAGTTTCATGCAACATGAGTGCTTATAAGTGTCTCAATGAGCTTTGTAAAAGTTTAAATAACTTATGAAACATCTAACAACGCGTTTCTAGGACTCTTAACCAAGTTTCATGCAACATGAGTGCTTATAAGTAGACCAATGAGCTTTGTACAAGTTTGACGAACTTATGAAACATCTAACAACGCGTTTCTAGGACTCTAAACCAAGTTTCATGCAACATGAGTTCTTATAAGTGTCTCAATGAGCTTTGTACTAGTTTCACGAACTTATGAAACATCTAACAATGTGGTTTCTAGGACTCTAAACCAAGTTTCATGCAACATGAGTGATTATAAGTGTCTCAATGAGATTTGTACAAGTTTGAAAAACCTATGAAACATCTAACAACGCGTTTCTAGGAATCTAAACCAAATTTCATGCAACATGAGAGCTTATAAGTGTCTCAATGAGCTTTGAACAAGTTTGACGAACTTATGAAATATCAAACAACGCGTTTGTACGACTCTAAACCAAGTTTCATGAAACATGAGTGCTTATAAGTGTCTCATGAGCTTTGTACAAGTTTGACGAACTTATGAAACATCTAACAACGCGTTTTCTAGGACTCGAAACCAAGTTTCATGCAACATGAGTGCTTATAAGTGTCTCAATGAGCTTTGTACAAGTTTGACGAACTTATGAAACATCTAACAACACGTTTTCTAGGACTCGAAACCAAGTTTCATGCAACATGAGTTCTTATAAGTGTCTCAATGAGCTTTGTACAAGTTTGACGAACTTATGAAACATCTAACAACGCGCTTCTAGGACTCTTAACCAAGTTTCATGCAACATGAGTGCTTATAAGTGTCTCAATGAGCGTTGTACAAGTTTGACGAACTTATGAAACATCTAACAACGCGTTTCTAGGACTCTAAACAAAGTTTCATGCAACATGAGTGCTTATAAGTTTCTCAATGAGCTTTGTACAAGTTTGACGAACTTATGAAACATCTAACAACGCGTTTCTAGGACTCTAAACCAAGTTTCATGCAACTCGAGTGCTTATAAGTGTCTCAATGAGCATTGTACAAGTTTAACGAACTTATGAAACATCTAACAACGCGTTTCTAGGACTCTTAACCAAGTTTCATGCAACATGAGTGCTTGTAAGTTTCTCAATGAGCGTTGTACAAGTTTGACGAAATTATGAAACATCTAACACACAATTCTAGGACTCTAAACCAACTTTCATGCAACATGAGTGCTTATAAGTGTCTCAATGAGTTTTGTACAAGTTTGACGAACTTATGAAACATCTAACAACGCGTTTCTAGGACTCTAAACCAAGTTTCATGCAACATGAGTGCTTATAAGTGTCTCAATGAGCTTTGTAAAAGTTTAAATAACTTATGAAACATCTAACAACGCGTTTCTAGGACTCTAAACCAAGTTTCATGCAACATGAGTTCTTATAAGTGTCTCAATGAGCTTTGTACTAGTTTCACGAACTTATGAAACATCTAACAACGTGGTTTCTAGGACTCTAAACCAAGTTTCATGCAACATGAGTTATTATAAGTGTCTCAATGAGATTTGTACAAGTTTGAAGAACCTATGAAACATCTAACAACGAGTTTCTAGGAATCTAAACCAAATTTCATGCAACATGAGAGCTTATAAGTGTCTCAATGAGCTTTGTACAAGTTTACATAACTTATGAAATATCTAACAACGCGTTTCTAGGAATCTAAACCAAGTTTCATGCAACATGAGTGCTTATAAGTGTCTCAATGAGCTTTATACAAGTTTGACGAACTTATTAAACATCTAACAACGCGTTTCTAGGACTCTAAACCAAGTTTCATGCAACATGAGTGCTTATAAGTGTCTCAATGAGCTTTGTACTAGTTTCACGAACTTATGAAACATCAAACAACGCGTTTCTAGGACTCTAAACCAAGTTTCATGCAACATGAGTGCTTATAAGAGTCTCAATGCGCTTTGTACAAGTTTGACGGACTTATGAAACATCTAACAACGCGTTTCTAGGACTCGAAACCAAGTTTCATGCAACATGTGTGCTTATAAGTGTTTCAATGAGTTTTGTGCAAGTTTGACGAACTTATAAAACATCAAACAACGCGTTTCTAGTACTCGAAACCAAATTTCATGCAATATGAGTGCTTATAAGTGTCTCAATGACCTTTGTACAAGTTTGACGAACTTATGAAACATCTAACAACGCGTTTCTAGGACTCTAAACCAAGTTTCATGCAACATGAGTGCTTATAAGTGTCTCAATGAGCTTTGTAAAAGTTTAAATAACTTATGAAACATCTAACAACGTGTTTCTAGGACTCTAAACCAAGTTTCATGCAACATGAGTTCTTATAAGTGTCTCAATGAGCTTTGTACTAGTTTCACGAACTTATGAAACATCTAACAACGTGGTTTCTAGGACTCTAAACCAATTTTCATGCAACATGAGTGATTATAAGTATCTCAATGAGATTTGTACAAGTTTGAAGAACCTATGAAACATCTAACAACGCGTTTCTAGGAATCTAAACCAAATTTCATGCAACATGAGAGCTTATAAGTGTCTCAATGAGCTTTGTACAAGTTTACATAACTTATGAAATATCTAACAACGCGTTTCTAGGAATCTAAACCAAGTTTCATGCAACATGAGTGCTTATAAGTGTCTCAATGAGCTTTATACAAGTTTGACGAACTTATTAAACATCTAACAACGCGTTTCTAGGACTCTAAACCAAGTTTCATGCAACATGAGTGCTTATAAGTGTCTCAATGAGCTTTGTACTAGTTTCACGAACTTATGAAACATCAAACAACGCGTTTCTAGGACTCTAAACAAAGTTTCATGCAACATGAGTGCTTATAAGAGTCTCAATGCGCTTTGTACTAGTTTCACGAACTTATGAAACATCAAACAACGCGTTTCTAGGACTCTAAACAAAGTTTCATGCAACATGAGTGCTTATAAGTTTCTCAATGAGCTTTGTACAAGTTTGAAGAACTTATGAAACATCTAACAACGCGTTTCTAGGACTCTAAACCAAGTTTCATGCAACTCGAGTGCTTATAAGTGTCTCAATGAGCATTGTACAAGTTTGACGAACTTATGAAACATCTAACAACGCGTTTCTAGGACTCTTAACCAAGTTTCATGCAACATGAGTGCTTATAAGTGTCTCAATGAGCGTTGTACAGGTTTGACGAACTTATGAAACATCTAACACACGTTTCTAGGACTCTAAACCAAGTTTCATGCAACATGAGTGCTTATAAGTGTCTCAATGAGTTTTGTACAAGTTTGACGAACTTATGAAACATCTAACAACGCGTTTTTAGGACTCTAAACCAAGTTTCATGCAACATGAGTGCTTATAAGTGTCTCAATGAGCTTTGTAAAAGTTTAAATAACTTATGAAACATCTAACAACGCGTTTCTAGGACTCTTAACCAAGTTTCATGCAACATGAGTGCTTATAAGTGTCTCAATGAGCTTTGTACAAGTTTGACGAACTTATGAAACATCTAACAACGCGTTTCTAGGACTATTAACCAAGTTTCATGCAACATGAGTGCTTATAAGTAGACCAATGAGCTTTGTACAAGTTTGACGAACTTATGAAACATCTAACAACGCGTTTCTAGGACTCTAAACCAAGTTTCATGCAACATGAGTTCTTATAAGTGTCTCAATGAGCTTTGTACTAGTTTCACGAACTTATGAAACATCTAACAATGTGGTTTCTAGGACTCTAAACCAAGTTTCATGCAACATGAGTGATTATAAGTGTCTCAATGAGATTTGTAAAAGTTTGAAAAACCTATGAAACATCTAACAACGCGTTTCTAGGAATCTAAACCAAATTTCATGCAACATGAGAGCTTATAAGTGTCTCAATGAGCTTTGAACAAGTTTGACGAACTTATGAAATATCAAACAACGCGTTTGTACGACTCTAAACCAAGTTTCATGAAACATGAGTGCTTATAAGTGTCTCATGAGCTTTGTACAAGTTTGACGAAGTTATGAAACATCTAACAACGCGTTTTCTAGGACTCGAAACCAAGTTTCATGCAACATGAGTGCTTATAAGTGTCTCAATGAGCTTTGTACAAAATTGACGAACTTATGAAATATCTAACAACACGTTTTCTAGGACTCGAAACCAAGTTTCATGCAACATGAGTTCTTATAAGTGTCTCAATGAGCTTTTACAAGTTTGACGAACTTATGAAACATCTAACAACGCGCTTCTAGGAATCTTAACCAAGTTTCATGCAACATGAGTGCTTATAAGTGTCTCAATGAGCGTTGTACAAGTTTGACGAACTTATGAAACATCTAACAACGCGTTTCTAGGACTCTAAACAAAGTTTCATGCAACATGAGTGCTTATAAGTTTCTCAATGAGCTTTGTCCAAGTTTGACGAACTTATGAAACATCTAACAACGCGTTTCTAGGACTCTAAACCAAGTTTCATGCAACTCGAGTGCTTATAAGTGTCTCCATGAGCATTGTACAAGTTTAACGAACTTATGAAACATCTAACAACGCGTTTCTAGGACTCTTAACCAAGTTTCATGCAACATGAGTGCTTATAAGTTTCTCAATGAGCGTTGTACAAGTTTGACGAAATTATGAAACATCTAACACACGTTTCTAGGACTCTAAACCAACTTTCATGCAACATGAGTGCTTATAAGTGTCTCAATGAGTTTTGTACAAGTTTGACGAACTTATGAAACATCTAACAACGCCGAAGCTTGTATCGGCCAACCATATCGGTTTGGAGTGGCCGATACAAGAGAAAAAGACCCGAAGACGCGTATCGACTTATTGTATCGGCTTAGTCCGGCCGATACGAAGAAAACGAGCCGAAGGAAGGCTACCGAAAGCGCATATCGGCCCGCCTATATCGGTCCGGACCGACCGATACAGTCGCGAAATTTTATAAGGATATCGGTTTTGAATGTGTAAAAAGGAAAACCAATTAAACCAATTTTGGTTTCCTTTATTTTGAATTTGGTTTAGTTTTATATTAGGGTTGAACTACACAGCCACCCTATTCTATCTTTTGTTTTAGTTTTGAGTTTTCATCGTTGTTTTTGCTTGGTTCTTGGACTTGGAGACTTCTTGGTGTTTTGCTTCTTGGCCACCTTTGTAGTCTTCATCATCAATGAGATTTTCTTGAACCCTTCTTCTCTTGTTTTTGTTTATGTTTATGTTTTCTTTGAATCTAATTGCTTTGAATTTCAATATGCTTAGTGAGTAGTTTCCCATAGACAATTAGGTTGGGGAAAAAGGGTGAATCAACTCTAGGGTTGATCGATGTCTAGAACTTAATTGATTATAAAACTTTAATCTAGTGTAACAATCTTAATGCTTTAATTGACCTGATCAATCAATTGATAGAACCCAGGAAACATCACAAATGAGAGGTCCGTGAGGATTCCCGAACAATTACCCTAGAACTAAACCTAGCTTAACCGAGAGATCCGTGTTAATAAGTTTAGTGGTTGAATTGATTTGAACTTTAATGTTTTCTAAAATTTAAACTATCCAAGATATTGTTTTAGTTTACTTGTTAGGAAAAGGATCTCTGTCACGAGAGTGGATTGATCTAAAATCGTTTTCAAAACCTTAAAGTACTTTTATAAAAGACATCGAAAACCCGAAAGTTGATGAACCCGTTAAAGTACCCCGACCTCTGGTTGTTTAGCTTTTTAATTTGAATCTTTACAACTTGCAATTTCGTTTTATTTCTTTGTTAATCTTTACAAAATCACATAAACAAAACCATCTTTTGAATTGCTTAGACTAAGATTGATTCCTTGCAAACTTTAGTAATTTAATTGCTCCTGTTTCGGATTGACACCTTATATACTACAATAAGGCATTCGACTTAACGAGGGTAAAACCATCGTTTATCAAATTGGCGCCGTTGCCGATTCAGGAACTCGATTAAATATTAGAGTTTTGGAATTACTTGGGACTAAGTTCTAGTTACCGGATACTAATCTTTTCTTTTGTGGTTTTTCGTGCTCTCAGGTGTATGCAAAGAAGAAGTCACGGACAAAGTGATAGCTTGCTCTTCTACGCCGACATAAAAGCACACGAACGAGCCATCTCTAAGGAAAAGAGACCGGATCACCACTCCGACTCATCCACATCGAAACTTCGGGTTCGATTCGAATTCGAGATGGGTGATGCAAACAATGCACCTAACGTTGCACGCACCATTGGTACAGCGGATGTGCCATCAAACATCACCAACCGTAGTGGCATCACACCACCAGCCATCGCCAACAACAACTTTGAGATCAAGTCTAGTCTCATTAACATGGTGTCCAGCAACAAGTTCTATGAGCTGCCTAGTGAAGACCCCATTGATCACCTTCACCAATTTGACATGCTATGCGACACGGTGAAGATCAATGGTGTCAATGAGGACATGTTTAAGCTGCGTTTGTTCCCCTTCTCACTCGGGGACAAATCACACATATGGCAGAAAAACCTTGTGAAGGACACCATACAGACTTGGGAGGCATGTAAGACGGCTTTTCTCACAAAGTTCTTCTCGGTCGTGAGGACATCAAAGCTGCGAAACGAGATCTCAGCTTTCGCACAAAAAGACCAAGAAACGTTCAGCGAATCTTGGGAACGATTCAAGGGTTACACGGTGAGATGCCCGCACCACGGTTTCACCGGAGAGAGCCTACTCAAGCACGTTCTATCGCGGCCTAAAACCGAAGTTCAGGATGCTTCTCGATTCAGCCTAGCCAAGGAAATTTCCTTGGGAAGACGGAAGCCGATGGACAGCTTTTGGTGGAGAACTACGCCCTAAGCGATAGCAACTACGGAGAAGATTATTGATGCACCATCCGCAGCTCAGGGAACGATGAGCAATTTAAGAGAGAGATAAAGGCGGTGAATGAGAAGCCGGATAAGCTACTCATGTCCAACCAAGTGGGGATTAACTACGTTGGAAGCGGAGATGAACAATTACCCCCAACCGAGGGAAATCAGGAGGAGATCAACTACATGGGAAATCAGAATGATGGGCGTTTCAACAACTATTCTCAACACCCAAACCTCTCCTACCGAAACAACAACGTAGCCAACCCCAAGACCAAGTCTATCCCCATGCGCAACAAGGGGGTTACCAAGGTAAACCTCAATACAACCAAGGCGGATACATACCGAGACCACCACCTAATCGTCCTCCAGGTTACAACAACCCCTGCTGGTCAAGGAGTGGCTGCATCACCAGCTCCCCAAGGTGATCAAACCATTCGATGCTAAAACAGATTCTAGACGGTCAAACCCGAAGTCAAATGGAGTTCAGCACGTTCAAGAAAGAAATTCAGGCAAAGGTTGACAACTCTTACCATGATCTCAACGCCAAGTTTGAAACCTTGAGTACTCACTTGAAAGCCTTGGATAATCAAGTGGCTCAAATTACCTCGGCCTCTAAGCGACCAATGGGTCAACTTCCGGTAAACTCGAAGCCAATCCTAGAGAGTATGTCAACTTAATAGAACTTCGTAGTGGTACACAAATTCTTTCACGCAATCTCATTGAGGACAATGCGGACCAGGTCGTGGAGGTGGAACGGACCCACGAGACAGAAAACCACGGTCCTAGCCAACGAAAGCACCGCAGCGGTAATGAGAAAGATACAGACACATATATCGGCCAAGTGTATCGGCCACAACTGGCCGATACCGACCACCTATACCGGTTGGAAACAAGACCGATACGAGTGAGAAGGAGACAGGGGACTCGTATCGGCCAGGTGTATCGGTTTCATCTGACCGATATCGACCACCTACATCGGCCAAAAACATGGCCGATACAAGAGACAAATCCGAGAAAAAGAAGAAGTCCGTTTACGTGACGTCTTCTTACGTGCCTAAGCTTCCTTTTCCGGGTCGAGCCAAGATGCATCTCTTGAAGGAGTACTTTAGAGCTAAGCTCGAGAAGCAAATAAACGAGGTGCAAACTCCCATGCCTCTTGTTGACGCTTTCAAGCAAGTCCCTCACTCCACCAAATCTTTGAAAGACACCATCAAAAACAAGTCCAAAAACTTGGAAGACACGGTGAAACTTTCACAAGAGTGCAGCGCGATCATTCGAAGGACCATTCTCCTACGAAACTTGGCGATCCAGGGAGTTTTACTTTGCCTTGCACTCTTGGTCCTTTGATCTTTGAAAAGTGCTTGTGCGATCTAGGGGCTAGTGTCAACGTTATGCCTCTATCTGTTGCTAAACGACTTGGTCTTTCTTCTTTCCAACCTACTAAGATCTCTTTGGTGCTGGCCGATAGATCCGTGAAGGTACCCGTTGGAATCTTGGAAGACATTCCTGTAAAATTGGGGGACGTTTTCATTCCAACAGATTTTGTCGTCTTGGAGATAGACAAAGAGCTTAATAATCCACTCATCTTTGGAAGACCTTTCTTGGCAACCGCTGGAGCCGTCATAGATGTGAAGGTTGGTAAGATAGATTTGCACCTTGGGAAGGACCTTGTTCATCGGTACAACATCAACGATGTAGTCAAGAAGCCTACGGAGATGGTCCCTTGTGAAGCTTTGGTGATTGGAGTGGAAAAAAATGCTAGCAATGGTAAGTCTAGTGATGATGCAAGGAGCAAACCCAAAGCTCCAAAAGTGGAACACCAATCCACTCCTAGGAAGTTCAGAAAGGTGCATTGGAACATGTCTCAAAACCGCGTCATTAGAAAGTTAATCAACGAGGTTAAATCTTTGAAGAAAGCTTTCAAGAAAGAAGCAAGGAGTGCTCGTTGCGACTCGGATAAAGGCAAACACAAAGATGGAGGCGAGTTTGGTGTGAAAGGAGTAAAACTCAAGCCGCCCCTGGACCACAAAATTGTCATCGAAGGAGATTCGACATCTCTTTCAATCCCCAATGTCGCCTAAAAATAAGGGGGTAAAGTCAAGCTGAGAGACTATAAACAAGCTCACTTGGGAGGAAGTCCCATGTCTATCCTTGTATATAAAATTTTAGTTTGCATTTAGATGATAATTTACTTAGAGTTTATGTCGTGTTTGATGGTTTCAGGTGAAAACGAAGTAGGAAAACGAATTCTGAAAGGCGTATCGGTTGCTTGACCGATATCGGGCAAGAGTATCGGTCTGCTGAGACCGATACAGTCGACGTTGACTCGTCGTGTTAGTACTACTGAGGTAACACCTGAACCATGTGCATACGCATTAGTTTTTCATATTAGAGTCATTCATACATACATCTAGGAACCTTCTCCAATGTTTGTTTCACACGGAGACCGTGTGATTTAAGTTTGGGGGAGTAGTCATATTAGTTTTCGCATATTAGCATTCATAAAAATAAAAAAAAAATAAAAAAAAAAAAACAAAAAAAAATCTGCATATAGGATTAGTTCATGGCATTTAGAGCATATGCATAGGGGATCTATGATGATGTTAACCTTGTAAAGCGACGCACTTTGTGTTTTGAACAGTATCTTAGGTGTAGTATCTTCCGTAAACGAATTAGAACTCGCTGAAAATCTTAAAACCGCAACTCTAGACATTGATGTTTAAAAAGCCAATTGTGTGGTTATGAAGCTTGGTAGTTCTAAGTCACCTTCGAAAAATTATCCGAACTTAAACTTGACTTTTAATTAGCATGATTGATAGTTTTCAAGAGAATTTCTATGGCTTTGTGATTTCTACGGATTGTGGCTTCCTAAACGAAACACTTAAAGCGCAATCCGGTCATTCTCATTCTAAGGATGATTCCCCTCTCACCCCTAAACCTTAACCCAAACACTTGTGAGAATTCTTTTCATTTAGTGATTGTTTGGTTTCGCAAAAACTTGAAAGTATAGGTAGCGACAAGAAAGGACATCCATTGGGCTAGTTTTTCGTAGACTAGTGAATTAGAAAGGGATAACGGTTTGGTGAGACACGTCTTTGAGTTTTGAAAATAAGAAAATAAACACGAGTAATTGTAAAACACCTAGGGGTAAAAGAATGGCTAAGTAAACTAAAAAAAAAAAAAAAAAAATCGATAAAGAAAATAAAAAAAAAGAGGAAAAGAAACTTAGCCAAAATAAAATCCCCTAAGGTAGTTAAGAAAAGAAAAGAAACTCGATGTTTAAGTGTTTAAATCTTTAAAAGAAAGACGATGGGTTAGTGGATAGTCTTGAGTAGGGATGGATGTCCGGACTTGTATGCATCAGTTGCTTCTTGTCTTTCCTGGTTTTGTTTAACCCTTTCACTCCCCGAGAGAAACCGCGCTACAACTAACCACATGCCTGAGTGTTAGCCTCCTCGTTTGATTCGAAATCCCGTTCCTACCTAGACAAATAGAAAAACTCTTGGAAATTTTTAATCATGTTTCATGCTTGATTGTGTTTAATTGAATGTGAAAGGTGCTTAGACTAGACAAGTGGATCACATACTTTTGGTAATAATAGCGGATTTAGACGGAGTTAAGGTAGATAGAAATAAGTAGAACTAGTTCGGTTGCGAGAGGGTACTATGTTTAGGATACTCGTTCATTATACTTCCGCGTTGTTTTTGGTTCCGAGGTCCCCGCCTCGCACTTTCTCGAACTTTGATGTTAGTTCTCTTGCTTGAGGACAAGCAAAGGATAAGTTTGGGGGAGTTGATAACTCGCATATTTTACACTTTCTACTTTAGTTTATGCATTAGAATTCATTCATTTAGGTTGCATTTAGTATCATATAGGTTGCATTTTGGTTTGTTTCGTGTATTTCAGGTTTTTGAGCACAAAGACGGCGAAAGTGATGAATTTAAGCCAAAAAGAAACTGATACACGTGCATCGGCATGTTGTATCGGTTTCTGTTGGCCGATATAGAAGACATAAAGTTCGCCGAAGCTTGTATCGGCCAACCATATCGGTTTGGAGTGGCCGATACAAGAGAAAAAGACCCGAAGACGCGTATCGACTTGTTGTATCGGCTTAGCCTGGCCGATACGAAGAAAACTGAGCCGAAGGAAGGCTACCGAAAGCGCATATCGGCCGCTCCGTATCGGTCTGGACTGACCGATACAGGTCGCGAAATTTTATAAGGATATCGGTTTTGAATGTGTAAAAAGGAAAACCAATTAAACCAATTTTGGTTTCCTTTATTTTGAATTTGGTTTAGTTTTATATTAGGGTTGAACTACACAGCCACCCTATTCTATCTTTTGTTTTAGTTTTGAGTTTTCATCGTTGTTTTTGCTTGGTTCTTGGACTTGGAGACTTCTTGGTGTTTTGCTTCTTGACCACCTTTGTAGTCTTCATCATCAATGAGATTTTCTTGAACCCTTCTTCTCTTGTTTTTGTTTATGTTTATGTTTTCTTTGAATCTAATTGCTTTGAATTTCAATATGCTTAGTGAGTAGTTTCTCATAGACAATTAGGTTGGGGAAAAAGGGTGAATCAACTCTAGGGTTGATCGATGTCTAGAACTTAATTGATTATAAAACTTTAATCTAGTGTAACAATCTTAATGCTTTAATTGACCTGATCAATCAATTGATAGAACCCAGAAACTTCACACCGAGAGGTCTGTGAGGATTCCTGAACAATTACCCTAGAACTAAACCTAGCTTAACCGAGAGATCTGTGTTAATAAGTTTAGTGGTTGAATTGATTTGAACTTTAATGTTTTCTAAAATTTAAACTATCCAAGATATTGTTTTAGTTTACTTGTTAGGAAAATGATCTCTGTCACGAGAGTGGATTGATCTAAAATCGTTTTCAAAACCTTAAAGTACTTTTATAAAAGACATCGAAAAACCTGAAAGTTGATGAACCCGTTAAAGTACCCTGACCTGGTTGTTTAGCTTTTTAATTTGAATCTTTACAACTTGCAATTTCGTTTTATTTCTTTGTTAATCTTTACAAAATCACATAAACAAAACCATCTTTTGAATTGCTTAGACTAAGATTGATTCCTTGCAAACTTTAGTAATTTAATTGCTCCTGATTCGGATTGACACCTTATATACTACAATAAGGCATTCGACTTAACGAGGGTAAAATCTCGTTTATCATTTGTACATGTTTGAAGAACCTATGAAACATCTAACAACGCGTTTCTAGGAATCTAAACCAAATTTCATGCAACATGAGAGCTTATAAGTGTCTCAATGAGCTTTGAACAAGTTTGACGAACTTATGAAATATCAAACAACGCGTTTGTACGACTCTAAACAAAGTTTCATGAAACATGAGTGCTTATAAGTGTCTCACGAGCTTTGTACAAGTTTGACGAACTTATGAAACATCTAACAACGCATTTCTAGGACTCTAAACCAAGTTTCAGGCAACATGAGTGCTTATAAGTGTCTCATTGAGCTTTGTACAAGCTTGACGAACTTATGAAACATCTAACAACACGTTTTCTAGGACTCGAACCCAAGTTTCATGCAACATGAGTGCTTATAAGTGTCTCAATGAGCTTTGTACAAGTTTGAAGAACTTATGAAACATCTAACAACGCGTTTCTAGGACTCTTAACCAAGTTTCATGCAACTTGAGTGCTTATAAGTGTCTCAATGAGCGTTGTACAAGTTTAACGAACTTATGAAACATCTAACAAAGCGTTTCTAGGACTCTAAACCACGTTTCATGCAACATGAGTGCTTATAAGTGTCTCGGTGAGCTTTGTACAAGTTTAACGAACTTATGAAACATCTAACAACGCGTTGCTAGGACTCTAAACCAAGTTTCATGAAACATGAGTGCTTATAAGTGTCTCAATGAGCTTTGTACAAGTTTGACGAACTTATGAAACATCTAACAACGCGTTTCTAGGACTCTAAACCAAGCTTCATGCAACATGAGTGCTTATAAGTGTCTCAATGAGCTTTGTACAAGTTTACATAACTTATCAAACATCTAACAACGCGTTTCTAGAACTCTAAACCAAGTTTCATGCAACATGAATGCTTATAAGTGTCTCAATGAGCTTTGTACAAGTTTTACGAACTTATGAAACATCTAACAACGCGTTTCTAGGACTCTAAACCAAGTTTCATGCAACATGAGTGCTTATAAGTGTCTCAATGAGCTTTGTACTAGTTTCACGAACTTATGAAACATCAACCAACGCGTTTCTAGGACTCTAAACCAAGTTTCATGCAACATGAGTGCTTATAAGTGTCTCAATGAGCTTTGTGCAAGTTTGACGAACTTATGAAATATCTAACAACGCGTTTCTAAGACTCGAAACCAAGTTTCATGCATAATGAGTGATTGTAAGTGTCTCAATGATCTTGTACAAGTTTGACGAACTTATGAAACATCTAACAACGCGTTTCTAGGAGTCTAAACCAAGTTTCATGCAACCTGAGTGCTTATAAGTGTCTCAATGAGCTTTGTACAAGTTTAAATAACTTATGAAACATCTAACAATGCGTTTCTAGGACTCTTAACCAAGTTTCATGCAACATGAGTGCTTATAAGTGTCTCAATGAGCTTTGTACAAGTTTGACGAACTTATGAAACACCTAACTACACGTTTCTAGGACTATTAACCAAGTTTCATGCAACATGAGTGCTTATAAGTGTCTCAATGAGCTTTGTACAAGTTTGACGAACTTATGAAACATCTAACAACGCGTTTCTAGGACTCTAAACCAAGTTTCATGCAACATGAGTTCTTATAAGTGTCTCAATGAGCTTTGTACTAGTTTCACGAACTTATGAAACATCTAACAACGTGGTTTCTAGGAATCTAAACCAAGTTTCATGCAACATGAGTGATTATAAGTGTCTCAATGAACTTTGAACAAGTTTGACGAACTTATGAAACATCAAACAACGCGTTTATAGGACTCTAAACCAAGTTTCATGAAACATGAGTGCTTATAAGTGTCTCATGAGCTATGTACAAGTTTGACGAATTTATGAAACATCTAACAACGCGTTTCTAGGACTCGAAACCAAGTTTCATGCAACATGAGTGATTATAAGTGTCTCAATGATCTTGTACAAGTTTGACGAACTTATGAAACATCTAACAACACGTTTCTAGGACTCTTAACCAAGTTTCATGGAACATGAGTGCTTATTAGTGTTTCAATGAGTTTTGTGCAAGTTTGACGAACTTATAAAACCTCAAACAACGCGATTCTAGTACTCGAAACCAAATTTCATGCAATATGAGTGCTTATAAGTGTCTCAATGAGCTTTGTACAAGTTTGACGAACTTATGAAACATCTAACAACGCGTTTCTAGGACTCTAAACAAAGTTTCATGCAACATGAGTGCTTATAAGTTTCTCAATGAGCTTTGTACAAGTTTGACGAACTTATGAAACATCTAACAACGCGTTTCTAGGACTCTAAACCAAGTTTCATGCAACTCGAGTGCTTATAAGTGTCTCAATGAGCATTGTACAAGTTTGACGAACTTATGAAACATCTAACAACGCGTTTCTAGGACTCTTAACCAACTTTCATGCATCAATGAGCGTTGTACAAGTGTCTCAATGAGCGTTGTACAAGTTTGACGAACTTATGAAACATCTAACACACGTTTCTAGGACTCTAAACCAAGTTTCATGCAACATGAGTGCTTATAAGTGTCTCAATGAGTTTTGTACAAGTTTGACGAACTTATGAAACATCTAACAACGCGTTTCTAGGACTCTAAACCAAGTTTCATGCAACATGAGTGCTTATAAGTGTCTCAATGAGCTTTGTAAAAGTTTAAATAACTTATGAAACATCTAACAACGCGTTTCTAGGACTCTTAACCAAGTTTCATGCAACATGAGTGCTTATAAGTGTCTCAATGAGCTTTGTACAAGTTTGACGAACTTATGAAACATCTAACAACGCGTTTCTAGGACTATTAACCAAGTTTAATGCAACATGAGTGCTTATAAGTGTCTCAATGAGCTTTGTACAAGTTTGACGAACTTATGAAACATCTAACAACGCGTTTCTAGGACTCTAAACCAAGTTTCATGCAACATGAGTTCTTATAAGTGTCTCAATGAGCTTTGTACTAGTTTCACGAACTTATGAAACATCTAACAATGTGGTTTCTAGGACTCTAAACCAAGTTTCATGCAACATGAGTGATTATAAGTGTCTCAATGAGATTTGTACAATTTTGACGAACTTATGAAACATCTAACAACACGTTTTCTAGGACTCGAAATCAAGTTTCATGCAACATGAGTTCTTATAAGTGTCTCAATGAGCTTTGTACAAGTATGACGAACTTATGAAACATCTAACAACGCGTTTCTAGGACTCTTAACCAAGTTTCATGCAACATGAGTGCTTATAAGTGTCTCAATGAGCGTTGTACAAGTTTGACGAACTTATGAAACATCTAATAACGCGTTTCTAGGACTCTAAACCACGTTTCATGCAACATGAGTGCTTATAAGTGTCTCATAGAGCTTTGTACAAGTTTGACGAACTTATGAAACATCTAACAACGCGTTGCTAGGACTCTAAACCAAGTTTCATGAAACATGAGTGCTTATAAGTGTCTCAATGAGCTTTGTACAAGTTTGACGAATTTATGAAACATCTAACAACGCGTTTCTAGGACTCTAAACCAAGCTTCATGCAACATGAGTGCTTATAATTGTCTCAATGAGCTTTGTACAAGTTTACATAACTTATGAAACATCTAACAACGCGTTTCTAGGACTCTAAACCAAGTTTCATGCAACATGATTGCGTATAAGTGTCTCAATGAGCTTTGTACTAGTTTCACGAACTTATGAAACATCAAACAAAGCGTTTTTAGGTCTCTAAACCAAGTTTCATGCAACATGAATGCTTATAAGTGTCTCAATGAGCTTTGTACAAGTTTGACGAACTTATGAAATATCTAACAACGCGTTTCTAGGACTCGAAACCAAGTTTCATGAAACATGAGTGATTATAAGTGTCTCAATGATCTTGTACAAGTTTGACGAACTTATGAAACATCTAACAACGCGTTTCTAGGACTCTAAACAAAGTTTCATGCAACATGAGTGCTTATAAGTTTCTCAATGAGCTTTGTACAAGTTTGACGAACTTATGAAACATCTAACAACGCGTTTCTAGGACTCTAAACCAAGTTTTATGCAACTTGAGTGCTTATAAGTGTCTCAATGAGCATTGTACAAGTTTGACGAACTTATGAAACATTTAACAACGCGTTTCTAGGACTCTTAACCAAGTTTCATGCAACATGAGTGATTATAAGTGTCTCAATGAGCGTTGTACAAGTTTGACGAACTTATGGAACATCTAACACACGTTTCTAGGACTCTAAACCAAGTTTCATGCGACATGAGTGCTTATAAGTGTCTCAATGAGTTTTGTACAAGTTTGACGAACTTATGAAACAACTAAAAACGCGTTGCTAGGACTATAAACCAAGTTTCATGCAACATGAGTGCTTATAAGTGTCTCAATGATCTTTGTACAAGTTTGACGAACTTATGAAACATCTAACAACGCGTTTCTAGGACTCTAAACCAAGCTTCAAACAACATGAGTGCTTATAAGTGTCTCAATGAGCTTTGTACAAGTTTACATAACTTATGAAACATCTAACAACGCGTTTCTAGGACTCTAAACCAAGTTTCATGCAATATGAGTGCTTATAAGTGTCTCAATGAGCTTTGTAAAAGTTTGACGAACTTATGAAACATCTAACAACGCGTTTTTAGGACTCTAAATCAAGTTTCATGCAATATGGGTGCTTATAAGTGTCTCAATAAGCTTTGTACTAGTTTCACGAACTTATGAAACATCAAACAACGTGGTTTCTAGGACTCTAAACCAAGTTTCATGCAACATGAGTGATTATAAATGTCTCAATGAGATTTGTACAAGTTTGAAGAACCTACGAAACATCTAACAACGCGTTTCTATGAATCTAAACCAAGTTTCATGCAACATGAGTGCTTATATGTGTCTCAATGAGCTTTGTACATGCTTGACGAACTTATGAAACATCTAACAACGCGTTTCTAGGACTTTAAACAAAGTTTCATGCAACATAAGTGATTATAAGTGTCTCAATGAGCTTTGTACAAGTTTTACGAACTTATGAAACATCTAACAACGCGTTTCTAGGACTCTAAACCAAGTTATATGCAACATGAGTGCTTATAAGTGTCTCAATGAGTTTTGTACAAGTTTGATGAACTTATGGAACATCTAACAACGCGTTTCTAGAACTCGAAACCAAGTATCATGCAACATGAGTGCTTATAAGTGTCTCAATGAGCTTTGTACAAGTTTGACGAACTTATGAAACTGATATATTGCATATTTAGCATGTTTTTACTTTGATTTTTGCATTAGAACTAACACATTTAGGTTGCATTTAGTATCATATAGGTTGCATTTGTGTTTGTTCATGCGTTTTCAGGTTCAGGAGTGCTAAAGCGACAAGAAGGCGAGGAAAAGAGGTTTAAAGTAGAGAAACGACCATTATCAGCGACTTTTGCTGATTAGCTGTGGTCGAGACGCGAAGAAAATGCGAAAAAGAGAAGAAGGAGCCAATATCGACCAGATTCTGGTCGATATTGAGCCAATACTCATATCGATCAGTAGTATCGACCAGAAACTGGTCGATATCGACCAAGAGTATCGACCGGAATCTGGTCGATATCGAGCGCGTAAAATAAAGAGAAAAAAGGCCCAAGACATTTTTCAGAGGCCCAAAACGAATTCTTTTAGGTCAAAACATGTTTTGCAGACTTTTGTTTTGTTTATCTTTTATCATACTTTGTTCTTCACAATTTTTGTTCTTGTACTTGGATTGGAGATTTTGCTTGCTTGGATTTGTTTTTGCAATCAAGATTCTTGTACACCTATTTCAATAACGAGTTCTTCTTTCCCTTAATCTTGTTATTTTGCTTTTCATGTTGTTTTCAACCTTGATTGTTTTGGTATTCATAATGTTTAGTGAGTAACTTCCTTTAATTAGGCAATTAGGTTGGGGAAAAAGGGTGAATCAACACTAGGATTGTTAATTGTCTTGATCTTAAACTTTATAAAACTTTAATCTAGGGTAATGTTCTTAATGCTTTGATTGAATTGGCCATTCAATTGATAGAACCCAGGAAGCTTCACCTTTGGGAAAAGTGTGGAGTTCCTGAACAATTATCCTAAAACTAAACCTAGCTTAACCGAGGAATCTGTGTTAATAAGTTTAGTGGTTGAATTGATTTGAACTTAATGTTTTCTAAAACTTAAACTATCCAAGGCATTGTTTTAGTTTACTTGTTAGGAAAAAGGATCATTGTCACGGGAGTGGATTGATCTAAATTACGTTTTCAAAACCTTAAAGTTACAATTGTTATAAGACATTTAGAAATCTGAAAGTTGATCACCCGCTAAAGTACCCCAACCTGGTTGTTTTGCCTTAAATTTAATCTTAAAAACTTGTCAAATTAATCTTTTGTTTTCTTGCAAATTCACCATCGGTTACAAAAATCAAAACAACTCTTTTAATTCGCTTAAACTGAGTGTAGTTTCCCATAAGGTTTATTACATTAGTTGCTCCTGATTCGGATTGACACCTTAAATACTACAATAAGGCATTCGAAATAACGAGTGTAAAATCTCGTTTATCAAATTGGCGCCGTTGCCGATTCAGGAACTCGACTAATTATTAAAATTTTGAAATCACTTGGGATTAAGTTTTACTTCTTGTTACTAATCGTTTCTCTTTTTGTGTGGTTTCTCGTTCTCTCAGGTGTATGCAAAGAAGAAGTCACAGACAAAGCAACAACCTACTCTTCTTTGCGGATATCAAAGCTCGCGAACGAGCCATCGCCAGAGAAAGAAGACTCGATCAAAACTCCGACTCGTTTCAATCGGAAACATCAGACTCAGATTCAGAGATGGGTGACGCAAACAACGCAAACAATGCGACGCGTACCATTGGAACCGACGACGTGCCTTCTAACGTCACTTACCGTAGTGGTATTGCGCCACCGGCCATCGCCAACAACAACTTCGAGATCAAGTCTAGTCTCATCAACATGATCTCGGGCAACAAGTTCTACGGTTTGCCTAGTGAGGACCCGATTGACCACCTTCACCAATTCGATATGCTATGCGATACGGTGAAGATCAACGGTGTCAACGAGGACATGTTCAAGCTGCGATTGTTCCCTTTCTCACTAGGGGACAAAGCACACCTATGGCAAAAGAACCTTTTCAATGACACCATCCAGACTTGGGAAGCTTGCAAGAAGGCTTTCCTAACAAAGTTCTTCTCGGTGGTTCGGACGTCAAAGCTAAGGAATGAAATCTCGGCTTTCGCTCAAAAGGACCATGAAACATTTAGCGAAGCTTGGGAGAGATTCAAGGGTTATACGCTGAGATGTCCACACCACGGGTTCTCGGGAGAAAGTTTGCTCAACACATTCTACCGAGGCCTAAAACCGAAGTTTCAAATGCTTCTCGATTCAGCTAGCCAAGGTAACTTTCTTGGGAAGACGGAAGCGGATGGGCAACTGTTGGTGGAGAACTATGCATTGAGTGATAGCAACTATGGCGAGGATTACGATCGCAACATCCGTAGCGCTGGTAATGATGAGCAATTCAAGCGAGAGATAAAAGCGGTGAACGAGAAGCTTGACAAGTTGATCATGTCTCAACAAGTGGGGATCAACTTTGTGGGAAGCGGAGAGGAACAGTTGCCCCCAATCGAGGGAAATCAGGAGGAGATAAACTACATGGGGAATCATAACGGTTGGCGTTTCAACAATTACTCTCAACACCCAAATCTCTCCTACCGCAACAACAATGTCGCTAACCCTAGTGATCAAGTCTATCCCCAAGCAGGACAAGGAGGTTACCAAGGTAAACCTCAATACAACCAAGGAGGGTACGCACCGAGACCACCACTTAATCGCCCTCCGGGTTACAACCATCCTCCCGCTGCTCAAGGTGTGGTTTCTTCACCAGCTTCTCAAGGTGATCAAACCAACCAACTCTTGAAACAAATCCTCGACGGTCAAACCCGTCATAGCATGGAGTTCAACACTTTCAAAAAGGAGATTCACGCCAAGGTAGACAACTCATACAATGATCTACACGCCAAGTTTGAATCAGTGAGCTCGCACTTGAAAGCTCTGGATAACCAAGTTGGTCAAATCACCTCCTCATCTAAGCGACAAATGGGTCAACTACCAGGGAAACCAGAGGCTAATCCGAAAGAGTATGTCAACGCTCTACACCTCCGTAGTGGTAGACAATTACCTTCCGGGGATCGCATCGAGGACAATGCGAATCAGGACGAGGGGGTAGACCATTCGACAGAAGCAGAGAACGCGGATACTCGCGATGGAAACCCCGAAACTGAGGCAAAGGAAAATTTCGGTGAAGGGAAACAAACAGACAGTCCATATCGACCTGTGGTATCGACCACACCTGATCGATATCGACCAGTGATATCGACCAAAAATCCGGTCGATATCGAGGGTAAAAAGCCGAGTGGTCAGGATCGACTAGTGGTATCGACCACACCTCTGGTCGATACCGAGGGGGAAAAGACGGATGGTCAGGATCGACCAGTGGTATCGACCACACCTGGTCGATATCGACCACCAATATCGACCAGAAATCTGGTCGATACTGAGGAGAAACTCGTCAACAAAGGTAAACCGGTCTACGCGACGTCTCCTTACGCGCCCAAACTTCCTTTTCCGGGACGAGCTAAGAAGCGGCTCTTAGAGAAGTACAAAGCGCAATTCGAAAAGCAAATGAAAGAGGTTCAAATTGCTATGCCCCTCATCGACGCTTTCAAACTTGTTCCTCACTATAGCAAGTTCCTAAAGGATGCCATCAAGAACAAGTTCCAAGACTTCGACGATACGGTGATTCTTTTGCACGAGTGCAGCGCTATCATCCAGAGAAATTCCCCTAAGAAGCTAAGTGATCCGGGGAGTTTCACAATACCATGTGCCATTGGTCCGTTGGTCTTTGAAGGGTGCTTGTGCGATTTGGGAGCTAGTGCTAGTCTAATGTCGTTGTCTATTGCTCAAAGACTTGGATTCTCGTCCTTTAAGCCGACAAGAATCTCCCTAGTGCTTGCGGATAGGTCCGTAAGGATCCCCGCGGGAGTGTTAGAAGACATCCCGGTTAGGCTTGGAAACGCGTTCATCCCCACGGATTTCATCGCCTTGGCAATGGATGAAGAACCCAAGGATCCTCTAATCCTAGGTAGACCATTCTTAGCCACCGCCGGGGCCATCATTGATGTAAAGAAGGGAAAAATCGATTTGCACCTTGGAGAGGACCTTGTCCAAAGGTACGACATCAATGATGCAATCAAGAAGCCAACTATCGACGGGCAAATCTTCTACATCGACTTGATGGATGAGCTCGCCGACGAGTACTTGGAGGAGCTAGCAGCTGAAGATGAGCTCCAACTTGCCTTGACAACACGTGAAGAAGGAGGCCAAAGCGCTAGGAGCGACGTCATGGCAATGCAAAGGAGAATCGACTCCCACCCCGTTGACAAGGAAGCCGACTTTCTCAACCTACCCGAAGTACTTGTGTGCGACGCAAAAGCCATAATGATGGAGAACAACGCTAGCAATGGTAAGCCTAGCGACGATAACGACGATTGGAGCGAGCTCAAAGCGCCAAAGGTAGAACTCAAACCTCTTCCTAAAGGGCTAAGGTACGTTTTCTTGGGGCTTAACTCCACCTATCCGATAATTATCAACGCCTCGCTTAGCGATGAAGAAGTGAAAACCTTGACTCATGAGCTTAAAAGATTTAGGAAGGCCATAGGTTATTCTCTAGATGATATCAAAGGGATATCACCCTCATTGTGTATGCATCGTATACATCTAGAGAACGAATCTATGTCCTCAATAGAACACCAACGTAGGCTGAACCCTAACTTGAAAGAAGTAGTCAAGAAAGAGATAATCAAGCTATTGGATGCGGGGATCATCTACCCTATATCCGATAGCAATTGGATCTCTCCCGTGCATGTAGTGCCGAAAAAGGGTGGAATTACCGTGGTTAAAAACGAAAAGAATGAATTAATCCCAACGAGAACAATCACGGGTCATAGAGTTTGCATCGATTACCGTAAGTTAAACGCTGCGACTCGAAAAGACCATTTCCCCCTACCCTTCATTGACCAAATGCTTGAAAGATTAGCAAACCACCCATATTATTGTTTCCTCGATGGGTATTCCGGATTTTTCCTAATACCCATCCACCCCCAAGACCAAGAGAAAACAACTTTCACATGTCCCTATGGTACATTTGCATATCGTAGAATGCCTTTTGGGTTGTGTAATGCACCCGCGACGTTCCAACGATGCATGATGTCCATATTCTCTGATTTGATTGAAAACATTGTGGAAGTTTTTATGGATGATTTCTTTGTATATGGTTCTTCGTTTGCCTCTTGTTTGTCTAATCTTTGCAGGATGCTTAAAAGGTGCGAGGAATGCCATTTGGTTCTGAATAGGGAAAAGTGCCACTTCAAGGTGAAAGATGGTATAGTTTTGGGTCATCGAATCTCCGAAAAGGGCATTGAGGTTGATAGAGCGAAAATCGATGTAATGGCTAACCTTGGAGCTCCGAATTCGGTTAAGGGTATAAGAAGCTTTCTCGGTCACGCGGGTTTCTACAGGAGGTTCATCATGGACTTCTCGAAGATAGCTAGACCGCTCACGAGATTGCTATGCAAGGATATCGCTTTTCAGTTTGATGAGGAGTGTCTCGAAGCCTTCCACAAGATCAAGCAAGAGCTGATAAATGCTCCTATTGTGCAACCGCCGGATTGGGATCTTCCTTTTGAGATCATGTGTGACGCTAGTGACTATGCCGTCGGGGCGGTTTTAGGCCAAAGGAAAGATAAGAAGCTCCATGTCATCTACTACGCTAGTAAGACAATGGACGAAGCTCAAACCAAGTACGCTACCACGGAGAAAGAGCTTCTCGCCATCGTGTTCGCTTTCGAGAAGTTTAGATCCTACTTGGTGGGTTCAAAAGTGATAGTCTACACCGACCACGCGGCGTTGAGACACTTGCTAGCAAAGAAGGATGCGAAGCCTAGATTGTTGAGGTGGATCTTGTTACTCCAAGAATTCGATTTGGAGATCAAAGACAAGAAAGGCATCGAGAATGGAGTCGCGGATCACTTGTCACGATTGCGCGTAGACGACCTCCTTCCCATTGATGATTCGTTCCCCGAGGAACATCTAATGACGATCATGTTAAAGAAATCCCGGGGAGATCAAGAGCATGAGGTTAAAGAGGTTTTTGCCGCAGAAAAAGAACCTTGGTACGCGGACATTGTGAACTACTTGGCCGCGGGAGAAGAACCGCACCGCTTGGAGGGGTACCAAAAGAAGAAATTCTTTCACGATTTGAAACGGTTTTATTGGGACGAGCCTTATCTCTACACCTTGAGCAAAGACGGTTTATACCGAAGATGTGTAGCGGATGAAGAGATAAATGGCATACTTATGCATTGCCACGGTTCGGCTTACGGAGGACACTTCGCTAGTTTCAAGACGGTCTCTAAGGTATTACAAGCTGGGTTTTGGTGGCCTACAATGTTCAAGGATGCCCACGAATTCATTCAAAGGTGTGATCCTTGTCAAAGGAAAGGGAACATAGGCAAGCGTAACGAGATGCCACAAAACCCGATCATGGAAGTTGAGATTTTCGACGTATGGGGGATCGACTTCATGGGTCCTTTCCCATCTTCATACGGAAAGAAGTATATCCTTGTGGCGGTTGACTATGTGTCCAAATGGGTTGAGGCTGTAGCGAGTGTAACAAACGACTCGAAAGTAGTTGTTAATCTCTTCAAAACGATCATCTTTCCAAGGTTCGGAGTTCCTAAAGTGGTGATTAGTGACGGTGGATCCCATTTCATCAACAAGGTCTTTGAGAGTCTTCTCAAGAAGTACGGTGTTAAGCACAAGGTGGCAACACCTTATCATCCCCAAACAAGTGGCCAAGTTGAGGTTTCCAACCGACAAATCAAAGCCATCCTCGAGAAAACGGTTGGCGTGACGCGGAAGGATTGGTCCGTCAAGCTCGACGACGCGCTTTGGGCGTATAGAACCGCGTTTAAGACGCCCTTGGGAACGACACCTTTCAACTTGATGTATGGGAAAGCATGCCATTTACCGGTAGAGCTCGAGTACAAAGCCAGCTGGGCAATCAAGCTTCTCAACTTCGATCTTAAGAGCGCGAAAGAGAAGAGGAGTTTCAACTCGAGGAATTGGATGAGATAAGGCAACAAGCCTATGAGAGCTCGAGGATCTACAAAGAAAGAACCAAAGCCTTCCACGACAAAAAGATCATCAAGAAAGAATTCAAGGTGGATGACTTGGTTTTGCTTTTCAACTCGAGGTTGAAGATTTTTCCGGGTAAGCTCAAATCCCGTTGGTCCGGTCCATTCAAAGTCAAAGAAGTAAGACCACTCGGAGTGGTGGTCCTCTGGAACAAGCACGGGGGGGGGAGTTCGTGGTGAACGGTCAAAGACTCAAGCCGTACCTCGCGAATGAAGCTGTCACCGAGGGAGACTCATTGTCTCTTTCGGATCCCAACGTCGCTTAGAACAACGGGTAAAGTCAAGCTATGTGACTATAAACAAGCTCACTTGGGAGGAAGTCCCATGTTTATCCTTGTATATACATGCTTTATTTTCGTTTTACAACTTTTATTCTTTTAGTTTTCTTTTGTCTTAGTGGTTTTCAGGAAAAACAGAGCGGAAAATGGCGAAATCAGGCAGTATCGGACAGTAGTATCGACCAGATTCTGGTCGATATTGAGCCTAAACTCGTATCGACCTATAATATCGACCGGAACTGGTCGATATCGGGTCAGTCGCAAAGCCAAACTCATATCGACGTGTAGTATCGACCACATCTGGTCGATATTGAACCAGGCATCGAGGATCGAGGAGTAATATCGGTTTGATCAAACCGATACAGGTATTTAATATCGACCAAATCAAGGTCGATATCAATTGGTCGATATCGACCAGTTGTATCGACCAGATTTTGGTCGATATCGGGTAAAAAGTCGCGATTTAAAAAAGGAAAACAAGGGCTTCCCTTCATTAACTCATCTTTTTCTCACAGCCGTTTTATCCTTACTTTGTGCGAAAATTTTGTGCGATTTTACATATTTTAAAACTTCGATTTCTCCTTCGATACTCAACGAAATCTCTTGATTTTTGGCTCAATCTCTTTGTTTTCTTCCCCTCTTTCAGGTCATACCAATTTCATCCACGATCTACAAGCTTTCACATCCTCCAAAACCTCCTTAGAACTTCAATGGGGCCAAAGACAAATTTGAAACCAAAGGCAAGTTCCAAAGATAAGGGAAAGGGAATTGCTATCCGGAGGAGCCTCGAGTCAAGAGGATTCATCGAGGAGGAGGTCCGGTGATAAGAGACCGCGTGGATGAACCCCAAAGAGCTCCACCAAGCCGAGCACGGCGAGATACGGAGAGCTACGCCCCTCACGCGACGGAATTAGGAGAAGGAGAAGAGTGGGAAACGGATGATGAGGTTGAAGAAGAATCTCCACGGCCTCGCGGTTTCACCTTTCCACCAAGGCCCGAGGATGAACCTTTTGTGAGAGACCATAAGGTAGAACCGACCGCGAAAGAGCTCTTATACGCATTCATGGAGATAGAGTTTTGCCCCTCCGCCTTCCCGGATCCGGTGACGTTGAAGAAATTGGGTATCTACGACGAAGTCAAAGAGATAATGGATCACATGGGTATATCAAGCACACTTGGTATGAGTTTCGCGGCTTTCCAAGAAGAGACTTGCCAATTCCTTGCCACCCTCCGGATTAGGTACCATCAAGAGGGTAGAGCGGACTACGAAGAAGAT
Source organism: Cochlearia excelsa (assembly GCA_963556525.1). Lineage (NCBI taxonomy): Eukaryota > Viridiplantae > Streptophyta > Magnoliopsida > Brassicales > Brassicaceae > Cochlearia > Cochlearia excelsa. The sequence goes on from OY748332.1 coordinate 13,067,858, forward strand.
CACGGGGGCTACATCGAGTTCTCGGGAAACAACGGGACTACTTACCGCGTTTCATTCGCGAGGTTGGAGCAACTATACGGTTTCTCGAGCGAGGGTCCTAGTACCTTCGAAACTGCGGTGGGTGAGAGCGTATATCTCTGGGAGATGATTGCCGATGGAGATTTCATACCGGGAAAAGCCAAGGCGAGGAAGATTCGACATCCGGCTACACGGTATGTGCGCCAACTACTTTCACATGCTTTCTTTCCTAGGCACGAGACGGGTTGCGTCCATGCGGATGAGATGACATTCTTGCAACAAGGACTCACCCCCATTATACGGAGAGGTAGTGGCAGGGACGATATCTTCCCGAGATGCGAGGAGCAAAGGCCAAGCATCTTGAAGATCTTCCTCAAAGGTCTACTTAGCTTGCAGCATTGGGCGTGGTCCCACAGGGTCAAGAAGCCAACATTGAGCATTGGAGGATGGATCACCCCAATCTTGCGACTTGCGGCTCATATCTCGTTGCGAGGTAAGTGCGAGGAACCAAAGCTCATGGATGTACCCTACATGGCCAAGCGACATGGCTTAATGGTGAGCTCAACGGGAGCTACGGGTACATATTCGACCTCGACTCTCATCAGCGTATGGTCCTCTTGCCAAATGAGCGGTGGACGTCTTTTCGGTACCGCGACGCGGTGTATTTATGGCCAAACCAGTTCCACAACGCGATCGAGGCGCCACTTGCACCTATCGGAGGACCGCGCGAGGCCCGTGATACCAATCGGACCACCTCGGTACGATCACCCAACCTCTCCTACACGACCTACGGAAGCCGGCGATACCGCCCGGGCAAGATGGCGATACCGAGCAAACCGGGGCCACTTCGGGATATCTACGTGGAGATGAAGAACATGATGCGGCGGAACGGGTTTCGGGATCGCACCATCGGGAAACTTGTCAAGGAAGTTAAGTCCTTGAAGAAGAAGCTGGCCAAGGTGGCTAATTGTGCGAGTTGTAGTACGAGTCGGAGCGCACCATCCGATGTGAGGGAACCCGAGGGAACCCAAGTTGAGCCGCGCAGGTCCGAAAGGAGACCGCGACGCTACATCGCTCCACCACCTCGTCCTGAGTCAGATAACGAGTCTCCTACCTTCTCGACGGACGACGAGGAGTTCGACGCCTCGCGACACTACTATTGAGGTAACTCCTGAAACCGTTGTACATAAGCATATTTCTTTTGCATTAGTTTTTGCATATAGGATCTTCTCCAAATACTTTCTTCACACAGAGACTGTGTGATTTAAGTTTGGGGGAGTAGTCATATAGTTTCATATTAGTGACATATAAAAAAAAAAAAAAAAAAAAAAAAAACTCAAAAACACAAAAAATGCATGTAGGATTAGTTAATCTCATTTAGGTCATATGCATAGGGGATCTATGATGATTTTAGCCTTATAAAGCGACGCGTCTAGTGTTTTGAACGGTATCTTAAGTGTAGTGTCTTCCTCAAACGACTTAGAACTCGCCGAAAATCTTGAAATCTCGACCCTAGACATTGATGTTTAAAAAGCCAATAGTGTGGTTATGAAGCTTGATAGTTCTAGGTAGCCTTTAAAAACTATTTGAACCTAAACTTGACTTCTAATTAACATGATTGAGAGTTTTTAAGAGTATTTCTATGGCTTTGTGATTTCTACGGATTGTGGCTTCCTAAACCGAAACACTTTAAGCGCAATCCGGTCATTCTCATTCTAAGGATGATTCCCCTCTCACCCCTAAACCTTAACCCAAACACTTGTGAGATTTCTTTTCATTTAGTGATTGTTTGGTTTCGCAAAAACTTGAAAGTATAGGGAGCGACAAGAAAGGACATCCATTTGGCTAGCTTATCTTGGACTAGTATGTTAGAAAGGGATAATGGGTTGGAGAGACACGTCTTTGAGTTTTGAAAATAAGAAAATAAACACGAGAAATGTAAAACACCTAGGGGTAAAAGAATGGCTAAGTAAAAAAAAAAAAAAAAAAAAAAAAAAAAAAATCGAAAAAGAAAAAAAAAAGAAAGAAAAAAAAAAAAGAGAAAAGAAACTTAGCCAAAAATAATCCCCTAAGGTAGTTAAGAAAAAGAAAACTCGATGTTTAAGTGTTTAAATGTTTAGAAGAAAACAATGGTTAGTGGATAGAGTTATATAGGGATGGATGTCCGGACTTGTATTGTTCCTTGTCTTTCCCGGTTTTGTTTAACCCTTTCACTCCCCGAGAGAAACCGCATTACAACTAACCACATGCCTGAGTGTTAGCCTCCTCTTTTGATTCGAAATCCCGTTTTTACCTAGACAAATAGAAAAACTCTTGAAAATTCTTGATCATGTTTCATGTTTTGACTATGCTTAATTGAATGTGAAAGGTGCTTAGACTAGACAAGTGGATCACATGCTTTTGGTAATAATAACGGATTTAGACGGAGTTTGAGATGAATGGCAATAGGTAGAACTAGCTCGGTTGCGAAAGGATACTATGTTTAGGATACTCGTTCACTACACTCTTCGCGTTACTTTTGGTTCTGAGGTCCCCGCCTCTATACCCTTTTAAACTTTGATGTTAGTTCTCTTGCTTGAGGACAAGCAAAGGATAAGTTTGGGGGAGTTGATATATTGCATATTTAGCATGTTTTTACTTTGATTTTTGCATTAGAACTAACACATTTAGGTTGCATTTAGTATCATATAGGTTGCATTTGTGTTTGTTCATGCGTTTTCGAGGTTCGGGAGTGCTAAAGCGACAAGAAGGCGAGGAAAAGAGGTTTAAAGTAGAGAAACGACCATTATCAGCGACTTTTGCTGATTAGCTGTGGTCGAGACGCGAAGAAAAGGCGAAAAAGAGAAGAAGGAGCCAATATCGACCAGTTGTATCGACCAGATTCTGGTCGATATTGAGCCAATACTCATATCGATCAGTAGTATCGACCAAAAACTGGTCGATATCGACCAAGAGTATCGACCGGAATCTGGTCGATATCGAGCGCGTAAAATAAAGAGAAAAAAGGCCCAAGACATTTTTCAGAGGCCCAAAACGAATTCTTTTAGGTCAAAACATGTTTTGCAGACTTTTGTTTTGTTTATCTTTTATCATACTTTGTTCTTCACAATTTTTGTTCTTGTACTTGGATTGGAGATTTTGCTTGCTTGGATTTGTTTTTGCAATCAAGATTCTTGTACACCTATTTCAATAACAGAGTTCTTCTTTCCCTTAATCTTGTTATTTTGCTTTTCATGTTGTTTTCAACCTTGATTGTTTTGGTATTCATAATGTTTAGTGAGTAACTTCCTTTAGGCAATTAGGTTGGGGAAAAAGGGTGAATCAACACTAGGATTGTTAATTGTCTTGATCTTAAACTTTATAAAACTTTAATCTAGGGTAATGTTCTTAATGCTTTGATTGAATTGGCCATTCAATTGATAGAACCCAGGAAGCTTCACCTTTGGGAAAAGTGTGGAGTTCCTGAACAATTATCCTAAAACTAAACCTAGCTTAACCGAGGAATCTGTGTTAATAAGTTTAGTGGTTGAATTGATTTGAACTTAATGTTTTCTAAAACTTAAACTATCCAAGGCATTGTTTTAGTTTACTTGTTAGGAAAAGGATCATTGTCACGGGAGTGGATTGATCTAAATTACGTTTTCAAAACCTTAAAGTTACAATTGTTAAAAGACATTTAGAAATCTAAAAGTTGATCACCCGCTAAAGTACCCCAACCTGGTTGTTTTGCCTTAAATTTAATCTTAAAAACTTGTCAAATTAATCTTTTGTTTTCTTGCAAATTCACCATCGGTTACAAAAATCAAAACAACTCTTTTAATTCGCTTAAACTGAGTGTAGTTTCCCATAAGGTTTATTACATTAGTTGCTCCTGATTCGGATTGACACCTTAAATACTACAATAAGGCATTCGAAATAACGAGTGTAAAATCTCGTTTATCAGAAACATATAACAACGCGTTTCTAGGACTCTAACCCAAGTTTCATGCAACATGAGTGCTTATAAGTGTCTCAATGAGCTTTGAACAAGTTTGACGAACTTAAGAAACATCAAACAACGAGTTTCTAGGACTCTAAACCAAGTTTCATGAAACATGAGTGCTTATAAGTGTCTCATGAGCTTTGTACAAGTTTGACGAACTAATGAAACATCTAACAACGCGTTTTATAGGACTTGAAACCAAGTTTCATGCAATATGAGTGCTTATAAGTGTCTCAATGAGCTTTGTACAAGTTTGATGAACTTATGAAACATCTAACAACGCGTTTTCTAGGACTCGAAACCAAGTTTCATGCAACATGAGTGCTTATAAGTGTCTCAATGAGCTTTGTACAAGTTTGACGAACTTATGAAACATCTAACAACGCGTTTCTAGGACTCTAAACCAAGTTTCATGCAACATGAGTGCTTATAAGTATCTCAATGAGCGTTGTACAAGTTTGACGAACTTATGAAACATCTAACAACGCGTTTCTAGGACTCTAAACCATGTTTCATCCAACATGAGTGCTTATAAGTGTCTCGGTGAGCTTTGTACAAGTTTGACGAACTTATGAAACATCTAAAAACGCGTTGCTAGGACTCTAAACCAAGTTTCATGCAACATGAGTGCTTATAAGTGTCTCAATGAGCTTTGTACAAGTTTGACGAACTTATGAAACATATAACAACGCATTTCTAGGACTCTAAACCAAGCTTCATGCAACATGAGTGCTTATAAGTGTCTCAATGAGCTTTGTACAAGTTTACATAACTTATGAAACATCTAACAACGCGTTTCTAGGACTCTAAACCAAGTTTCATGCAACATGAGTGCTTATAAGTGTCTCAATGAGCTTTGTACAAGTTTGACGAACTTATGAAACATCTAACAACGCGTTTCTAGGACTCTAAACCAAGTTTCATGCAACATGAGTGCTTATAAGTGTCTCAATGAGCTTTGTACTAGTTTCATGAACTTATGAAACATCAAACAACGCGTTTCTAGGACTCTAACCCAAGTTTCATGCAACATGAGTGCTTATAAGAGTCTCAATGAGCTTTGTACAAGTTTGACGAACTTATGAAACATCTAACAACGCGTTTCTAGGAATCGAAACTAAGTTTCATGCAACATGAGTGATTATAACTGTCTCAATGATCTTGTACAAGTTTGACGAACTTATGAAACATCTAACAACGCGTTTCTAGGACTCTAAAACAAGTTTCATGTAACATGAGTGCTTATAAGTGTTTCAATGAGTTGTGTGCAAGTTTGACGAACTTATAAAACATCAAACAACGCGTTTCTAGTACTCGAAACCAAATTTCATGCAACATGAGTGCTTATAAGTGTCTCAATGAGCTTTGTACAAGTTTGACGAACTTATGAAACATCTAACAACGCGTTTCTAGGACTCTAAACAAAGTTTCATGCAACATGAGTGCTTATAAGTTTCTCAATGTGCTTTGTACAAGTTTGACGAACTTATGAAACATCTAACAACGCGTTTCTAGGACTCTAAAACAAGTTTCATGCAACTCGAGTGCGTATAAGTGTCTCAATGAGCATTGTACAAGTTTTACGAACTTATGAAACATCTAACAACGCGTTTCTAGGACTCTTAACCAAGTTTCATGCAACATGAGTGCTTATAAGTTCTCAATGAGCGTTGTACAAGTTTGACGAACTTATGAAACATCTAACACACGTTTCTAGGACTCTAAACCAAGTTTCATGCAACATGAGTGCTTATAAGTGTCTCAATGAGTTTTGTACAAGTTTGACAAACTTATGAAACATCTAACAACGCGTTTCTAGGACTCTAAACCAAGTTTCATGCAACATGAGTGCTTATAAGTGTCTCAATGAGCTTTGTAAAAGTTTAAATAACTTATGAAACATCTAACAACGCGTTTCTAGGACTCTTAACCAAGTTTTATGCAACATGAGTGCTTATAAGTATCTCAATGAGATTTTTACAAGTTTGACGAACTTATGAAACATCTAACAACGCGTTTCTAGGACTATTAACCAAGTTTCATGCAACATGAGTGCTTATAAGTGTCTCAATGAGTTTTGTACAAGTTTCTCGAACTTATGAAACATCTAACAACGCGTTTCTAGGACTCTAAACCAAGTTTCATGCAACATGAGTTCTTATAAGTGTCTCAATGAGCTTTGTACTAGTTTCACGAACTTATGAAACATCTAACAACGTGGTTTCTAGGACTCTAAACCAAGTTTCATACAACATGAGTGATTATAAGTGTCTCAATGAGATTTGTACATGTTTGAAGAACCTATGAAACATCTAACAACGCGTTTCTAGGAATATAAACCAAATTTCATGCAACATGAGAGCTTATAAGTGTCTCAATGAGCTTTGAACAAGTTTGACGAACTTATGAAATATCAAACAACGCGTTTGTACGACTCTAAACAAAGTTTCATGAAACATGAGTGCTTATAAGTGTCTCATGAGCTTTGTACAAGTTTGACGAACTTATGAAACATCTAACAACGCATTTCTAGGACTCTAAACCAAGTTTCAGGCAACATGAGTGCTTATAAGTGTCTCAATGAGCTTTGTACAAGTTTGACAAACTTATGAAACATCTAACAACGGGTTTCTAGGACTCATAATCAAGTTTCATGCAACATGAGTGCTTATAAGTGTCTCAATGAACTTTGTACAAGTTTGAAGAACCTATGAAACATCTAACAACGCGTTTCTAAGAATCTAAACCAAGTTTCATGCAATATGAGAGCTTATAAGTGTCTCAATGAGCTTTGAACAAGTTTGACGAACTTACGAAACATCAAACAACGCGTTTATAGGACTCTAAACCAAGTTTCATGAAACATGAGTGCTTATAAGTGTCTCATGAGCTTTGTACAAGTTTGACGAACTAATGAAACATCTAACAACGCGTTTTCTAGGACTTGAAACCAAGTTTCATGCAATATGAGTGCTTATAAGTGTCTCAATGAGCTTTGTACAAGTTTGATGAACTTATGAAACATCTAACAACGCGTTTTCTAGGACTCGAAACCAAGTTTCATGCAACATGAGTGCTTATAAGTGTCTCAATGAGCTTTGTACAAGTTTGACGAACTTATGAAACATCTAACAACGCGTTTCTAGAACTCTAAACCAAGTTTCATGCAACATGAGTGCTTATAAGTATCTCAATGAGCGTTGTACAAGTTTGACGAACTTATGAAACATCTAACAACGCGTTTCTAGGACTCTAAACCATGTTTCATCCAACATGAGTGCTTATAAGTGTCTCAGTGAGCTTTGTACAAGTTTGACGAACTTATGAAACATCTAAAAACGCGTTGCTAGGACTCTAAACCAAGTTTCATGCAACATGAGTGCTTATAAGTGTCTCAATGAGCTTTGTACAAGTTTGACGAACTTATGAAACATCTAACAACGCGTTTCTAGGACTCTAAACCAAGCTTCATGCAACATGAGTGCTTATAAGTGTCTCAATGAGCTTTGTACAAGTTTACATAACTTATGAAACATCTAACAACGCGTTTCTAGGACTCTAAACCAAGTTTCATGCAACATGAGTGCTTATAAGTGTCTCAATGAGCTTTGTACAAGTTTGACGAACTTATGAAACATCTAACAACGCGTTTCTAGGACTCTAAACCAAGTTTCATGCAACATGAGTGCTTATAAGTGTCTCAATGAGCTTTGTACTAGTTTCATGAACTTATGAAACATCAAACAACGCGTTTCTAGGACTCTAACCCAAGTTTCATGCAACATGAGTGCTTATAAGAGTCTCAATGAGCTTTGTACAAGTTTGACGAACTTATGAAACATCTAACAACGCGTTTCTAGGACTCGAAACTAAGTTTCATGCAACATGAGTGATTATAAGTGTCTCAATGATCTTGTACAAGTTTGACGAACTTATGAAACATCTAACAACGCGTTTCTAGGACTCTAAACCAAGTTTCATGTAACATGAGTGCTTATAAGTGTTTCAATGAGTTTTGTGCAAGTTTGACGAACTTATAAAACATCAAACAACGCGTTTCTAGTACTCGAAACCAAATTTCATGCAACATGAGTGCTTATAAGTGTCTCAATGATCTTTGTACAAGTTTGACGAACTTATGAAACATCTAACAACGCGTTTCTAGGACTCTAAACAGAGTTTCATGCAACATGAGTGCTTATAAGTTTCTCAATGTGCTTTGTACAAGTTTGACGAACTTATGAAACATCTAACAACGCGTTTCTAGGACTCTAAAACAAGTTTCATGCAACTCGAGTGCTTATAAGTGTCTCAATGAGCATTGTACAAGTTTTACGAACTTATGAAACATCTAACAACGCGTTTCTAGGACTCTTAACCAAGTTTCATGCAACATGAGTGCTTATAAGTTCTCAATGAGCGTTGTACAAGTTTGACGAACTTATGAAACATCTAACACACGTTTCTAGGACTCTAAACCAAGTTTCATGCAACATGAGTGCTTATAAGTGTCTCAATGAGTTTTGTACAAGTTTGACAAACTTATGAAACATCTAACAACGCGTTTCTAGGACTCTAAACCAAGTTTCATGCAACATGAGTGCTTATAAGTGTCTCAATGAGCTTTGTAAAAGTTTAAATAACTGATGAAACATCTAACAACGCGTTTCTAGGACTCTTAACCAAGTTTTATGCAACATGAGTGCTTATAAGTATCTCAATGAGATTTGTACAAGTTTGACGAACTTATGAAACATCTAACAACGCGTTTCTAGGACTATTAACCAAGTTTCATGCAACATGAGTGCTTATAAGTGTCTCAATGAGTTTTGTACAAGTTTCTCGAACTTATGAAACATCTAACAACGCGTTTCTAGGACTCTAAACCAAGTTTCATGCAACATGAGTTCTTATAAGTGTCTCAATGAGCTTTGTACTAGTTTCACGAACTTATGAAACATCTAACAACGTGGTTTCTAGGACTCTAAACCAAGTTTCATACAACATGAGTGATTATAAGTGTCTCAATGAGATTTGTACATGTTTGAAGAACCTATGAAACATCTAACAACGCGTTTCTAGGAATCTAAACCAAATTTCATGCAACATGAGAGCTTATAAGTGTCTCAATGAGCTTTGAACAAGTTTGACGAACTTATGAAATATCAAACAACGCGTTTGTACGACTCTAAACAAAGTTTCATGAAACATGAGTGCTTATAAGTGTCTCATGAGCTTTGTACAAGTTTGACGAACTTATGAAACATCTAACAACGCATTTCTAGGACTCTAAACCAAGTTTCAGGCAACATGAGTGCTTATAAGTGTCTCATTGAGCTTTGTACAAGTTTGACGAACTTATGAAACATCTAACAACGCGTTTCTAGGACTCTTAACCAAGTTTCATGCAACATGAGTGCTTATAAGTGTCTCAATGAGCGTTGTACAAGTTTGACGAACTTATGAAACATCTAACAACGCGTTTCTAGGACTCTAAACCACGTTTCATGCAACATGAGTGCTTATAAGTGTCTAAGTGAGCTTTGTACAAGTTTGACGAACTTATGAAACATCTAACAACGCGTTGCTAGGACTCTAAACCAAGTTTCATGAAACATGAGTGCTTATAAGTGTCTCAATGAGCTTTGTACAAGGTTGACGAACTTATGAAACATCTAACAACGCGTTTCTAGGACTCTAAACCAAGATTCATGCAACATGAGTGCTTATAAGTGTCTCAATGAGCTTTGTACTAGTTTCACGAACTTATGAAACATCAACCAACGCGTTTCTAGGACTCTAAACCAAGTTTCATGCAACATGAGTGCTTATAAGTGTCTCAATGAGCTTTGTGCAAGTTTGACGAACTTATGAAATATCTAACAACGCGTTTCTAGGACTCGAAACCAAGTTTCATCCAACATGAGTGATTATAAGTGTCTCAATGATCTTGTACAAGTTTGACGAACTTATGAAACATCTAACAACGCGTTTCTAGGACTATAAACCAAGTTTCATGCAACATGAGTGGTTATAAGTGTCTCAATGAGCTTTGTACAAGTTTAAATAACTTATGAAACATCTAACAACGCGTTTCTAGGACTGTTAACCAAGTTTCATACAACATGAGTGCTTATAAGTGTTTCAATGAGCTTTGTACAAGTTTGACGAACTTATGAAACATCTAACAACGCGTTTCTAAGACTATTAACCAAGTTTCATGCAACATGAGTGCTTATAAGTGTCTCAATGAGCTTTGTACAAGTTTGACGAACTTATGAAACATCTAACAACGCGTTTCTAGGACTCTAAACCAAGTTTCATGCAACACGAGTTCTTATAAGTGTCTCAATGAGCTTTGTACTAGTTTCACGAACTTATGAAACATCTAACAACGTGTTTTCTAGGAATCTAAACCAAGTTTCATGCAATATGAGTGATTATAAGTATCTCAATGAACTTTGAACAAGTTTGACGAACTTATGAAACATCAAACAACGCGTTTGTAGGACTCTAAACCAAGTTTCATGAAACATGAGTGCTTATAAGTGTCTCATGAGCTCTGTACAAGTTTGACGAACTTATGAAACATCTAGCAACGCGTTTTCTAGTACTCGAAACCAAGTTTCATGCAACATGAGTGCTTATAAGTGTCTCAATGAGCTTTGTACAAGTTTGACGAACTTATGAAACATCTAACAACGCGTTTCTAGGACTCTAACCCAAGTTTCCTGCAACATGAGTGCTTATAAGTGTCTCAATGAGCGTTGTACAAGTTTGACGAACTTATGAAACATCTAACAACCCGTTTCTAGGACTCTAAACCAAGTTTCATGCAACATGAGTGCTTATAAGTGTCTCAGTGAGCTTTGTACAATTTTGACGAACTTATGAAACATCTAACAACGCGTTGTTAGGACTCTAAACCAAGTTTCATGCAACATGAGTGCTTATAAGTGTCTCAATGAGCTTTGTACAAGTTTGACGAACTTATGAAACATCTAACAACGCATTTCTAGGACTCTAAACCAAGTTTCATGCAACATGAGTGCTTATAAGTGTCTCAATGAGCTTTTTACAAGTTTGACGAACTTATGAAACATCTACCAACGCGTTTCTAGGACTCTAAACCAAGTTTCATGCAACATGAGTGCTTATAAGTGTCTCAATGAGCTTTGTTCTAGTTTCACGAACTTATGAAACATCAAACAAAGCGTTTCTAGGACTCTAAACCAAGTTTCATGCAACATGAGTGCTTATAAGTGTCTCAATGAGCTTTGTACAAGTTTGACGAAGTTATGAAACATCTAACAACGCGTTTCTAGGACTCGAAACCAAGTGTCATGCAACATGAGTGAATATAAGTGTCTCAATGATCTTGTACAAGTTTGACGAACTTATGAAACATCTAACAACGCGTTTCTAGGACTCTAAACCAAGTTTCATGCAACATGAGTGCTTATAAGTGTCTCAATGATTTTTGTGCAAGTTTGACGAACTTATAAAACATCTAACAACGAGTTTCTAGGACTCGAAACCAAATTTCATGCAACATGAGTGCTTATAAGTGGCTCAATGAGCTTTGTACAAGTTTGATGAACTTATGAAACATCTAACACCGCGTTTCTAGGACTCTAAACCAAGTTTCATGCAACATGAGTGCTTATAAGTGTCTCAATGAGCTTTGTACAAATTTGACATACTTATGAAACATCTAACAACGCGTTTCTAGGACCCTACACCAAGTTTCATGCAACATGAGTGGTTATAAGTGTCTCAATGAGCTTTTTACAAGTTTGACGAACTTATGAAACATCTAACAACGTGGTTTCTAGGACTCTAAACCAAGTTTCATACAACATGAGTGATTATAAGTGTCTCAATGAGATTTGTACATGTTTGAAGAACCTATGAAACATCTAACAACGCGTTTCTAGGAATCTAAACCAAATTTCATGCAACATGAGAGCTTATAAGTGTCTCAATGAGCTTTGAACAAGTTTGACGAACTTATGAAATATCAAACAACGCGTTTGTACGACTCTAAACAAAGTTTCATCAAACATGAGTGCTTATAAGTGTCTCATGAGCTTTGTACAAGTTTGACGAACTTATGAAACATCTAACAACGCATTTCTAGGACTCTAAACCAAGTTTCAGGCAACATGAGTGCTTATAAGTGTCTCATTGAGCTTTGTACAAGTTTGACGAACTTATGAAACATCTAACAACGCGTTTCTAGGACTCTTAACCAAGTTTCATGCAACATGAGTGCTTATAAGTGTCTCAATGAGCGTTGTACAAGTTTGACGAACTTATGAAACATCTAACAACGCGTTTCTAGGACTCTAAACCACGTTTCATGCAACATGAGTGCTTATAAGTGTCTAAGTGAGCTTTGTACAAGTTTGACGAACTTATGAAACATCTAACAACGCGTTGCTAGGACTCTAAACCAAGTTTCATGAAACATGAGTGCTTATAAGTGTCTCAATGAGCTTTGTACAAGGTTGACGAACTTATGAAACATCTAACAACGCGTTTCTAGGACTCTAAACCAAGATTCATGCAACATGAGTGCTTATAAGTGTCTCAATGAGCTTTGTACTAGTTTCACGAACTTATGAAACATCAACCAACACGTTTCTAGGACTCTAAACCAAGTTTCATGCAACATGAGTGCTTATAAGTGTCTCAATGAGCTTTGTGCAAGTTTGACGAACTTATGAAATATCTAACAACGCGTTTCTAGGACTCGAAACCAAGTTTCATCCAACATGAGTGATTATAAGTGTCTCAATGATCTTGTACAAGTTTGACGAACTTATGAAACATCTAACAACGCGTTTCTAGGACTATAAACCAAGTTTCATGCAACATGAGTGGTTATAAGTGTCTCAATGAGCTTTGTACAAGTTTAAATAACTTATGAAACATCTAACAACGCGTTTCTAGGACTCTTAACCAAGTTTCATGCAACATTAGTGCTTATAAGTGTTTCAATGAGCTTTGTACAAGTTTGACGAACTTATGAAACATCTAACAACGCGTTTCTAGGACTATTAACCAAGTTTCATGCAACATGAGTGCTTATAAGTGTCTCAATGAGCTTTGTACAAGTTTGACGAACTTATGAAACATCTAACAATGCGTTTCTAGGACTCTAAACCAAGTTTCATGCAACATGAGTTCTTATAAGTGTCTCAATGAGCTTTGTACTAGTTTCACGAACTTATGAAACATCTAACAACGTGTTTTCTAGGAATCTAAACCAAGTTTCATGCAATATGAATGATTATAAGTGTCTCAATGAACTTTGAACAAGTTTGACGAACTTATGAAACATCAAACAACGCGTTTGTAGGACTCTAAACCAAGTTTCATGAAACATGAGTGCTTATAAGTGTCTCATGAGCTCTGTACAAGTTTGACGAACTTATGAAACATCTAGCAACGCGTTTTCTAGTACTCGAAACCAAGTTTCATGCAACATGAGTGCTTATAAGTGTCTCAATGAGCTTTGTACAAGTTTGACGAACTTATGAAACATCTAACAACGCGTTTCTAGGACTCTAAACCAAGTTTCCTGCAACATGAGTGCTTATAAGTGTCTCAATGAGCGTTGTACAAGTTTGACGAACTTATGAAACATCTAACAACCCGTTTCTAGGACTCTAAACCAAGTTTCATGCAACATGAGTGCTTATAAGTGTCTCAGTGAGCTTTGTACAATTTTGACGAACTTATGAAACATCTAACAACGCGTTGTTAGGACTCTAAACCAAGTTTCATGCAACATGAGTGCTTATAAGTGTCTCAATGAGCTTTGTACAAGTTTGACGAACTTATGAAACATCTAACAACGCATTTCTAGGACTCTAAACCAAGTTTCATGCAACATGAGTGCTTATAAGTGTCTCAATGAGCTTTTTACAAGTTTGACGAACTTATGAAACATCTACCAACGCGTTTCTAGGACTCTAAACCAAGTTTCATGCAACATGAGTGCTTATAAGTGTCTCAATGAGCTTTGTTCTAGTTTCACGAACTTATGAAACATCAAACAAAGCGTTTCTAGGACTCTAAACCAAGTTTCATGCAACATGAGTGCTTATAAGTGTCTCAATGAGCTTTGTACAAGTTTGACGAACTTATGAAACATCTAACAACGCGTTTCTAGGACTCGAAACCAAGTGTCATGCAACATGAGTGAATATAAGTGTCTCAATGATCTTGTACAAGTTTGACGAACTTATGAAACATCTAACAACGCGTTTCTAGGACTCTAAACCAAGTTTCATGCAACATGAGTGCTTATAAGTGTCTCAATGATTTTTGTGCAAGTTTGACGAACTTATAAAACATCTAACAACGAGTTTCTAGGACTCGAAACCAAATTTCATGCAACATGAGTGCTTATAAGTGGCTCAATGAGCTTTGTACAAGTTTGACGAACTTATGAAACATCTAACACCGCGTTTCTAGGACTCTAAACCAAGTTTCATGCAACATGAGTGCTTATAAGTGTCTCAATGAGCTTTGTACAAATTTGACATACTTATGAAACATCTAACAACGCGTTTCTAGGACCCTACACCAAGTTTCATGCAACATGAGTGGTTATAAGTGTCTCAATGAGCTTTTTACAAGTTTGACGAACTTATGAAACATTTAACAACGCATTTCTAGGACTCTAAACCAAGTTTCATGCAACATGAGTGCTTATAAGTGACTCAATGACCTTTTTACAAGTTTGACATACTTATGAAACATCTAACAATGCGTTTCTAGGACTCTTAACCAAATTTCATGCGACATGAGTGATTATAAGTGTCCCAATGAGCTTTGTACAAGTTTGACGAACTTATGAAACATCTAACGACGCGTTTCTAGGACTCTAAACCAAGGTTCATGCAACATGAGTTCTTATAAGTGTCTCAATGAGCTTTGTACTAGTTTCACGAACTTATGAAACATCTAACAACGTGGTTTTTAGGACTCTAAACCAAGTTTCATGCAACATGAGTGATTATATGTGTCTCAATGAGCTTTGTACAAGTTTGAAGAACCTATGAAACATCTAACAACGCGTTTCTAGGAATCTAAACCAAGTTTCATGCAACATGAGAACTTATAAGTGTCTCATGAGCTTTGTACAAGTTTGACGAACTTATGAAACATCTAAAAACGCGTTTGTAGGACTCTAAACCAAGCTTCATGCGACATGAGTGCTTATAAGTGTCTCAATGAGCTTTGTACAAATTTAAATAACTTATGAAACATCTAACAACGCGTTTCTAGGACTCTTAACCAAGTTTCATGCAACATGAGTGCTTATATAAGTGTCTCAATGAACTTTGTACAAGTTTGACGAACTTATGAAACATCTAACAACGCATTTCTAGGACTCTAAACCAAGTTTCATGCAACATGAGTGCTTATAAGTGTCTCAATGAGCTTTGTAAAAGTTTGACGAACTTATGAAACATCTAACAACTTGTTTCTAAAAATCTAAACCAAGTTTCATGCAACATGAGTGCTTATAAGTTTCTCAATGAGCTTTGTACAAGTATGACAAACTTATGAAACATCTACCAACGCGTTTCTAGGACGCTAAACCAAGTTTCATGCAACAATAGTGCTTATAATTTTATCAATAAAGTAATTATGACAAAATATATTTTCACAAAAAGTTATTTTCCTCTCAATATTATAGTTTTAAACATTTTTTAACATTTTTTACATATTAAACGTGTAAAGATTAGTTTAAATATAACAATAGGGCTAAGACCAATAAGAAGAGATCACAAGGATAGGTGACGTGGCTTATTCTTTCACCACAAGATCAAGTTTGCGTTTCAAATCCAACGGTTCATATAACTCTCCCATTTAGGGTTTCACAAAAAGTTTGTGATTGACTCTCTCACCCTCTCACGACACAAAAAGTTTATCACTTTTATTTTCACCCTTCCCTTGGCTTAAAGCATCGACTTTTCGCCTCCAAGCCAAGAACCCTTCCTGGGTTGTCTCTTTCCTTCAAAGGGACAAGCAATTTCGCCTACCCTTCACGGGATTTCAATTTCCCACAAAGACAGAAGATCCGAGTTCATATGAAAGGCGGAGGTTGCCGCCGCCGGTGACGGATCTATCTTCCAAGAAGGCGACACGACACGGTCGCGGTTTCAGCGTCTCTGAAGCTATTCGAAGTGGAGGTTACAACCTTGAAAAATATCCTGATGCTTGAGTTGGATTTGACCATCAGAGAGTCGGTAACTAATTGTTTTAGCTAGAAAAATGTCTAATTAGGAAGATATTGTTTTTAAGTACGAAAGGAAGTTTCTTTGATAGGTTTCATCTTGATAATTACTTTTTGTGTTTCCACTGGCAGTACAAGATCTTGATGTTGCACATATATTCATATATCGGCGCTCTTCCCCTTGCATTTGTACGGTACTCATAGCTCTCAGCTTTATGTGTGTTTTCAAAATAAACCATGATTCAGTTTGGTTTATTGAACAATCTGTTTTATCTTCTGTTAGGTATAAAGCTCTTGATGTGAAGAACATCTTGATGGAACGGTTTCCCATCATATTTTACGTCAAATGTTGGAATCTCCCATGTGGATGGATTTGAGTAACCTCCTACAAGACTATCTCAAGTTTATGGATGATCATTTGAGAGAGTCCGCAGACCGTACATTTCTTGCTTACCGCCACAGAAATTACTCAAAAGTAAACACTTAGAGCTCTCTCTCTTTTTTTCTCCCAAATTGTCATTACCATCTTCCTGACCGTCGTGACTTGATCTTAGGTTATCGAGTTTGTCCTATTCAAACAACGATTACAACACTCAAACTAATACCAACCTGCGAAGGTTGAAGCATCTGTCTTGTAGTTGAAGCAGAACGTAGACAATATCGAGGAAGAAGAAGTAATTTATCCACATCCTTGTTGCGTAAATTACTTCATATCCAATTATTTTATTCTCTCATATATCTAACGTTTTCTTGTCTTGTTGTCCTCTAGTGCATTCTTGAAAACCTGAAATATGGAGTTCAGCTTGTGGAGCTCTCTAACGAAATTGGATCCAAGACTCTTATGGTCAATCTTTCTTGTGAGAATGGGGGTTACAGGTCAATGCACTTCATGTGTCAGATTCTTATTTTGACCAGCCTGTTTTAAATCTTAAACTTTTGTCCTTGTTTGTTGCAGCCAACACATCAAGAGATGCGTTACGAGAAGTCTCCATGTGCTCCATCCGAAGGTAAATTTCCTTATATTATCATCTCCAACGCTAAAGAAGTGCTAATCCATTACACAATAACTTTGATAACTTATTACTCAAACGTATTATCATCTTGACTTATATATAATTTACATTCGATTTCCATACTCCATTAATATTATTCAATATCGTGATGTATAAAGAGGAGAAAACAAAAATTGTATTTTTACTACTATGTGTAGTGTCGTCTTGTTCCCGTATCAATACCAAGTTTGAAGACAAACTTTTGTCCGTTTTCTTTAAATTGTCTAATATCTCAAATGTGTTGTTGATTCCATTATTTTTACTTGGAAAGAGTTCAAGTCTTTATAGGTATTAAAAAGCCTCTCTTATGTTTCATTGACAATATTAAGTTTTTCTTGTTCATGAATATTGTTAATGAATACTAAAAGGTCTCGATTTACTTCTTTTCAGGTATGTAAATAACTTGAGCGCATTTTGGCATATTGATATATATATTTCTGTTATATACTTATACCTATCTTTTGAAAATTGGTAATTTGTAATGTTTGTCAGGTTTTACCATCCAAGCAAATATGTATTATAAAATGTTTATGACATGGACAAGCCATAACATTAAAGAAAAAAGAGCTTAGTTTGATTTTAGGCCCAATTAAATTTTTTTTAAATGGGTTTTATTAGAGTGTATATAATTTGTATATCGTGTATTAGAAAACAAAAGGTGTATAAAGTCCAATTTAATTATAAAATGTTTTATTTAATGGGTTGTATTTTTTTCAGCAATTTCGAAAATTATTTAAGATTCCAAAGTTGACCTAATTAAAGAAGCCTTCTTATTTAATTTATGAAAGGAAAAATAATTCATTTTCCCCTATTTTCTAAATTGTTGCGTTTATAAACTGTTATAATAAGTTTAAACAATTGATACAAAAAACATAATTTGGAAATATAATTGCTATAAAAAATATAATATCATAGCATATGTGAGGCGCTATTAAAGGTATAAACAAACTTTTAAAAAAGAGCAGTAACTATAGCATGCAAAACACCGCTATCTTATGTGGGAAGTCTTTTATCGAAAATACTATTTAATAGCGATTTATCGAGAGCTATTGTTTAATTAATGATTGCATAAGACAAAACCCGCTATTAAATAGGGCCATGACTATAGCATGCATAAAAACGCTATCTTGGCTGGAAGATCTATTATCGCGGCTCGTGTCATAGCGCTTTTAATAACGCTATCGTTTCTGTACATAGCGTTTTTCCGATGCTATGTTTACGTGTTTTTCTTGTAGTGTACTAGTTTCACGAACTTATGAAACATCTAACAACGTGGTTTTTAGGACTCTAATCCAAGTTTCATGCAACATGAGTGATTATAAGTGTCTCAATAAGCTTTGTACAAGTTTGAAGAACCTATGAAACATCTAACAACGCGTTTCTAGGAATCTAAACCAAATTTTGATGCAACATGAGTGCTTATAAGTTTCTCAATGAGCTTTGTACAAGTTTCACAAACTTATGAAACATCTAACAACTCGTTTCTAGGACTCGAAACCAAGTTTCATGCAACATGAGTGATTATAAGTGTCTCAATGATCTTGTACAAGTTTGACGAACTTATGAAACATCAAACAACACGATTCTAGGACGTTAAACCAAGTTTCATGCAACATAAGTGCTTATATATTTGTCAATGAGTTTTGTACAAGTTTGACGAACTTATAAAACATATAACAATGCGTTTCTAGGACTCGAAACCAAGTTTCATGCAACCTGAGTGCTTATAAGTGTCTCAATGAGCTTTGTACAAGTATGAAGAACTTATGAAACATCTAACAACGCGTTTCTAGGACTCTAAACCAAGTTTCATGCAACATGAGTGCTTATAAGTTTCTCAATGAGCTTTGTACAAGTTTGACGAACTTATGAAACATCTAACAACGCGTTTCTAGGACTCTAAAACAAGTTTCATGCAACATGAGTGCCTATAAGTGTCTCAATGAGGTTTGTACAAGTTTGACGAACTTATGAAACATCTAACAATGCGTTTCTAAGACTCTAAACCAAGTTTCATGCAACCTGAGTGCTTATAAGTGTCTCAATGAGCTTTGTACAAGTATGAAGAACTTATGAAACATCTAACAACGCGTTTCTAGGACTCTAAACCAAGTTTCATGCAACATGAGTGCTTATAAGTTTCTCAATGAGCTTTGTACAAGTTTGACGAACTTATGAAACATCTAACAACGCGTTTCTAGGACTCTAAAACAAGTTTCATGCAACATGAGTGCCTATAAGTGTCTCAATGAGGTTTGTACAAGTTTGACGAACTTATGAAACATCTAACAATGCGTTTCTAAGACTCTAAACCAAGTTTCATGCAACATGAGTGCTTATAAGTGTCTCAATGAGCTTTGTACAAGTTTGACGAACTTATGAAACATCTAACAACGCGTTTCTAGGACTCTAAACCAAGTTTCATGCAACATGAGTGCTTATAAGTTTCTCAATGAGCTTTGTACAAGTATGACAAAATTATGAAACATCTAACAACGCGTTTCTAGGACTCTAAACCAAGTTTCATGCAACATGAGTGGTTATAAGTGTCTCAATGAGCTTTGTACAAGTTTAAAGAACTTATGAAACATCTAACAACGCGTTTCTAGGACTCTTAACCAAGTTTCATGCAATATGAGTACTTACACGTGTCTCAATGAGCTTTGTAAAAGTTTAACGAACTTATGAAACATCTAACAACGCGTTTCTAGGACTCGAAACCAAGTTTCATGCAACATGAGTGCTTATAAGTGTCTCAATGAGCTTTGTACAAGTTTGACGAACTTATGAAACATCTAACAACGCGTTTCTAGGACTATTAACCAAGTTTCATGCAACATGAGTGCTTATAAGTGTCTCAATTAGCTTTGTACAAGTTTGACGAACTTATGAATAATCTAACAACGCGTTTCTAGGACTCTAAACCAAGTTTCATGCAACATGAGTGATTATAAGTGTCTCAATGAGCTTTGTACTAGTTTCACGAACTTATGAAACATCTAACAACGCGTTTCTAGGAATATAAACCAAGTTTCATGCAACATGAGAACTTATAAGTGTCTCAATGAGCTTTGAACAAGTTTGACGAACTTATGAAACAACAAACAACACGTTTCTAGGACTCTAAACCAAGTTTCATGAAACATGAGTGCTTATAAGTGTCTCATGAGCTTTGTACAAGTTTGACGAACTTATGAAACATCTAAAAACGCGTTTGTAGGACTCTAAACCAAGTTTCATGCAACATGAGTGCTTATAAGTGTCTCAGTGAGCTTTGTACAAGTTTGACGAACTTATGAAACATCTAACAACGCGTTTCTAGGACTCTAAACCAAGCTTCATGCAACATGAGTGCTTATAAGTGTCTCAATGAGCTTTGTACAAGTTTAAATAACTTATGAAACATCTAACAACGCGTTTCTAGGACTCTAAACCAAGTTTCATGCAACATGAGTGCTTATAAGTGTCTCAATGAGCTTTGTAAAAGTTTGACGAACTTATGAAACATCTAACAACGCGTTTCTAGGACTCTAAACGAAGTTTCATGCAACATGAGTGATTATAAATGTCTCAATGATCTTTGTACAAGTTTGAAGATCCTATGAAACATCTAACAACGCGTTTCTAGGAATCTAAACCAAGTTTCATGCAACATGAGTGCTTATAAGTGTCTCAATGAGCTTTGTACAAGTTTGACGAACTTATGAAACAGATAACAACGCGTTTCTAGGACTCTTAACCAAGTTTCATGCAACATGAGTGCTTATAAGTGTCTCAATTAGCTTTTTACAAGTTTGACGAACTTATGAATAATCTAACAACGCGTTTCTAGGACTCTAAACCAAGTTTCATGCAACATGAGTGCTTATAAGTGTCTCAATGAGCTTTGTACTAGTTTCACGAACTTATGAAACATCTAACAACGTGGTTTCTAGGACTCTAAACGAAGTTTCATGCAACATGAGTGATTATAAATGTCTCAATGATCTTTGTACAAGTTTGAAGATCCTATGAAACATCTAACAACGCGTTTCTAGGAATCTAAACCAAGTTTCATGCAATATGAGTGCTTATAAGTGTCTCAATGAGCTTTGTACATGTTTGACGAACTTATGAAACATCTAACAACGAGTTTCTAGGAATGTAAACCAAGTTTTATGCAACATGAGTGATTATAAGTGTCTCAATGAGCTTTGTACAAGTTTGACGAACTTATGAAACATCTAACAACGCGTTTCTAGGAGTCTTAACCAAGTTTCATGCAACATGAGTGATTATAAGTGTCTCAATGAGTTTTGTACAAGTTTGACGAACTTATAAAACATATAACAATGCGTTTCTAGGACTCGAAACCAAGTTTCATGCAACCTGAGTGCTTATAAGTGTCTCAATGAGCTTTGTACAAGTATGAAGAACTTATGAAACATCTAACAACGCGTTTCTAGGACTCTAAACCAAGTTTCATGCAACATGAGTGCTTATAAGTTTCTCAATGAGCTTTGTACAAGTTTGACGAACTTATGAAATATCTAACAACGCGTGTCTAGGACTCTAAAACAAGTTTCATGCAACATGAGTGCCTATAAGTGTCTCACTGAGGTTTGTACAAGTTTGACGAACTTATGAAACATCTAACAATGCGTTTCTAAGACTCTAAACCAAGTTTCATGCAACATGAGTGCTTATAAGTGTCTCAATGAGCTTTGTACAAGTTTGACGAACTTATGAAACATCTAACAACGCGTTTCTAGGACTCTAAACCAAGTTTCATGCAACATGAGTGCTTATAAGTTTCTCAATGAGCTTTGTACAAGTATGACAAAATTATGAAACATCTAACAACGCATTTCTAGGATTCTAAACCAAGTTTCATGCAACATGAGTGGTTATAAGTGTCTCAATGAGCTTTGTACAAGTTTAAAGAACTTATGAAAAATCTAACAACGCGTTTCTAGGACTCTTAACCAAGTTTCATGCAACATGAGTACTTACACGTGTCTCAATGAGCTTTGTAAAAGTTTAACGAACTTATGAAACATCTAACAACGCGTTTCTAGGACTCGAAACCAAGTTTCATGCAACATGAGTGCTTATAAGTGTCTCAATGAGCTTTGTACAAGTTTGACGAACTTATGAAACATCTAACAACGCGTTTCTAGGACTATTAACCAAGTTTCATGCAACATGAGTGGTTATAAGTGTCTCAATTAGCTTTGTACAAGTTTGACGAACTTATGAATAATCTAACAACGCGTTTCTAGGACTCTAAACCAAGTTTCATGCAACATGAGTGATTATAAGTGTCTCAATGAGCTTTGTACTAGTTTCACGAACTTATGAAACATCTAACAACGCGTTTCTAGGAATCTAAACCAAGTTTCATGCAACATGAGAACTTATAAGTGTCTCAATGAGCTTTGAACAAGTTTGACGAACTTATGAAACATCAAACAACACGTTTCTAGGACTCTAAACCAAGTTTCATGAAACATGAGTGCTTATAAGTGTCTCATGAGCTTTGTACAAGTTTGACGAACTTATGAAACATCTAAAAACGCGTTTGTAGGACTCTAAACCAAGTTTCATGCAACATGAGTGCTTATAAGTGTCTCAGTGAGCTTTGTACAAGTTTGACGAACTTATGAAACATCTAACAACGCGTTTCTAGGACTCTAAACCAAGCTTCATGCAACATGAGTGCTTATAAGTGTCTCAATGAGCTTTGTACAAGTTTAAATAACTTATGAAACATCTAACAACGCGTTTCTAGGACTCTAAACCAAGTTTCATGCAACATGAGTGCTTATAAGTGTCTCAATGAGCTTTGTAAAAGTTTGACGAACTTATGAAACATCTAACAACGCGTTTCTAGGACTCTTAACCAAGTTTCATGCAACATGAGTGCTTATAAGTGTCTCAATGAGCTTTGTACAAGTTTGACGAACTTACGAAACATCTAACAACGCGTTTCTAGGAATCTAAACCAAGATTCATGCAACATGAGTGCTTATAAGTTTCTCAATGAGCTTTGTACAAGTATGACAAACTTATGAAACATCTACCAACACGTTTCTAGGACGCTAAACCAAGTTTCATGCAACATGAGTGCTTATAAGTGCCTCAATGAGCTTTGTACAAGTTTTACGAACTTATGAAACATCCAACAACGCGTTTCTAGGACTCTAAACCAAGTTTCATGCAACATGAGTGATTATAAGTGTCTCAATGAGCTTTGTACTAGTTTCACGAACTTATGAAACATCTAACAACGCGTTTCTAGGAATCTAAACCAAGTTTCATGCAACATGAGTGCTTCTAAGTGTCTCAATGAGCTTTGTACAAGTTTGACGAACTTATGAAACATCTAACAACGCGTTTCTAGGACTCTAAACCAAATTTCATTTAACAAGAGTGTTTATATGTGTCTCAATGAGCTTTGTACAAGTTTAAATAACTTATGAAACATCTAACAACGCGTTTCTAGGACTCTTAACCAAGTTTCATGCAACATGAGTGCTTATAAGTGTCTCAATGAGCTTTGTACAAGTTTGACGAACTTATGAAACATCTAACAACGTATTTCTAGGACTCTAAACCAATTTTCATGCAACATGAGTGCTTATAAGTGTCTCAGTGAGCTTTGTACAAGTTTGACGAACTTATGAAAGATCCAACAACACGTTTCTAGGACTCTTAACCAAGTTTCATTCAACATGAGTGCTTATAAGTGTCTCAATGAGCTTTGTACATGTTTGACGAACTTATGAAACATCTAACAACGCGTTTCTAGGACTCGAAACCAAGTTTCATGCAACATGAGTGCTTATAAGTGTCTCAATGAGCTTTGTACAAGTATGAAGAACTTATGAAACATCTAACAACGCGTTTCTAGGACTCTAAACCAAGTTTCATGCAACATGAGTGCTTATAAGTTTCTCAGTGAGCTTTGTACAAGTTTGACGAACTTATGAAACATCTAACAACGCGTTTCTAGGACTCTAAAACAAGTTTCATGCAACATGAGTGCCTATAAGTGTCTCAATGAGGTTTGTACAAGTTTGACGAACTTATGAAACATCTAACAACGCGTTTCTAAAACTCTAAACCAAGTTTCATGCAACATGAGTGCTTATAAGTGTCTCAATGAGCTTTGTACAACTTTGACGAACTTATGAAACATCTAACAACGCGTTTCTAGGACTCTAAACCAAGTTTCATGCAACATGAGTGCTTATAAGTTTCTCAATGAGCTTTGTACAAGTATGACAAACTTATGAAACATCTAACAACGTGTTTCTAGAATTCTAAACCAAGTTTCATGCAACATGAGTGGTTATAAGTGTCTCAATGAGCTTGGTACAAGTTTGACGAACTTATAAAATATTTAACAACGCATTTCTAGGACTCTAAACCAAGTTTCATGCCACATGAGTGCTTATAAGTGACTCAATGAGCTTTGTAAAAGTGTGACGAACTTATGAAACATCTAACAACGCGTTTCTAGGACTCTAAACCAAGTTTCATGCAACATGAGTGCTTATAAGTCTCTCAATGAGCTTTGTATAAGTTTAAAGAACTTATGAAACATCTAACAACGCGTTTCTAGGACTCTTAACCAAGTTTCATGCAACATGAGTACTTGCACGTGTCTCAATGATCTTTGTACAAGTTTAACGAACTTATGAAACATCTAACTACGCGTTTCTAGGACTCGAAACCAATTTTCATGCAACATGAGTGCTTATAAGTGTCTCAATGAGCTTTGTACAAGTTTGACGAACTTATGAAACATATAACAACGCGTTTCTAGGACTCTTAACCAAGTTTCATGCAAAATGAGTGCTTATAAGTGTCTCAATTAGCTTTGTACAAGTTTGACGAACTTATGAATAATCTAACAACGCGTTTCTAGGACTCTAAACCAAGTTTCATGCAACATGATTGCTTATAAGTGTCTCAATGAGCTTTGTACTAGTTTCACGAACTTATGAAACATCGAACAACGTGGTTTCTAGGACTCTTAACCAAGTTTCATGCAACATGAGTGCTTATAAGTGTCTCAATTAGCTTTGTACAAGTTTGACGAACTTATGAATAATCTAACAACGCGTTTCTAGGACTCTAAACCAAGTTTCATGCAACATGAGTGCTTATAAGTGTCTCAATGAGCTTTGTACTAGTTTCACGAACTTATGAAACATCTAACAACATGGTTTCTAGGACTCTAAACGAAGTTTCATGCAACATGAGTGATTATAAATGTCTCAATGATCTTTGTACAAGTTTGAATATCCTATGAAACATCTAACAACGCGTTTCTAGGAATCTAAACCAAGTTTCCTGCAAAATGAGTGCTTATAAGTGTCTCAATGAGCTTTGTACATGTTTGACGAACTTATGAAACATCTAACAACGCGTTTCTAGGTGTCTTAACCAAGTTTCATGCAACATGAGTGCTTATAAGTGTCTCAATGAGCTTTGTACAAGTTTTACGAACTTATGAAACATATAACAACGCGTTTCTAGGACTCTTAACCAAGTTTCATGCAAAATGAGTGCTTATAAGTGTCTCAATTAGCTTTGTACAAGTTTGACGAACTTATGAATAATCTAACAACGCGTTTCTAGGACTCTAAATCAAGTTTCATGCAACATGATTGCTTATAAGTGTCTCAATGAGCTTTGTACTAGTTTCACGAACTTATGAAACA
This sequence comes from Cochlearia excelsa, assembly GCA_963556525.1. Taxonomy (NCBI): domain Eukaryota; kingdom Viridiplantae; phylum Streptophyta; class Magnoliopsida; order Brassicales; family Brassicaceae; genus Cochlearia; species Cochlearia excelsa. Next base: position 13,093,877 of record OY748332.1, read on the forward strand.
TCGAACAACGTGGTTTCTAGGACTCTTAACCAAGTTTCATGCAACATGAGTGCTTATAAGTGTCTCAATTAGCTTTGTACAAGTTTGACGAACTTATGAATAATCTAACAACGCGTTTCTAGGACTCTAAACCAAGTTTCATGCAACATGAGTGCTTATAAGTGTCTCAATGAGCTTTGTACTAGTTTCACGAACTTATGAAACATCTAACAACATGGTTTCTAGGACTCTAAACGAAGTTTCATGCAACATGAGTGATTATAAATGTCTCAATGATCTTTGTACAAGTTTGAATATCCTATGAAACATCTAACAACGCGTTTCTAGGAATCTAAACCAAGTTTCCTGCAAAATGAGTGCTTATAAGTGTCTCAATGAGCTTTGTACATGTTTGACGAACTTATGAAACATCTAACAACGCGTTTCTAGGTGTCTTAACCAAGTTTCATGCAACATGAGTGCTTATAAGTGTCTCAATGAGCTTTGTACAAGTTTTACGAACTTATGAAACATCCAGCAACGCGTTTCTAGGTTTTTAAACCAAGTTTCATGCAACATGAGTGATTATAAGTTTCTCAATGAGCTTTGTACAAGTTTGACGAACTTATGAAACATCTAATAACGCGTTTTCGGGGACTATAAACCAAGTTTCATGCAACATGAGTGCTTCTAAGTGTCTCAATGAGCTCTGTACAAGTTTGACGAAGTTATGAAACATCTAACAACGCGTTTCTAGGACTCTAAACCAAGTTTCATGCAACATGAGTGCTTATAAGTGTCTCAGTGAGCTTTGTACAAGTTTGACGAACTTATGAAAGATCCAACAACACGTTTCTAGGACTCTTAACCAAGTTTCATTCAACATGAGTGCTTATAAGTGTCTCAATGAACTTTGTACATGTTTGACGAACTTATGAAACATCTAACAACGCGTTTCTAGGACTCGAAACCAAGTTTCATGCAACATGAATGCTTATAAGTGTCTCAATGAGCTTTGTACAAGTATGAGGAACTTATGAAACATCTAACAATGCGTTTCTAGGACTCTAAACCAAGTTTCATGCAACATGAATGCTTATAAGTTTCTCAATGAGCTTTGTACAAGTTTGACGAACTTATGAAACATCTAACAACGCGTTTCTAGGACTCTAAAACAAGTTTCATGCAATATGAGTGCCTATAAGTGTCTCAATGAGGTTTGTACAAGTTTGACGAACTTATGAAACATCTAACAACGCGTTTCTAGGACTCTAAACCAAGTTTCATGCAACATGAGTGCTTATAAGTTTCTCAATGAGCTTTGTACAAGTTTGACGAACTTATGAAACATCTAACAACGCGTTTCTAGGACTCTAAAACAAGTTTCATGTAAAATGAGTGCTTATAAGTTTCGCAATGAGCTTTGTACAAGTATAACAAACTTATGAAACATCTAACAACGCGTTTCTAGGACTCTAAACCAAGTTTCATGCAACATGAGTGGTTATAAGTGTCTCAATGAGCTTTGTACAAGTTTGACGAACTTATGAAACATTTAACAACGCATTTCTATGACTCTAAACCAAGTTTCATGCCACATGAGTGCTTATAAGTGACTCAATGAGCTTTGTACAAGTTTGACGAATTTATGAAACATCTAACAACGCGTTTCTAGGACTCTAAACCAAGTTTCATGCAACATGAGTGCTTATAAATGTCTCAATGAGCTTTGTACAAGTTTAAAGGACTTATGAAACATCTAACAACGCGTTTCTAGGACTCTTAACCAAGTTTCATGCAACATGAGTACTTACACGTGTCTCAATGAGCTTTGTACAAGTTTAACGAACTTATGAAACATCTAACAATGCGTTTCTAGGACTCGAAACCAAGTTTCATGCAACATGAGTGCTTATAAGTGTCTCAATGAGCTTTGTACAAGTTTGACGAACTTATGAAACATATAACAACGCGTTTCTAGGACTCTTAACCAAGTTTCATGCAACATGAGTGCTTATAAGTGTCTCAATTAGCTTTGTACAAGTTTGACGAACTTATGAATAATCTAACAACGCGTTTCTAGGACTCTAAACGAAGTTTCACGCAACATGAGTGCTTATAAGTGTCTCAATGAGCTTTGTACTAGTTTCACCAACTTATGAAACATCTAACAACGCGTTTCTAGGACTCTAAAACAAGTTTCATGCAATATGAGTGCCTATAAGTGTCTCAATGAGGTTTGTACAAGTTTGACGAACTTATGAAACATCTAACAACGCGTTTCTAGGACTCTAAACCAAGTTTCATGCAACATGAGTGCTTATAAGTGTCTCAATGAGCTTTGTACAAGTTTGACGAACTTATGAAACATCTAACAACGCGTTTCTAGGACTCTAAACCAAGTTTCATGCAAAATGAGTGCTTATAAGTTTCGCAATGAGCTTTGTACAAGTATGACAAACATATGAAACATCTAACAACGCGTTTCTAGGACTCTAAACCAAGTTTCATGCAACATGAGTGGTTATAAGTGTCTCAATGAGCTTTGTACAAGTTTGACGAACTTATGAAACATTTAACAACGCATTTCTATGACTCTAAACCAAGTTTCATGCCACATGAGTGCTTATAAGTGACTCAATGAGCTTTGTACAAGTTTGACGAATTTATGAAACATCTAACAACGCGTTTCAAGGACTCTAAACCAAGTTTCATGCAACATGAGTGCTTATAAATGTCTCAATGAGCTTTGTACAAGTTTAAAGGACTTATGAAACATCTAACAACGCGTTTCTAGGACTCTTAACCAAGTTTCATGCAACATGAGTACTTACACGTGTTTCAATGAGCTTTGTACAAGTTTAACGAACTTATGAAACATCTAACAATGCGTTTCTAGGACTCGAAACCAAGTTTCATGCAACATGAGTGCTTATAAGTGTCTCAATGAGTTTTGTACAAGTTTGACGAACTTATGAAACATATAACAACGCGTTTCTAGGACTCTTAACCAAGTTTCATGCAACATGAGTGCTTATAAGTGTCTCAATTAGCTTTGTACAAGTTTGACGAACTTATGAATAATCTAACAACGCGTTTCTAGGACTCTAAACGAAGTTTCACGCAACATGAGTGCTTATAAGTGTCTCAATGAGCTTTGTACTAGTTTCACGAACTTATGAAACATCTAACAACGCGTTTCTAGGACTCTAAAACAAGTTTCATGCAATATGAGTGCCTATAAGTGTCTCAATGAGGTTTGTACAAGTTTGACGAACTTATGAAACATCTAACAACGCGTTTCTAGGACTCTAAACCAAGTTTTATGCAACATGAGTGCTTATAAGTGTCTCAATGAGCTTTGTACAAGTTTGACGAACTTATGAAACATCTAACAACGCGTTTCTAGGACTCTAAACCAAGTTTCATGCAAAATGAGTGCTTATAAGTTTCGCAATGAGCTTTGTACAAGTATGACAAACTTATGAAACATCTAACAACGCGTTTCTAGGACTCTAAACCAAGTTTCATGCAACATGAGTGGTTATAAGTGTCTCAATGAGCTTTGTACAAGTTTGACGAACTTATGAAACATTTAACAACACATTTCTATGACTCTAAACCAAGTTTCATGCCACATGAGTGCTTATAAGTGACTCAATGAGCTTTGTACAAGTTTGACGAATTTATGAAACATCTAACAACGCGTTTCTAGGACTCTAAACCAAGTTTCATGCAACATGAGTGCTTATAAATGTCTCAATGAGCTTTGTACAAGTTTAAAGAACTTATGAAACATCTAACAACGCGTTTCTAGGACTCTTAACCAAGTTTCATGCAACATGAGTACTTACACGTGTCTCAATGAGCTTTGTACAAGTTTAACGAACTTATGAAACATCTAACAATGCGTTTCTAGGACTCAAAACCAAGTTTCATGCAACATGAGTGCTTATAAGTATCTCAATGAGCTTTGTACAAGTTTGACGAACTTATGAAACATATAACAACGCGTTTCTAGGACTCTTAACCAAGTTTCATGCAACATGAGTGCTTATAAGTGTCTCAATTAGCTTTGTACAAGTTTGACGAACTTATGAATAATCTAACAACGCGTTTCTAGGACTCTAAACGAAGTTTCACGCAACATGAGTGCTTATAAGTGTCTCAATGAGCTTTGTACTAGTTTCACGAACTTATGAAACATCTAACAACGTGGTTTCTAGGACTCTAAACGAAGTTTCATGCAACATGAGTGATTATAAATGTCTTAATGAGCTTTGTACAAGTTTGAAGATCCTATGCAACATCTAACAACGCGTTTCTAGGAATCTAAACCAAGTTTCATGCAACATGAGTGCTTATAAGTGTCTCAATGAGATTTGTACATGTTTGATGAACTTATGAAACATCTAACAACGAGTTTCTAGGACTTTAAACCAAGTTTCATGCAACATGAGTGATTATAAGTGTCTCAATGATCTTTGTACAAGTTTGACGAACTTATGAAACATCTAACAACGCGTTTCTAGTAGTCTTAATCAAGTTTCATGCAACATGAGTGCTTATAAGTGTCTCAATGAGCTTTGTACAAGTTTTACGAACTTATGAAACATCCAACAACGCGTTTCTAGGACTCTAAACCAAGTTTCATGCAACATGAGTGCTTATAAGTGTCTCAGTGAGCTTTGTACAAGTTTGACGAACTTATGAAAGATCCAACAACACGTTTCTAGGACTCTTAACCAAGTTTCATTCAACATGAGTGCTTATAAGTGTCTCAATGAGCTTTGTACATGTTTGACGAACTTATGAAACATCTAACAACGCGTTTCTAGGACTCGAAACCAAGTTTCATGCAACATGAATGCTTATAAGTGTCTCAATGAGCTTTGTACAAGTATGAAGAACTTATGAAACATCTAACAATGCGTTTCTAGGACTCTAAACCAAGTTTCATGCAACATGAGTGCTTATAAGTTTCTCAATGAGCTTTGTACAAGTTTGACGAACTTATGAAACATCTAACAACGCGTTTCTAGGACTCTAAAACAAGTTTCATGCAATAAGAGTGCCTATAAGTGTCTCAATGAGGTTTGTACAAGTTTGACGAACTTATGAAACATCTAACAACGCGTTTCTAGGACTCTAAACCAAGTTTCATGCAACATGAGTGCTTATAAGTGTCTCAATGAGCTTTGTACAAGTTTGACGAACTTATGTAACATCTAACAACGCGTTTCTAGGACTCTAAACCAAGTTTCATGCAACATGAGTGCTTATAAGTTTCGCAATGAGCTTTGTACAAGTATGACAAACTTATGAAACATCTAACAACGCGTTTCTAGGACTCTAAACCAAGTTTCATGCAACATGAGTGGTTATAAGTGTGTCAATGAGCTTTGTACAAGTTTGACGAACTTATAAAACATTTAACAACGCATTTCTAGGACTCTAAACCAAGTTTCATGCCACATGAGTGCTTATAAGTGACTCAATGAGCTTTGTACAAGTTTGACGAATTTATGAAACATCTAACAACGCGTTTCTAGGACTCTAAACCAAGTTTCATGCAACATGAGTGGTTATAAATGTCTCAATGAGCTTTGTACAAGTTTAAAGAACTTATGAAACATCTAACAACGCGTTTCTAGGACTCTTAACCAAGTTTCATGCAACATGACTACTTACACGTGTCTCAATGAGCTTTGTACAAGTTTAACGAACTTATGAAACATCTAACAATGCGTTTCTAGGACTCGTAACCAAGTTTCATGCAACATGAGTGCTTATAAGTATCTCAATGAGCTTTGTACAAGTTTGACGAACTTATGAAACATATAACAACGCGTTTCTAGGACTCTTAACCAAGTTTCATGCAACATGAGTGCTTATAAGTGTCTCAATTAGCTTTGTACAAGTTTGACGAACTTATGAATAATCTAACAACGCGTTTCTAGGACTCTAAACGAAGTTTCACGCAACATGAGTGCTTATAAGTGTCTCAATGAGCTTTGTACTAGTTTCACGAACTTATGAAACATCTAACAATATGGTTTCTAGGACTCTAAACGAAGTTTCATGCAACATGAGTGATTATAAATGTCTTAATGAGCTTTGTACAAGTTTGAAGATCCTATGCAACATCTAACAACGCGTTTCTAGGAATCTAAACCAAGTTTCATGCAACATGAGTGCTTATAAGTGTCTCAATGAGATTTGTACATGTTTGATGAACTTATGAAACATCTAACAACGAGTTTCTAGGACTTTAAACCAAGTTTCATGCAACATGAGTGATTATAAGTGTCTCAATGATCTTTGTACAAGTTTGACGAACTTATGAAACATCTAACAACGCGTTTCTAGGAGTCTTAATCAAGTTTCATGCAACATGAGTGCTTATAAGTGTCTCAATGAGCTTTGTACAAGTTTTACGAACTTATGAAACATCCAACAACGCGTTTCTAGGACTTTAAACCAAGTTTCATGCAACATGAGTGATTATAAGTTTCTCAATGAGCTTTGTACAAGTTTGACGAACTTAAGAAACATCTAATAACGCGTTTTCTAGGACTATAAACCAAGTTTCATGCAACATGAGTGCTTCTAAGTGTCTCAATGAGCTTTGTACAAGTTTGACGAAGTTATGAAACATCTAACAACGCGTTTCTAGGACTCTAAACCAAGTTTCATTTAACATGAGTGCTTATAATTGTCTCAATGTGCTTTGTACAAGTTTAAATAACTTATGAAACATCTAACAACGCGTTTCTAGGACTCTTAACCAAGTTTTATGCAACATGAGTGCTTATAAGTGTCTCAATTAGCTTTGTACAAGTTTGACGAACTTATGAAACATCTAACAACGCATTTCTAGGACTCTAAACCAAGTTTCATGCAACATGAGTGCTTCTAAGTGTCTCAATGAGCTTTCTACAAGTTTGACGAAGTTATGAAACATCTAACAAAGCATTTCTAGGACTCTAAACCAAGTTTCATTTAACATGAGTGCTTATAATTGTCTCAATGTGCTTTGTACAAGTTTAAATAACTTATGAAACATCTAACAACGCATTTCTAGGACTCTAAACCAAGTTTCATGCAACATGAGTGCTTATAAGTGTCTCAATGAGCTTTGTACTAGTTTCACGAACTTATGAAACATCTAGCAAAGTGGTTTCTAGGACTCTAACGAAGTTTCATGCAACATGAGTGATTATAAATGTCTTAATGAGCTTTGTACAAGTTTGAAGATCCTATGAAACATCTAACAACGCGTTTCTAGGAATCTAAACCAAGTTTCATGCAACATGAGTGCTTATAAGTGTCTCAATGAGATTTGTACATGTTTGATGAACTTATGAAACATCTAACAACGAGTTTCTAGGACTTTAAACCAAGTTTCATGCAACATGAGTGATTATAAGTGTCTCAATGAGCTTTGTACAAGTTTGACGAACTTATGAAACATCTAACAACGCGTTTCTAGGAGTCTTAATCAAGTTTCATGAAACATGAGTGTTTATAATTGTCTCAATGAGCTTTGTACAAGTTTTACGAACTTATGAAACATCCAACAACGCGTTTCTAGGACTCTAAACCAAGTTTCATGCAACATGAGTGCTTATAAGTGTCTCAGTGAGCTTTGTACAAGTTTGACGAACTTATGAAAGATCCAACAACACGTTTCTAGGACTCTTAACCAAGTTTCATTCAACATGAGTGCTTATAAGTGTCTCAATGAGCTTTGTACATGTTTGACGAACTTATGAAACATCTAACAACGCGTTTCTAGGACTCGAAACCAAGTTTCATGCAACATGAATGCTTATAAGTGTCTCAATGAGCTTTGTACAAGTATGAAGAACTTATGAAACATCTAACAATGCGTTTCTAGGACTCTAAACCAAGTTTCATGCAACATGAGTGCTTATAAGTTTCTCAATGAGCTTTGTACAAGTTTGACGAACTTATGAAACATCTAACAACGCGTTTCTAGGACTCTAAAACAAGTTTCATGCAATAAGAGTGCCTATAAGTGTCTCAATGAGGTTTGTACAAGTTTGACGAACTTATGAAACATCTAACAACGCGTTTCTAGGACTCTAAACCAAGTTTCATGCAACATGAGTGCTTATAAGTGTCTCAATGAGCTTTGTACAAGTTTGACGAACTTATGTAACATCTAACAACGCGTTTCTAGGACTCTAAACCAAGTTTCATGCAACATGAGTGCTTATAAGTTTCGCAATGAGCTTTGTACAAGTATGACAAACTTATGAAACATCTAACAACGCGTTTCTAGGACTCTAAACCAAGTTTCATGCAACATGAGTGGTTATAAGTGTGTCAATGAGCTTTGTACAAGTTTGACGAACTTATAAAACATTTAACAACGCATTTCTAGGACTCTAAACCAAGTTTCATGCCACATGAGTGCTTATAAGTGACTCAATGAGCTTTGTACAAGTTTGACGAATTTATGAAACATCTAACAACGCGTTTCTAGGACTCTAAACCAAGTTTCATGCAACATGAGTGGTTATAAATGTCTCAATGAGCTTTGTACAAGTTTAAAGAACTTATGAAATATCTAACAACGCGTTTCTAGGACTCTTAACCAAGTTTCATGCAACATGACTACTTACACGTGTCTCCATGAGCTTTGTACAAGTTTAACGAACTTATGAAACATCTAACAGTGCGTTTCTAGGACTCGTAACCAAGTTTCATGCAACATGAGTGCTTATAAGTGTCTCAATGAGCTTTGTACAAGTTTGACGAACTTATGAAACATATAACAACGCGTTTCTAGGACTCTTAACCAAGTTTCATGCAACATGAGTGCTTATAAGTGTCTCAATTAGCTTTGTACAAGTTTGACGAACTTATGAATAATCTAACAACGCGTTTCTAGGACTCTAAACGAAGTTTCACGCAACATGAGTGCTTATAAGTGTCTCAATGAGCTTTGTACTAGTTTCACGAACTTATGAAACATCTAACAACATGGTTTCTAGGACTCTAAACGAAGTTTCATGCAACATGAGTGATTATAAATGTCTTAATGAGCTTTGTACAAGTTTGAAGATCCTATGCAACATCTAACAACGCGTTTCTAGGAATCTAAACCAAGTTTCATGCAACATGAGTGCTTATAAGTGTCTCAATGAGATTTGTACATGTTTGATGAACTTATGAAACATCTAACAACGAGTTTCTAGGACTTTAAACCAAGTTTCATGCAACATGAGTGATTATAAGTGTCTCAATGATCTTTGTACAAGTTTGACGAACTTATGAAACATCTAACAACGCGTTTCTAGGAGTCTTAATCAAGTTTCATGCAACATGAGTGCTTATAAGTGTCTCAATGAGCTTTGTACAAGTTTTACGAACTTATGAAACATCCAACAACGCGTTTCTAGGACTTTAAACCAAGTTTCATGCAACATGAGTGATTATAAGTTTCTCAATGAGCTTTGTACAAGTTTGACGAACTTAAGAAACATCTAATAACGCGTTTTCTAGGACTATAAACCAAGTTTCATGCAACATGAGTGCTTCTAAGTGTCTCAATGAGCTTTGTACAAGTTTGACGAAGTTATGAAACATCTAACAACGCGTTTCTAGGACTCTAAACCAAGTTTCATTTAACATGAGTGCTTATAATTGTCTCAATGTGCTTTGTACAAGTTTAAATAACTTATGAAACATCTAACAACGCGTTTCTAGGACTCTTAACCAAGTTTTATGCAACATGAGTGCTTATAAGTGTCTCAATTAGCTTTGTACAAGTTTGACGAACTTATGAAACATCTAACAACGCATTTCTAGGACTCTAAACCAAGTTTCATGCAACATGAGTGCTTCTAAGTGTCTCAATGAGCTTTCTACAAGTTTGACGAAGTTATGAAACATCTAACAAAGCATTTCTAGGACTCTAAACCAAGTTTCATTTAACATGAGTGCTTATAATTGTCTCAATGTGCTTTGTACAAGTTTAAATAACTTATGAAACATCTAACAACGCATTTCTAGGACTCTAAACCAAGTTTCATGCAACATGAGTGCTTATAAGTGTCTCAATGAGCTTTGTACTAGTTTCACGAACTTATGAAACATCTAACAAAGTGGTTTCTAGGACTCTAACGAAGTTTCATGCAACATGAGTGATTATAAATGTCTTAATGAGCTTTGTACAAGTTTGAAGATCCTATGAAACATCTAACAACGCGTTTCTAGGAATCTAAACCAAGTTTCATGCAACATGAGTGCTTATAAGTGTCTCAATGAGATTTGTACATGTTTGATGAACTTATGAAACATCTAACAACGAGTTTCTAGGACTTTAAACCAAGTTTCATGCAACATGAGTGATTATAAGTGTCTCAATGAGCTTTGTACAAGTTTGACGAACTTATGAAACATCTAACAACGCGTTTCTAGGAGTCTTAATCAAGTTTCATGCAACATGAGTGTTTATAAGTGTCTCAATGAACTTTGTACAAGTTTTACGAACTTATGAAACATCCAACAACACGTTTCTAGGACTTTAAACCAAGTTTCATGCAACATGAGTGATTATAAGTTTCTCAATGAGCTTTGTACAAGTTTGACGAACTTATGAAACATCTAATAACTTGTTTTCTAGGACTATAAACCAAGTTTCATGCAACATGAGTGCTTCTAAGTGTCTCAATGAGGTTTTTACAAGTTTAACGAAGTTATGAAACATCTAACAACGCGTTTCTAGGACTCTAAACCAAGTTTCATTTAACATGAGTGCTTATAATTGTCTCAATGTGCTTTGTACAAGTTTAAATAACTTATGAAACATCTAACAACGCGTTTCTAGGACTCTTAACCAAGTTTTATGCAACATGAGTGCTTATAAGTGTCTCAATGAGCTTTGTACAAGTTTGACGAACTTATGAAACTTCTAACAACGCATTTCTAGGACTCTAAACCAAGTTTCATGCAACATGAGTGCTTATAAGTGTCTCAATGAGCTTTGTACTAGTTTCACGAACTTATGAAATATCTAACAACGTGGTTTCTAGGACTCTAAACGAAGTTTCATGCAACATGAGTGATTATAAATGACTTAATGAATTTTGTACAAGTTTGAAGATCCTATGAAACATCTAACAACGCGTTTCTAGGAATCTAAACCAAGTTTCATGCAACATGAGTGCTTATAAGTGTCTCAATGAGATTTGTACATGTTTGATGAACTTATGAAACATCTAACAACGAATTTCTAGGACTTTAAACCAAGTTTCATGCAACATGAGTACTTCTAAGTGTCTCAAGTTTGACGAAGTTATGAAACATCTAACAACGCGTTTCTAGGACTCTAAACCTAGTTTCATTTAACATGAGTGCTTATAATTGTCTCAATGTGCTTTCTACAAGTTTAAATAACTTATGAAACATCTAACAACGCGTTTCTAGGACTCTTAACCAAGTTTTATGCAACATGAGTGCTTATAAGTGTCTCAATGAGCTTTGTACAAGTTTGACGAACTTATGAAACATCTAACAATGCATTTCTAGGACTGTAAACCAAGTTTCATGCAACATGAGTTCTTATAAGTGTCTCATTGAGCTTTGTACAAGTTTGACGAACTTATGAAACATCTAACAACGCGTTTCTAAGACTCTAAACCAAGTTTCATGCAACGTGAGTGCTTATAAGTGTCTCAATGAGCTTTGTACAATTTTGACAAACTTATGAAACATCTAACAACGCGTTTCTAGGACTCTTAACCAAGTTTCATGGAACATGAGTGCTTATAAGTGTCTCAATGAGTTTTGTACAAGTTTGACGAACTTATGAAACATCTAACAACGCGTTTCTAGGACTCTAAACCAAGTTTCATGAAACATGAGTGCTTATAAGTGTTTCAATGAGCTTTGTACAAGTTTAAATAACTTATGAAACATCTAACAACGCGTTTCTAGGAATCTTAACCAAGTTTCATGCAACATGAGTGCTTATAAGTGTCTCAATGAGCTTTGTACAAGTTTGAAGAACTTATGAAACATCTAATAACGCATTTCTAGGACTCTAAACCAAGTTTCATGCAATATGAGTGCTTATAAGTGTCTCAATGAGCTTTGTACAAGTTTGACGAACTTATGAAACATCCAACAACGCGTTTCTAGGAATCTTAACCAAGTTTCATGCAACATGAGTGCTTATAAGTGTCTCAATGAGGTTTGTACAAATTTTACGAACTTATGAAACATCTAACAACGCGTTTCTAGGAATCTAAACCAAGTTTCATGCAACATGAGTGCTTATAAGTGTCTCAATGAGGTGTGTACAAGTTTGACGAACTTATGAAACATCTAACAACGCGTTTCTAGGACTCTAAACCAAGTTTCACACAACATGAGTGCTTATAAGTGTCTCAATGAGCTTTGTACAAGTTTGACGAACTTATGAAACATCTAACAACGCGTTTCTAGGACTCTTAACCAAGTTTCATGGAACATGAGTGCTTATAAGTGTCTCAATGAGCTTTGTACAAGTTTGACGAACTTATGAAACATCTAACAACGTGGTGTCTAGGACTCTAAACCAAGTTTCATGCAACATGAGTGCTTATAAGTGCCTCAATGAGTTTTGTACAAGTTTGAGGAACTTATGAAACATCTAACAACGCGTTTCTAGGAGTCTTAATCAAGTTTCATACAACATGAGTGCTTATAAGTGTCTCAATGAGCTTTGTACAAGTTTTACGAACTTATGAAACATCCAACAACGCGTTTCTAGGACTTTAAACCAAGTTTCATGCAACATGAGTGATTATAAGTTTCTCAATGAGCTTTGTACAAGTTTGACGAACTTATGAAACATCTAATAACGCGTTTTCTAGGACTATAAACCAAGTTTCATGCAACATGAGTGCTTCTAAGTGTCTCAATGAGCTTTGTACAAGTTTGACGAAGTTATGAAACATCTAACAACGCGTTTCTAGGACTCTAAACCAAGTTTCATTTAACATGAGTGCTTACAATTGTCTCAATGTGCTTTGTATAAGTTTAAATAACTTATGAAACATCTAACAACGCGTTTCTAGGACTCTTAACCAAGTTTTATGCAACATGAGTGCTTATAAGTGTCTCAATCAGCTTTGTACAAGTTTGACGAACTTATGAAACATCTAACAACGCATTTCTAGGATTCTAAACCAAGTTTCATGCAACATGAGTGCTTCTAAGTGTCTCAATGAGCTTTGTACAAGTTTGACGAAGTTATGAAACATCTAACAAAGCGTTTCTAGGACTCTAAACCAAGTTTCATTTAACATGAATGCTTATAATTGTCTCAATGTGCTTTGTACAAGTTTAAATAACTTATGAAACATCTAACAACGCGTTTCTAGGACTCTTAACCAAGTTTTATGCAACATGAGTGCTTATAAGTGTCTCAATGAGCTTTGTACAAGTTTGACGAACTTATGAAACATCTAACAACGCATTTCTAGGACTCTAAACCAAGTTTCATGCAACATGAGTGCTTATAAGTGTCTCAATGAGCTTTGTACAAGTTTTACGAACTTATGAAACATCTAACAACGCGTTTCTAGGAATCTAAACCAAGTTTCATGCAACATGAGTGCTTATAAGTGTCTCAATGAGGTGTGTACAAGTTTGACGAACTTATGAAACATCTAACAACGCGTTTCTAGGACTCTAAACCAAGTTTCACGCAACATGAGTGCTTATAAGTGTCTCAATGAGCTTTGTACAAGTTTGACGAATTTATGAAACATCTAACAACGCGTTTCTAGGACTCTTAACCAAGTTTCATGGAACATGAGTGCTTATAAGAGTCTCAATGAGATTTGTACAAGTTTGACGAACTTATGAAACATCTAACAACACGTTTCTAGGACTCTAAACCAAGTTTCATGCAACATGAGTGGTTATAAGTGTCTCAATGAGCTGTGTACAAGTTTAAATAACTTATGAAACATCTAACAACGCGTTTGTAGGACTCTTTACCAAGTTCAATGCAACATGAGTGCTTATAAGTGTCTCAATGAGCTTTGTACAAGTTTGACGAACTTATGAAACATCTAAAAACGCATTTCTAGGACTCTAAACCAAGTTTCATGCAACATGAGTGCTTATAAGTGTTTCAATGAGCTTTGTACTAGTTTCACGAACTTATGAAACATCTAACAACGTGGTGTCTAGGACTCTAAACCAAGTTTCATGCAACATGAGTGCTTATAAGTGCCTCAATGAGTTTTGTACAAGTTTGAGGAACTTTTGAAACATCTAACAACGCGTTTCTAGGTCTCTTAATCAAGTTTCATGCAACATGAGTGCTTATAAGTGTCTCAATGAGCTTTGTACAAGTTTTACGAACTTATGAAACATCCAACAACGCGTTTCTAGGACTTTAAACCAAGTTTCATGCAACATGAGTGATTATAAGTTTCTCAATGAGCTTTGTACAAGTTTGACGAACTTATGAAACATCTAATAACACGTTTTCTAGGACTATAAACCAAGTTTCATGCAACATGAGTGCTTCTAAGTGTCTCAATGAGCTTTGTACAAGTTTGACGAAGTTATGAAACATCTAACAACGCTTTTCTAGGACTCTAAACCAAGTTTCATTTAACATGAGTGCTTATAATTGTCTCAATGTGCTTTGTACAAGTTTAAATAACTTATGAAACATCTAACAACGCGTTTCTAGGACTCTTAACCAAGTTTTATGCAACATGAGTGCTTATAAGTGTCTCAATCAGCTTTGTACAAGTTTGACGAACTTATGAAACATCTAACAACGCATTTCTAGGACTCTAAACCAAGTTTCATGCAACATGAGGGCTTCTAAGTGTCTCAATGAGCTTTGTACAAGTTTGACGAAGTTATGAAACATCTAACAAAGCGTTTCTAGGACTCTAAACCAAGTTTCATTTAACATGAGTGCTTATAATTGTCTCAATGTGCTTTGTACAAGTTTAAATAACTTATGAAACATCTAACAACGCGTTTCTAGGACTCTTAACCAAGTTTTATGCAACATGAGTGCTTATAAGTGTCTCAATGAGCTTTGTACAAGTTTGACAAACTTATGAAACATCTAACAACGCATTTCTAGGACTCTAAACCAAGTTTCATGCAACATGAGTGCTTATAAGTGTCTCAATGAGCTTTGTACTAGTTTCACGAAATTATGAAACATCTAACAACGTGGTTTCTAGGACTCTAACGAAGTTTCATGCAACATGAGTGATTATAAATGTCTTAATGAGCTTTGTACAAGTTTGAAGATCCTATGAAACATCTAACAACGCGTCTCTAGGAATCTAAACCAAGTTTCATGCAACATGAGTGCTTATAAGTGTTTCAATGAGCTTTGTACAAGTTTAAATAACTTATGAAACATCTAACAACGCGTTTCTAGGAATCTTAACAAGTTTCATGCAACATGAGTGCTTATAAGTGTCTCAATGAGCTTTGTACAAGTTTGACGAACTTATGAAACATGTAACAACGCATTTCTAGGACTCTAAACCAAGTTTCATGTGACATTAGTGCTTATAAGTGTTTCAATGAGCTTTGTACTAGTTTCACGAACTTATGAAACATCTAACAACGTGGTGTCTAGGACTCTAAACCAAGTTTCATGCAACATGAGTGCTTATAAGTGCCTCAATGAGTTTTGTACAAGTTTGAGGAACTTATGAAACATCTAACAACGCAATTCTAGGACTCTAAACCAAGTTTCATTTAACATGAGTGCTTATAATTGTCTCAATGTGCTTTGTATAAGTTTAAATAACTTATGAAACATCTAACAACGCGTTTCTAGGACTCTTAACCAAGTTTTATGCAACATGAGTGCTTATAAGTGTCTCAATCAGCTTTGTACAAGTTTGACGAACTTATGAAACATCTAACAACGCATTTCTAGGACTCTAAACCAAGTTTCATGCAACATGAGTGCTTCTAAGTGTCTCAATGAGCTTTGTACAAGTTTGACGAAGTTATGAAACATCTAACAAAGCGTTTCTAGGACTCTAAACCAAGTTTCATTTAACATGAGTGCTTATAATTGTCTCAATGTGCTTTGTACAAGTTTAAATAACTTATGAAACATCTAACAACGCGTTTCTAGGACTCTTAACCAAGTTTTATGCAACATGAGTGCTTATAAGTGTCTCAATGAGCTTTGTACAAGTTTGACGAACTTATGAAACATCTAACAACGCATTTCTAGGACTCTAAACCAAGTTTCATGCAACATGAGTGCTTATAAGTGTCTCAATGAGCTTTGTAAAAGTTTTACGAACTTATGAAACATCTAACAACGCGTTTCTAGGAATCTAAACCAAGTTTCATGCAACATGAGTGCTTATAAGTGTCTCAATGAGGCGTGTACAAGTTTGACGAACTTATGAAACATCTAACAACGCGTTTCTAGGACTCTAAACCAAGTTTCACGCAACATGAGTGCTTATAAGTGTCTCAATGAGCTTTGTACAAGTTTGACGAACTTATGAAACATCTAACAACGCGTTTCTAGGACTCTTAACCAAGTTTCATGGAACATGAGTGCTTATAAGTGTCTCAATGAGATTTGTACAAGTTTGACGAACTTATGAAACATCTAACAACGCGTTTCTAGGACTCTAAACCAAGTTTCATGCAACATGAGTGCTTATAAGTGTCTCAATGAGTTGTGTACAAGTTTAAATAACTTATGAAACATCTAACAACGCGTTTGTAGGACTCTTTACCAAGTTCAATGCAACATGAGTGCTTATAAGTGTCTCAATGAGCTTTGTACAAGTTTGACGAACTTATGAAACATCTAACAACGCATTTCTAGGACTCTAAACCAAGTTTCATGCAACATGAGTGCTTATAAGTGTTTCAATGAGCTTTGTACTAGTTTCACGAACTTATGAAACATCTAACAACGTGGTGTCTAGGACTCTAAACCAAGTTTCATGCAACATGAGTGCTTATAAGTGCCTCAATGAGTTTTGTACAAGTTTGAGGAACTTATGAAACATCTAACAACGCGTTTCTAGGTCTCTTAATCAAGTTTCATGCAACATGAGTGCTTATAAGTGTCTCAATGAGCTTTGTACAAGTTTTACGAACTTATGAAACATCCAACAACGCGTTTCTAGGACTTTAAACCAAGTTTCATGCAACATGAGTGATTATAAGTTTCTCAATGAGCTTTGTACAAGTTTGACGAACTTATGAAACATCTAATAACGCGTTTTCTAGGACTATAAACCAAGTTTCATGCAACATGAGTGCTTCTAAGTGTCTCAATGAGCTTTGTACAAGTTTGACGAAGTTATGAAACATCTAACAACGCGTTTCTAGGACTCTAAACCAATTTTCATTTAACATGAGTGCTAATAATTGTCTCAATGTGCTTTGTACAAGTTTAAATAACTTATGAAACATCTAACAACGCGTTTCTAGGACTCTTAACCAAGTTTTATGCAACATGAGTGCTTATAAGTGTCCCAATCAGCTTTGTACAAGTTTGACGAACTTATGAAACATCTAACAACGCATTTCTAGGACTCTAAACCAAGTTTCATGCAACATGAGGGCTTCTAAGTGTCTCAATGAGCTTTGTACAAGTTTGACGAAGTTATGAAACATCTAACAAAGCGTTTCTAGGACTCTAAACCAAGTTTCATTTAACATGAGTGCTTATAATTGTCTCAAAGTGCTTTGTACAAGTTTAAATAACTTATGAAACATCTAACAACGCGTTTCTAGGACTCTTAACCAAGTTTTATGCAACATGAGTGCTTATAAGTGTCTCAATGAGCTTTGTACAAGTTTGAGGAACTTATGAAACATCTAACAACGCAATTCTAGGACTCTAAACCAAGTTTCATTTAACATGAGTGCTTATAATTGTCTCAATGTGCTTTGTATAAGTTTAAATAACTTATGAAACATCTAACAACGCGTTTCTAGGACTCTTAACCAAGTTTTATGCAACATGAGTGCTTATAAGTGTCTCAATCAGCTTTGTACAAGTTTGACGAACTTATGAAACATCTAACAACGCATTTCTAGGACTCTAAACCAAGTTTCATGCAACATGAGTGCTTCTAAGTGTCTCAATGAGCTTTGTACAAGTTTGACGAAGTTATGAAACATCTAACAAAGCGTTTCTAGGACTCTAAACCAAGTTTCATTTAACATGAGTGCTTATAATTGTCTCAATGTGCTTTGTACAAGTTTAAATAACTTATGAAACATCTAACAACGCGTTTCTAGGACTCTTAACCAAGTTTTATGCAACATGAGTGCTTATAAGTGTCTCAATGAGCTTTGTACAAGTTTGACGAACTTATGAAACATCTAACAACGCATTTCTAGGACTCTAAACCAAGTTTCATGCAACATGAGTGCTTATAAGTGTCTCAATGAGCTTTGTAAAAGTTTTACGAACTTATGAAACATCTAACAACGCGTTTCTAGGAATCTAAACCAAGTTTCATGCAACATGAGTGCTTATAAGTGTCTCAATGAGGTGTGTACAAGTTTGACGAACTTATGAAACATCTAACAACGCGTTTCTAGGACTCTAAACCAAGTTTCACGCAACATGAGTGCTTATAAGTGTCTCAATGAGCTTTGTACAAGTTTGACGAACTTATGAAACATCTAACAACGCGTTTCTAGGACTCTTAACCAAGTTTCATGGAACATGAGTGCTTATAAGTGTCTCAATGAGATTTGTACAAGTTTGACGAACTTATGAAACATCTAACAACGCGTTTCTAGGACTCTAAACCAAGTTTCATGCAACATGAGTGCTTATAAGTGTCTCAATGAGTTGTGTACAAGTTTAAATAACTTATGAAACATCTAACAACGCGTTTGTAGGACTCTTTACCAAGTTCAATGCAACATGAGTGCTTATAAGTGTCTCAATGAGCTTTGTACAAGTTTGACGAACTTATGAAACATCTAACAACGCATTTCTAGGACTCTAAACCAAGTTTCATGCAACATGAGTGCTTATAAGTGTTTCAATGAGCTTTGTACTAGTTTCACGAACTTATGAAACATCTAACAACGTGGTGTCTAGGACTCTAAACCAAGTTTCATGCAACATGAGTGCTTATAAGTGCCTCAATGAGTTTTGTACAAGTTTGAGGAACTTATGAAACATCTAACAACGCGTTTCTAGGTCTCTTAATCAAGTTTCATGCAACATGAGTGCTTATAAGTGTCTCAATGAGCTTTGTACAAGTTTTACGAACTTATGAAACATCCAACAACGCGTTTCTAGGACTTTAAACCAAGTTTCATGCAACATGAGTGATTATAAGTTTCTCAATGAGCTTTGTACAAGTTTGACGAACTTATGAAACATCTAATAACGCGTTTTCTAGGACTATAAACCAAGTTTCATGCAACATGAGTGCTTCTAAGTGTCTCAATGAGCTTTGTACAAGTTTGACGAAGTTATGAAACATCTAACAACGCGTTTCTAGGACTCTAAACCAAGTTTCATTTAACATGAGTGCTAATAATTGTCTCAATGTGCTTTGTACAAGTTTAAATAACTTATGAAACATCTAACAACGCGTTTCTAGGACTCTTAACCAAGTTTTATGCAACATGAGTGCTTATAAGTGTCTCAATCAGCTTTGTACAAGTTTGACGAACTTATGAAACATCTAACAACGCATTTCTAGGACTCTAAACCAAGTTTCATGCAACATGAGGGCTTCTAAGTGTCTCAATGAGCTTTGTACAAGTTTGACGAAGTTATGAAACATCTAACAAAGCGTTTCTAGGACTCTAAACCAAGTTTCATTTAACATGAGTGCTTATAATTGTCTCAAAGTGCTTTGTACAAGTTTAAATAACTTATGAAACATCTAACAACGCGTTTCTAGGACTCTTAACCAAGTTTTATGCAACATGAGTGCTTATAAGTGTCTCAATGAGCTTTGTACAAGTTTGACGAACTTATGAAACATCTAACAACGCATTTCTAGGACTCTAAACCAAGTTTCATGCAACATGAGTGCTTATAAGTGTCTCAATGAGCTTTGTACTAGTTTCACGAAATTATGAAACATCTAACAACGTGGTTTCTAGGACTCTAACGAAGTTTCATGCAACATGAGTGATTATAAATGTCTTAATGAGCTTTGTACAAGTTTGAAGATCCTATGAAACATCTAACAACGCGTCTCTAGGAATCTAAACCAAGTTTCATGCAACTTCGAGTGCTTATAAGTGTTTCAATGAGCTTTGTACAAGTTTAAATAACTTATGAAACATCTAACAACGCGTTTCTAGGAATCTTAACCAAGTTTCATGCAACATGAGTGGTTATAAGTGTCTCAATGAGCTTTGTACAAGTTTGACGAACTTATGAAACATGTAACAACGCATTTCTAGGACTCTAAACCAAGTTTCATGCAAAGTGAGTGCTTATAAGTGTCTCAATGAGCTTTGTACAAGTTTGACAAACTTATGAAACATCTAACAACGCATTTCTAGGACTCTTAACCAAGTTTCATGGAACATGAGTGCTTATAAGTGTCTCAATGAGCTTTGTACAAGTTTGACGAACTTATGAAACATCTAACAACGCGTTTCTAGGACTCTAAACCAAGTTTCATGAAACATGAGTGCTTATAAGTGTTTCAATGAGCTTTGTACAAGTTTAAATAACTTATGAAACATCTAACAACGCGTTTCTAGGAATCTTAACCAAGTTTCATGCAACATGAGTGCTTATAAGTGTCTCAATGAGCTTTGTACAAGTTTGACGAACTTATGAAACATCTAACAACACATTTCTAGGACTCTAAACCAAGTTTCATGTAATATGAGTGCTTATAAGTGTCTCAATGAGCTTTGTACAAGTTTGACGAACTTATGAAACATCCAACAACGCGTTTCTAGGAATCTTAACCAAGTTTCATGCAACATGAGTGCTTATAAGTGTCTCAATGAGGTTTGTACAAGTTTTACGAACTTATGAAACATCTAACAACGCGTTTCTAGGAATCTAAACCAAGTTTCATGCAACATGAATGCTTATAAGTGTCTCAATGAGGTTTGTACAAGTTTGACGAACTTATGAAACATCTAACAACGCGTTTCTAGGACTCTAAACCAAGTTTCATGCAACATGAGTGCTTATAAGTGTCTCAATGAGCTTTGTACTAGTTTCACGAACTTATGAAACATCTAACAACGTGGTTTCAAGGACTCTAAACGAAGTTTCATGCAACATGAGTGATTATAAATGTCTTAATGAGCTTTGTACAAGTTTGAAGATCCTATGAAACATCTAACAACGCGTTTCTAGGAATATAAACCAAGTTTCATGCAACATGAGTGCGTATAAGTGTCTCAATGAGATTTGTACATGTTTGATGAACTTATGAAACATCTAACAACGAGTTTCTAGGACTTTAAACCAAGTTTCATGCAACATGAGTGCTTCTAAGTGTCTCAATGAGCTTTGTACAAGTTTGACGAAGTTATGAAACATCTAACAACGCGTTTCTAGGACTCTAAACCAAGTTTCATTTAACATGAGTTCTTATAATTGTCTCAATGTGCTTTGTACAAGTTTAAATAACTTATGAAACATCTAACAACGCGTTTCTAGGACTCTTAACCAAGTTTTATGCAACATGAGTGCTTATAAGTGTCTCATTGAGCTTTGTACAAGTTTGACGAACTTATGAAACATCTAACAACGCGTTTCTAAGACTCTAAACCAAGTTTCATGCAACGTGAGTGCTTATAAGTGTCTCAATGAGCTTTGTACAAGTTTGACAAACTTATGAAACATCTAACAACGCGTTTCTAGGACTCTTAACCAAGTTTCATGGAACATGAGTGCTTATAAGTGTCTCAATGAGCTTTGTACAAGTTTGACGAACTTATGAAACATCTAACAACACGTTTCTAGGACTCTAAACCAAGTTTCATGAAACATGAGTGCTTATAAGTGTTTCAATGAGCTTTGTACAAGTTTAAATAACTTATAAAAACATCTAACAACGCGTTTCTAGGAATCTTAACCAAGTTTCATGCAACATGAGTGCTTATAAGTGTCTCAATGAGCTTTGTACAAGTTTGACGAACTTATGAAACATCTAACAACACATTTCTAGGACTCTAAACCAAGTTTCATGCAATATGAGTGCTTATAAGTGTCTCAATGAGCTTTGTACAAGTTTGACGAACTTATGAAACATCCAACAACGCGTTTCTAGGACTCTTAACCAAGTTTTATGCAACATGAGTGCTTATAAGTGTCTCAATGAGCTTTGTACAAGTTTGACGAACTTATGAAACATCTAACAACGCATTTCTAGGACTCTAAACCAAGTTTCATGCAACATGAGTGCTTATAAGTGTCTCAATGAGCTTTGTACTAGTTTCACGAAATTATGAAACATCTAACAACGTGGTTTCTAGGACTCTAACGAAGTTTCATGCAACATGAGTGATTATAAATGTCTTAATGAGCTTTGTACAAGTTTGAAGATCCTATGAAACATCTAACAACGCGTCTCTAGGAATCTAAACCAAGTTTCATGCAACATGAGTGCTTATAAGTGTTTCAATGAGCTTTGTACAAGTTTAAATAACTTATGAAACATCTAACAACGCGTTTCTAGGAATCTTAACCAAGTTTCATGCAACATGAGTGCTTATAAGTGTCTCAATGAGCTTTGTACAAGTTTGACGAACTTATGAAACATGTAACAACGCATTTCTAGGACTCTAAACTAAGTTTCATGCAAAGTGAGTGCTTATAAGTGTCTCAATGAGCTTTGTACAAGTTTGACAAACTTATGAAACATCTAACAACGCATTTCTAGGACTCTTAACCAAGTTTCATGGAACATGAGTGCTTATAAGTGTCTCAATGAGCTTTGTACAAGTTTGACGAACTTATGAAACATCTAACAACGCGTTTCTAGGACTCTAAACCAAGTTTCATGAAACATGAGTGCTTATAAGTGTTTCAATAAGCTTTGTACAAGTTTAAATAACTTATGAAACATCTAACAACGCGTTTCTAGGAATCTTAACCAAGTTTCATGCAACATGAGTGCTTATAAGTGTCTCAATGAGCTTTGTACAAGTTTGACGAACTTATGAAACATCTAACAACACATTTCTAGGACTCTAAACCAAGTTTCATGTAATATGAGTGCTTATAAGTGTCTCAATGAGCTTTGTACAAGTTTGACGAACTTATGAAACATCCAACAACGTGTTTCTAGGAATCTTAACCAAGTTTCATGCAACATGAGTGCTTATAAGTGTCTCAATGAGGTTTGTACAAGTTTTACGAACTTATGAAACATCTAACAACACGTTTCTAGGAATCTAAACCAAGTTTCATGCAACATGAATGCTTATAAGTGTCTCAATGAGGTTTGTACAAGTTTGACGAACTTATGAAACATCTAACAACGCGTTTCTAGGACTCTAAACCAAGTTTCATGCAACATGAGTGCTTATAAGTGTCTCAATGAGCTTTGTACTAGTTTCACGAACTTATGAAACATCTAACAACGTGGTTTCAAGGACTCTAAACGAAGTTTCATGCAACATGAGTGATTATAAATGTCTTAATGAGCTTTGTACAAGTTTGAAGATCCTATGAAACATCTAACAACGCGTTTCTAGGAATCTAAACCAAGTTTCATGCAACATGAGTGCGTATAAGTGTCTCAATGAGATTTGTACATGTTTGATGAACTTATGAAACATCTAACAACGAGTTTCTAGGACTTTAAACCAAGTTTCATGCAACATGAGTGCTTCTAAGTGTCTCAATGAGCTTTGTACAATTTTGACGAAGTTATGAAACATCTAACAACGCGTTTCTAGGACTCTAAACCAAGTTTCATTTAACATGAGTTCTTATAATTGTCTCAATGTGCTTTGTACAAGTTTAAATAACTTATGAAACATCTAACAACGCGTTTCTAGGACTCTTAACCAAGTTTTATGCAACATGAGTGCTTATAAGTGTCTCATTGAGCTTTGTACAAGTTTGACGAACTTATGAAACATCTAACAACGCGTTTCTAAGACTCTAAACCAAGTTTCATGCAACGTGAGTGCTTATAAGTATCTCAATGAGCTTTGTACAAGTTTGACAAACTTATGAAACATCTAACAACGCGTTTCTAGGACTCTTAACCAAGTTTCATGGACACATGAGTGCTTATAAGTGTCTCAATGAGCTTTGTACAAGTTTGACGAACTTATGAAACATCTAACAACGCGTTTCTAGGACTCTAAACCAAGTTTCATGAAACATGAGTGCTTATAAGTGTTTCAATGAGCTTTGTACAAGTTTAAATAACTTATGAAACATCTAACAACGCGTTTCTAGGAATCTTAACCAAGTTTCATGCAACATGAGTGCTTATAAGTGTCTCAATGAGCTTTGTACAAGTTTGACGAACTTATGAAACATCTAACAACGCATTTCTAGGACTCTAAACCAAGTTTCATGCAATATGAGTGCTTATAAGTGTCTCAATGAGCTTTGTACAAGTTTGACGAACTTATGAAACATCCAACAACGCGTTTCTAGGAATCTTAACCAAGTTTCATGCAACATGAGTGCTTATAAGTGTCTCAATGAGGTTTGTACAAGTTTTACGAACTTATGAAACATCTAACAACGCGTTTCTAGGAATCTAAACCAAGTTTCATGCAACATGAATGCTTATAAGTGTCTCAATGAGGTTTGTACAAGTTTGACGAACTTATAAAACATCTAACAACGCGTTTCTAGGACTCTAAACCAAGTTTCACGCAACATGAGTGCTTATAAGTGTCTCAATGAGCTTTGTACAAGTTTGACGAACTTATGAAACATCTAACAACGCGTTTCTAGGACTCTTAACCAAGTTTCATGGAACATGAGTGCTTATAAGTGTCTTAATGAACTTTGTACAAGTTTGACGAACTTGTGAAACATCTAACAACGCGTTTCTAGGACTCTAAACCAAGTTTCATGCAACATGAGTGCTTATAAGTGTCTCTATGAGCTGTGTACAAGTTTAAATAACTTATGAAACATCTAACAACGCGTTTGTAGGACTCTTTACCAAGTTTCATGCAACATGAGTGCTTATAAGTGTCTCAATGAGCTTTGTACAAGTTTGACGAACTTATGAAACATCTAACAACGCATTTCTAGGACTCTAAACCAAGTTTCATGCAACATGAGTGCTTATAAGTGTCTCAATGAGCTTTGTCCAAGTTTGACGAACTTATGAAACATCTAACAACGCGTTTCTAGGACTCTTAACCAAGTTTCATGGAACATGAGTGCTTATAAGTGTCTCAATGAGGTTTGTACAAGTTTGACGAACTTATGAAACATCTAACAACGCGTTTCTAGTACTTTAAACCAAGTTTCATGCAACATGAGGGATTATAAGTTTCTCAATGAGCTTTGTACAAGTTTGACGAACTTATGAAACATCTAACAACGCGTTTCTAGGACTCTTAACCAAGTTTCCTGGAACATGAGTGCTTATAAGTGTCTCAATGAGCTTTGTACAAGTTTAAATAACTTATGAAACATTTAACAACGCATTTCTAGGACTCTAAACCAACTTTCATGCCACAGGAGTGCTTATAAGTGACTCAATGAGCTTTGTACAAGTTTGACGAACTTATGAAACATCTAACAACGCGTTTCTAGGACTCTAAACCAAGTTTCATGCAACATGAGTGCTTATAAGGGTCTCAATGAGCTGTATAAAAATTTAAATAACTTATGAAACATCTAACAACGCGTTTCTAGAACTCTTAACCAAGTTTCATGCAACATGAGTGCTTATAAGTGTCTCAATGAGCTTTGTACAAGTTTGACGAACTTATGAATCATCTAACAACGCATTTCTAGGACTCTAAACCAAGTTTCATGCAACATGAGTGCCTATAAGTGTCTCAATGAGGTTTGTACTAGTCTGACGAACTTATGAAACATCTAACAACGAGTTTCTAGTACTCTAAACCAAGTTTCATGCAACATGAGTTCTTATAAGTGTCTCAATGAGCTTTAATTTGTACAAGTTTGACGAACTTATGAAACATCTAACAACGCGTTTCTAGGACTCTAAACCAAGTTTCATGCAACATGAGTGCTTATAAGTTTCTCAATGAGCTTTGTACAAGTATGAAAAACTTATGAAACATCTAACAACGCGTTTCTAGGACTCTAAACCAAGTTTCATGCAACATGAGTGGTTATAAGTGTCTCAATGAGCTTTGTACAAGTTTAAATAACTTATGAAACATTTAACAACGCATTTCTAGGACTCTAAACCAAGTTTCATGCCACAGGAGTGCTTATAAGTGACTCAATGAGCTTTGTACAAGTTTGACGAACTTATGAAACATCTAACAACGCGTTTCTAGGACTCTAAACCAAGTTTCATGCAACATGAGTGCTTATAAGTGTCTCAATGAGCTTTGTACAAGTTTAAAGAACTTATGAAACATCTAACAACGCGTTTCTAGGACTCTTAACCAAGTTTCATGTAACATGAGTACTTGCACGTGTCTCAATGAGCTTTGTACAAGTTTAACGAACTTATGAAACATCTAACAACGCGTTTCTATGACTCGAAACCAAGTTTCATGCAACATGAGTGCTTATAAGTGTCTCAATGAGCTTTGTACAAGTTTGACGAACTTATGAAACATATAACAACGCGTTTCTAGGACTCTTAACCAAGTTTCATGCAACATGAGTGCTTATAAGTGTCTCAATTAGCTTTGTACAAGTTTGACGAACTTATGAATAATCTAACAACGCGTTTCTAGGACTCTAAACCAAGTTTCATGCAACATGAGTGCTTATAAGTGTCTCAATGAGCTTTGTACTAGTTTCACGAACTTATGAAACATCTAACAACGTGGTTTCTAGGACTCTTAACCAAGTTTCATGCAACATGAGTGCTTATAAGTGTCTGAATTAGCTTTGTACAGGTTTGACGAACTTATGAATAATCTAACAACGCGTTTCTAGGACTCTAAACCAAGTTTCATGCAACATGAGTGCTTATAAGTGTCTCAATGAGCTTTGTACTAGTTTCACGAACTTATGAAACATCTAACAACGTGGTTTCTAGGACTCTAAACAAAGTTTCATGCAACATGAGTGATTATAAATGTCTCAATGATCTTTGTACAAGTTTTAAGATCCTATGAAACATCTAACAACGCGTTTCTAGGAATCTAAACCAAGTTTCATTCAACATGAGTGCTTATAAGTGTCTCAATGAGCTTTGTACATGTTTGACGAACTTATGAAACATCTAACAACGAGTTTCTAGGACTCTAAACCAAGTTTCATGCAACATGAGTGCTTATAAGTGTCTCAATGAGCTTTGTACAAGTTTGACGAACTTATGAAACATCTAA
Source organism: Cochlearia excelsa (assembly GCA_963556525.1). Taxonomy (NCBI): domain Eukaryota; kingdom Viridiplantae; phylum Streptophyta; class Magnoliopsida; order Brassicales; family Brassicaceae; genus Cochlearia; species Cochlearia excelsa. The sequence continues at coordinate 13,121,336 of OY748332.1, forward strand.
CAACGCGTTTCTAGGACTCTTAACCAAGTTTCATGCAACATGAGTGCTTATAAGTGTCTCAATGAGGTTTGTACAAGTTTGACGAACTTATGAAACATCTAACAACGCGTTTCTAGTACTTTAAACCAAGTTTCATGCAACATGAGTGATTATAAGTTTCTCAATGAGCTTTGTACAAGTTTAACGAACTTATGAAACATCTAACAACGCGTTTCTAGGACTCTTAACCAAGTTTCATGGAACATGAGTGCTTATAAGTGTCTCAATGAGCTTTGTACAAGTTTGACGAACTTATGAAACATCTAACAACGCGTTTCTAGGACTCTAAACCAAGTTTCATGCAACATGAGTGCTTATAAGGGTCTCAATGAGTTGTATACAAATTTAAATAACTTATGAAACATCTAACAACGCGTTTCTAGGACTCTTAACCAAGTTTCATGCAACATGAGTGCTTATAAGTGTCTCAATGAGCTTTGTACAAGTTTGACGAACTTATGAAACATCTAACAACGCATTTCTAGGACTCTAAACCAAGTTTCATGCAACATGAGTGCTTATAAGTGTCTCAATGAGCTTTGTACAAGTTTGACGAACTTATGAAATATCTAACAACTCGTTTCTAGGACTCTTAATCAAGTTTCATGCAACATGAGTGCTTATAAGTGTCTCAATTAGCTTTGTACAAGTTTGACGAACTTATGAAACATCTAACAACGCGTTTCTAGGACTCTAAACCAAGTTTCATGCAACATGAGTGCTTATAAGTGTTTCAATGAGCTTTGTACTAGTTTCACGAACTTATGAAACATCTAACAACGTGGTGTCTAGCACTCTAAACCAAGTTTCATGCAACATGAGTGCTTATAAGTGTCTCAATGAGTTCTGTACAAGTTTGAGGAACTTATGAAACATCTAACAACGCGTTTCTAGGACTGTATACCAAGTTTCATGCAACATGAGTGCTTATAAGTGTCTCAATGAGCTTTGTACAAGTTTGACAAACTTATGAAACATCTAACAACGCGTTTCTAGTCCTAGAAACCAAGTTTCATTCAACATGAGTGGTTATAAGTGTCTCAATGAGCTTTGTACAAGTTCGACAAGCTTATGAAACATCTAACAACGCGTTTCTAGGACTCTTAACCAAGTTTTATGCAACATGAGTGCTTATAAGTGTCTCAATGAGCTTTGTACAAGTTTGAAGAACTTATGAAACATCTAACAACGCGTTTCTAGGACTCTAAACCAAGTTTCATGCAACATGAGTGCTTATAAGTGTTTCAATGAGCTTTGTACAAGTTTAAATAACTTATGAAACATCTAACAACGCGTTTCTAGGACTCTTAACCAAGTTTCATGCAACATGAGTGCTTATAAGTGTCTCTATGAGCTGTGTACAAGTTTAAATAACTTATGAAACATCTAACAACGCGTTTGTAGGACTCTTTACCAAGTTTCATGCAACATGAGTGCTTATAAGTGTCTCAATGAGCTTTGTACAAGTTTGACGAACTTATGAAACATCTAACAACGCATTTCTAGGACTCTAAACCAAGTTTCATGCAACATGAGTGCTTATAAGTGTCTCAATGAGCTTTGTCCAAGTTTGACGAACTTATGAAACATCTAACAACGCGTTTCTAGGACTCTTAACCAAGTTTCATGGAACATGAGTGCTTATAAGTGTCTCAATGAGGTTTGTACAAGTTTGACGAACTTATGAAACATCTAACAACGCGTTTCTAGTACTTTAAACCAAGTTTCATGCAACATGAGTGATTATAAGTTTCTCAATGAGCTTTGTACAAGTTTGACGAACTTATGAAACATCTAACAACGCGTTTCTAGGACTCTTAACCAAGTTTCCTGGAACATGAGTGCTTATAAGTGTCTCAATGAGCTTTGTACAAGTTTAAATAACTTATGAAACATTTAACAACGCATTTCTAGGACTCTAAACCAACTTTCATGCCACAGGAGTGCTTATAAGTGACTCAATGAGCTTTGTACAAGTTTGACGAACTTATGAAACATCTAACAACGCGTTTCTAGGACTCTAAACCAAGTTTCATGCAACATGAGTGCTTATAAGTGTCTCAATGAGCTTTGTACAAGTTTAAAGAACTTATGAAACATCTAACAACGCGTTTCTAGGACTCTTAACCAAGTTTCATGTAACATGAGTACTTGCACGTGTCTCAATGAGCTTTGTACAAGTTTAACGAACTTATGAAACATCTAACAACGCGTTTCTATGACTCGAAACCAAGTTTCATGCAACATGAGTGCTTATAAGTGTCTCAATGAGCTTTGTACAAGTTTGACGAACTTATGAAACATATAACAACGCGTTTCTAGGACTCTTAACCAAGTTTCATGCAACATGAGTGCTTATAAGTGTCTCAATTAGCTTTGTACAAGTTTGACGAACTTATGAATAATCTAACAACGCGTTTCTAGGACTCTAAACCAAGTTTCATGCAACATGAGTGCTTATAAGTGTCTCAATGAGCTTTGTACTAGTTTCACGAACTTATGAAACATCTAACAACGTGGTTTCTAGGACTCTTAACCAAGTTTCATGCAACATGAGTGCTTATAAGTGTCCGAATTAGCTTTGTACGGGTTTGACGAACTTATGAATAATCTAACAACGCGTTTCTAGGACTCTAAACCAAGTTTCATGCAACATGAGTGCTTATAAGTGTCTCAATGAGCTTTGTACTAGTTTCACGAACTTATGAAACATCTAACAACGTGGTTTCTAGGACTCTAAACAAAGTTTCATGCAACATGAGTGATTATAAATGTCTCAATGATCTTTGTACAAGTTTTAAGATCCTATGAAACATCTAACAACGCGTTTCTAGGAATCTAAACCAAGTTTCATTCAACATGAGTGCTTATAAGTGTCTCAATGAGCTTTGTACATGTTTGACGAACTTATGAAACATCTAACAACGAGTTTCTAGGACTCTAAACCAAGTTTCATGCAACATGAGTGCTTATAAGTGTCTCAATGAGCTTTGTACAAGTTTGACGAACTTATGAAACATCTAACAACGCGTTTCTAGGACTCTTAACCAAGTTTCATGCAACATGAGTGCTTATAAGTGTCTCAATGAGGTTTGTACAAGTTTGACGAACTTATGAAACATCTAACAACGCGTTTCTAGTACTTTAAACCAAGTTTCATGCAACATGAGTGATTATAAGTTTCTCAATGAGCTTTGTACAAGTTTAACGAACTTATGAAACATCTAACAACGCGTTTCTAGGACTCTTAACCAAGTTTCATGGAACATGAGTGCTTATAAGTGTCTCAATGAGCTTTGTACAAGTTTGACGAACTTATGAAACATCTAACAACGCGTTTCTAGGACTCTAAACCAAGTTTCATGCAACATGAGTGCTTATAAGGGTCTCAATGAGTTGTATACAAATTTAAATAACTTATGAAACATCTAACAACGCGTTTCTAGGACTCTTAACCAAGTTTCATGCAACATGAGTGCTTATAAGTGTCTCAATGAGCTTTGTACAAGTTTGACGAACTTATGAAACATCTAACAACGCATTTCTAGGACTCTAAACCAAGTTTCATGCAACATGAGTGCTTATAAGTGTCTCAATGAGCTTTGTACAAGTTTGACGAACTTATGAAATATCTAACAACTCGTTTCTAGGACTCTTAATCAAGTTTCATGCAACATGAGTGCTTATAAGTGTCTCAATTAGCTTTGTACAAGTTTGACGAACTTATGAAACATCTAACAACGCGTTTCTAGGACTCTATACCAAGTTTCATGCAACATGAGTGCTTATAAGTGTTTCAATGAGCTTTGTACTAGTTTCACGAACTTATGAAACATCTAACAACGTGGTGTCTAGCACTCTAAACCAAGTTTCATGCAACATGAGTGCTTATAAGTGTCTCAATGAGTTCTGTACAAGTTTGAGGAACTTATGAAACATCTAACAACGCGTTTCTAGGACTGTATACCAAGTTTCATGCAACATGAGTGCTTATAAGTGTCTCAATGAGCTTTGTACAAGTTTGACAAACTTATGAAACATCTAACAACGCGTTTCTAGTCCTAGAAACCAAGTTTCATGCAACATGAGTGGTTATAAGTGTCTCAATGAGCTTTGTACAAGTTCGACAAGCTTATGAAACATCTAACAACGCGTTTCTAGGACTCTTAACCAAGTTTTATGCAACATGAGTGCTTATAAGTGTCTCAATGAGCTTTGTACAAGTTTGAAGAACTTATGAAACATCTAACAACGCGTTTCTAGGACTCTAAACCAAGTTTCATGCAACATGAGTGCTTATAAGTGTTTCAATGAGCTTTGTACAAGTTTAAATAACTTATGAAACATCTAACAACGCGTTTCTAGGACTCTTAACCAAGTTTCATGCAACATGAGTGCTTATAAGTGTCTCTATGAGCTGTGTACAAGTTTAAATAACTTATGAAACATCTAACAACGCGTTTGTAGGACTCTTTACCAAGTTTCATGCAACATGAGTGCTTATAAGTGTCTCAATGAGCTTTGTACAAGTTTGACGAACTTATGAAACATCTAACAACGCATTTCTAGGACTCTAAACCAAGTTTCATGCAACATGAGTGCTTATAAGTGTCTCAATGAGCTTTGTCCAAGTTTGACGAACTTATGAAACATCTAACAACGCGTTTCTAGGACTCTTAACCAAGTTTCATGGAACATGAGTGCTTATAAGTGTCTCAATGAGGTTTGTACAAGTTTGACGAACTTATGAAACATCTAACAACGCGTTTCTAGTACTTTAAACCAAGTTTCATGCAACATGAGTGATTATAAGTTTCTCAATGAGCTTTGTACAAGTTTGACGAACTTATGAAACATCTAACAACGCGTTTCTAGGACTCTTAACCAAGTTTCCTGGAACATGAGTGCTTATAAGTGTCTCAATGAGCTTTGTACAAGTTTAAATAACTTATGAAACATTTAACAACGCATTTCTAGGACTCTAAACCAACTTTCATGCCACAGGAGGGCTTATAAGTGACTCAATGAGCTTTGTACAAGTTTGACGAACTTATGAAACATCTAACAACGCGTTTCTAGGACTCTAAACCAAGTTTCATGCAACATGAGTGCTTATAAGGGTCTCAATGAGCTGTATAAAAATTTAAATAACTTATGAAACATCTAACAACGCGTTTCTAGAACTCTTAACCAAGTTTCATGCAACATGAGTGCTTATAAGTGTCTCAATGAGCTTTGTACAAGTTTGACGAACTTATGAATCATCTAACAACGCATTTCTAGGACTCTAAACCAAGTTTCATGCAACATGAGTGCCTATAAGTGTCTCAATGAGGTTTGTACTAGTCTGACGAACTTATGAAACATCTAACAACGAGTTTCTAGTACTCTAAACCAAGTTTCATGCAACATGAGTTCTTATAAGTGTCTCAATGAGCTTTAATTTGTACAAGTTTGACGAACTTATGAAACATCTAACAACGCGTTTCTAGGACTCTAAACCAAGTTTCATGCAACATGAGTGCTTATAAGTTTCTCAATGAGCTTTGTACAAGTATGAAAAACTTATGAAACATCTAACAACGCGTTTCTAGGACTCTAAACCAAGTTTCATGCAACATGAGTGGTTATAAGTGTCTCAATGAGCTTTGTACAAGTTTAAATAACTTATGAAACATTTAACAACGCATTTCTAGGACTCTAAACCAAGTTTCATGCCACAGAGTGCTTATAAGTGACTCAATGAGCTTTGTACAAGTTTGACGAACTTATGAAACATCTAACAACGCGTTTCTAGGACTCTAAACCAAGTTTCATGCAACATGAGTGCTTATAAGTGTCTCAATGAGCTTTGTACAAGTTTAAAGAACTTATGAAACATCTAACAACGCGTTTCTAGGACTCTTAACCAAGTTTCATGTAACATGAGTACTTGCACGTGTCTCAATGAGCTTTGTACAAGTTTAACGAACTTATGAAACATCTAACAACGCGTTTCTATGACTCGAAACCAAGTTTCATGCAACATGAGTGCTTATAAGTGTCTCAATGAGCTTTGTACAAGTTTGACGAACTTATGAAACATATAACAACGCGTTTCTAGGACTCTTAACCAAGTTTCATGCAACATGAGTGCTTATAAGTGTCTCAATTAGCTTTGTACAAGTTTGACGAACTTATGAATAATCTAACAACGCGTTTCTAGGACTCTAAACCAAGTTTCATGCAACATGAGTGCTTATAAGTGTCTCAATGAGCTTTGTACTAGTTTCACGAACTTATGAAACATCTAACAACGTGGTTTCTAGGACTCTTAACCAAGTTTCATGCAACATGAGTGCTTATAAGTGTCTGAATTAGCTTTGTACAGGTTTGACGAACTTATGAATAATCTAACAACGCGTTTCTAGGACTCTAAACCAAGTTTCATGCAACATGAGTGCTTATAAGTGTCTCAATGAGCTTTGTACTAGTTTCACGAACTTATGAAACATCTAACAACGTGGTTTCTAGGACTCTAAACGAAGTTTCATGCAACATGAGTGATTATAAATGTCTCAATGATCTTTGTACAAGTTTGAAGATCCTATGAAACATCTAACAACGCGTTTCTAGGAATCTAAACCAAGTTTCATTCAACATGAGTGCTTATAAGTGTCTCAATGAGCTTTGTACATGTTTGACGAACTTATGAAACATCTAACAACGAGTTTCTAGGACTCTAAACCAAGTTTCATGCAACATGAGTGCTTATAAGTGTCTCAATGAGCTTTGTACAAGTTTGACGAACTTATGAAACATCTAACAACGCGTTTCTAGGACTCTTAACCAAGTTTCATGCAACATGAGTGCTTATAAGTGTCTCAATGAGGTTTGTACAAGTTTGACGAACTTATGAAACATCTAACAACGCGTTTCTAGTACTTTAAACCAAGTTTCATGCAACATGAGTGATTATAAGTTTCTCAATGAGCTTTGTACAAGTTTAACGAACTTATGAAACATCTAACAACGCGTTTCTAGGACTCTTAACCAAGTTTCATGGAACATGAGTGCTTATAAGTGTCTCAATGAGCTTTGTACAAGTTTGACGAACTTATGAAACATCTAACAACGCGTTTCTAGGACTCTAAACCAAGTTTCATGCAACATGAGTGCTTATAAGGGTCTCAATGAGTTGTATACAAATTTAAATAACTTATGAAACATCTAACAACGCGTTTCTAGGACTCTTAACCAAGTTTCATGCAACATGAGTGCTTATAAGTGTCTCAATGAGCTTTGTACAAGTTTGACGAACTTATGAAACATCTAACAACGCATTTCTAGGACTCTAAACCAAGTTTCATGCAACATGAGTGCTTATAAGTGTCTCAATGAGCTTTGTACAAGTTTGACGAACTTATGAAATATCTAACAACTCGTTTCTAGGACTCTTAATCAAGTTTCATGCAACATGAGTGCTTATAAGTGTCTCAATTAGCTTTGTACAAGTTTGACGAACTTATGAAACATCTAACAACGCGTTTCTAGGACTCTAAACCAAGTTTCATGCAACATGAGTGCTTATAAGTGTTTCAATGAGCTTTGTACTAGTTTCACGAACTTATGAAACATCTAACAACGTGGTGTCTAGCACTCTAAACCAAGTTTCATGCAACATGAGTGCTTATAAGTGTCTCAATGAGTTCTGTACAAGTTTGAGGAACTTATGAAACATCTAACAACGCGTTTCTAGGACTGTATACCAAGTTTCATGCAACATGAGTGCTTATAAGTGTCTCAATGAGCTTTGTATAAGTTTGACAAACTTATGAAACATCTAACAACGCGTTTCTAGTCCTAGAAACCAAGTTTCATGCAACATGAGTGGTTATAAGTGTCTCAATGAGCTTTGTACAAGTTCGACAAGCTTATGAAACATCTAACAACGCGTTTCTAGGACTCTTAACCAAGTTTCATGGAACATGAGTGCTTATAAGTGTCTCAATGAGCTTTGTACAAGTTTGAAGAACTTATGAAACATCTAACAACGCGTTTCTAGGACTCTAAACCAAGTTTCATGCAACATGAGTGCTTATAAGTGTTTCAATGAGCTTTGTACAAGTTTAAATAACTTATGAAACATCTAACAACGCGTTTCTAGGACTCTTAACCAAGTTTCATGCAACATGAGTGCTTATAAGTGTCTCAATGAGCTTTGTACAAGTTTGACGAACTTATGAAACATCTAACAACGCATTTCTAGGACTCTAAACCAAGTTTCATGCCACATGAGTGCTTATAAGTGTCTCAATGAGCTTTGTCCAAGTTTGACGAACTTATGAAACATCCAACAACACGTTTCTAGGATTCTTAACCAAGTTTCATGCAACATGAGTGCTTATAAGTGTCTCAATGAGCTTTGTACAAGTTTTACGAACTTATGAAACATCTAACAACACGTTTCTAGGACTCTAAACCAAGTTTCATGGAACATGAGTGCTTATAAGTGTCTCAATGAGGTTTGTACAAGTTTGACGAACTTATGAAACATCTAACAACGCGTTTCTAGGACTCTAAACCAAGTTTCATTCAACATGAGTGCTTATAAGTGTCTCAATGAGCTTTGTACAAGTTTGACGAACCTATGAAACATCTAACAACGCGTTTCTAGGACTCTTAACCAAGTTTCATGGAACATGAGTGCTTATAAGTGTCTCAATGAGCTTTGTACAAGTTTAAAGAACTTATGAAACATCTAACAACGCGTTTCTAGGACTCTTAACCTAGTTTCATGTAACATGAGTACTTGCACGTGTCTCAATGAGCTTTGTACAAGTTTAACGAACTTATGAAACATCTAACAACGCGTTTCTATGACTCGAAACCAAGTTTCATGCAACATGAGTGCTTATAAGTGTCTCAATGAGCTTTGTATAAGTTTGACGAACTTATGAAACATATAACAACGCGTTTCTAGGACTCTTAACCAAGTTTCATGCAACATGAGTGCTTATAAGTGTCTCAATTAGCTTTGTACAAGTTTGACGAACTTATGAATAATCTAACAACGCGTTTCTAGGACTCTAAACCAAGTTTCATGCAACATGAGTGCTTATAAGTGTCTCAATGAGCTTTGTACTAGTTTCACGAACTTATGAAACATCTAACAACGTGGTTTCTAGGACTCTTAACCAAGTTTCATGCAACATGAGTGCTTATAAGTGTCTGAATTAGCTTTGTACAAGTTTGACGAACTTATGAATAATCTAACAACGCGTTTCTAGGACTCTAAACCAAGTTTCATGCAACATGAGTGCTTATAAGTGTCTCAATGAGCTTTGTACTAGTTTCACGAACTTATGAAACATCTAACAACGTGGTTTCTAGGACTCTAAACGAAGTTTCATGCAACATGAGTGATTATAAATGTCTCAATGATCTTTGTACAAGTTTGAAGATCCTATGAAACATCTAACAACGCGTTTCTAGGAATCTAAACCAAGTTTCATTCAACATGAGTGCTTATAAGTGTCTCAATGAGCTTTGTACATGTTTGACGAACTTATGAAACATCTAACAACGAGTTTCTAGGACTGTAAACCAAGTTTCATGCAACATGAGTGCTTATAAGTGTCTCAATGAGCTTTGTACAAGTTTGACGAACTTATGAAACATCTAACAACGCGTTTCTAGGACTCTTAACCAAGTTTCATGCAACATGAGTGCTTATAAGTGTCTCAATGAGGTTTGTACAAGTTTGACGAAGTTATGAAACATCTAACAACGCGTTTCTAGTACTTTAAACCAAGTTTCATGCAACATGAGTGATTATAAGTTTCTCAATGAGCTTTGTACATGTTTGACGAACTTATGAAACATCTAACAACGCGTTTCTAGGACTCTTAACCAAGTTTCATGGAACATGAGTGCTTATAAGTGTCTCAATGAGCTTTGTACAAGTTTGACGAACTTATGAAACATCTAACAACGCGTTTCTAGGACTCTAAACCAAGTTTCATGCAACATGAGTGCTTATAAGGGTCTCAATGAGTTGTATACAAATTAAAAAACTTATGAAACATATAACAACGCGTTTCTAGGACTCTTAACCAAGTTTCATGCAACATGAGTGTTTATAAGTGTCTCAATTAGCTTTGTACAAGTTTGACAAACTTATGAATAATCTAACAACTCGTTTCTAGGACTCTAAACCAAGTTTCATGCAACATGAGTGCTTATAAGTTTCTCAATGAGCTTTGTACAAGTATGACAAACTTATGAAACATCTAACAACGTGGTTTCTAGGACTCTTAACCAAGTTTCATGCAACATGAGTGCTTATAAGTGTCTGAATTAGCTTTGTACAAGTTTGACGAACTTATGAATAATCTAACAACGCGTTTCTAGGACTCTAAACCAAGTTTCATGCAACATGAGTGCTTATAAGTGTCTCAATGAGCTTTGTACTAGTTTCACGAACTTATGAAACATCTAACAACGTGGTTTCTAGGACTCTAAACGAAGTTTCATGCAACATGAGTGATTATAAATGTCTCAATGATCTTTGTACAAGTTTGAAGATCCTATGAAACATCTAACAACGCGTTTCTAGGAATCTAAACCAAGTTTCATTCAACATGAGTGCTTATAAGTGTCTCAATGAGCTTTGTACATGTTTGACGAACTTATGAAACATCTAACAACGAGTTTCTAGGACTGTAAACCAAGTTTCATGCAACATGAGTGCTTATAAGTGTCTCAATGAGCTTTGTACAAGTTTGACGAACTTATGAAACATCTAACAACGCGTTTCTAGGACTCTTAACCAAGTTTCATGCAACATGAGTGCTTATAAGTGTCTCAATGAGGTTTGTACAAGTTTGACGAAGTTATGAAACATCTAACAACGCGTTTCTAGTACTTTAAACCAAGTTTCATGCAACATGAGTGATTATAAGTTTCTCAATGAGCTTTGTACATGTTTGACGAACTTATGAAACATCTAACAACGCGTTTCTAGGACTCTTAACCAAGTTTCATGGAACATGAGTGCTTATAAGTGTCTCAATGAGCTTTGTACAAGTTTGACGAACTTATGAAACATCTAACAACGCGTTTCTAGGACTCTAAACCAAGTTTCATGCAACATGAGTGCTTATAAGGGTCTCAATGAGTTGTATACAAATTAAAAAACTTATGAAACATATAACAACGCGTTTCTAGGACTCTTAACCAAGTTTCATGCAACATGAGTGCTTATAAGACCAACTCCAGTGGAGTGTCTTTTTCTGGTTTTGTACATGTCTTATTTTTAAAATATAAGAAAATAATACAGTTTTGATGAAATTAATTAAGACCTGTGTCTTTTAGAAGGCAAATAGGAACGGGCATAAGAACCACACGTGTCAGCAACTGAGTTTTTCAATTTTTTTTGTTTCTTTTTCTGATTTATTTTGACTCTTTCTCTCTCTTATTTTGTTTTCTATTATCCAGATTTGTGCGTTCCTCTTCTTCTTCATCTTCTTCTTCTTCCTCTTCCTCTTCCTCTTCCTCTTCCTCTTCCTCTTCTTCCTCCTCTTTTTTTTTCTTCTTCTTCTTCTTCCTCTTCTTCTTCTTCTTCCTCCTCTTCTTCTTCTTCTTTTTATCAGCCACACATAAAAAACAAATCATGGAGAAGAGTAAGTTTCTAATTTCGATTTTGTCTCTTATCGATGAAATTGAGTTTCAATTTCACATGGGTTTTGTTAGAATTAGGGTTCTATTAAGTTAAAAATTGCTTATATATCTCTCTATGTCTTCGATTTTGTCTCTTAGCCATTTAGGGTTCAGTTGGGTTCAAAATTGTTTTATATATATCTCTCCGTTTTAGATTCTTCTTTTTTGTTTGTTTTATATGTTTCTTTGATTGGTTTTGTTGATGTGAAAGCTGATGTTTTTGGATTTGTTTCTTTGATTTTAAAGGAGTTCAAGCCTCCATTGTTGATGCATGTAACAACAAGTTACAATATGAGTTTGTTGAAAAGAAGTAACCACTCTCATGTTCAATTCTTTCTTTAGCTTAACAAGCTATTTGAAGCCATGAGTGTGGGGTCAATGTGACATTCTTGATATTGTAATGACCTGAACAATCGGAGCACTCACGACAGAAATGGAGAAAAATCCAGAGGTAGTATCCTACATTCTTTATGTTTTGCTCTCTGTTTCATCACTTAATAATAGTATCTGACAGTCTTTAATTGATTGCCTGGTTTGATTGTTTGATTAGAGATTTAACTACATTTTATATCTTTAATTGATTGTCTGGTTTGATTAGAGATTTAACTATATTTTATCTCTTTAATTGATTGTTTGATTAGAGATTTAACTACATTTATTATCTTTAATGGGTTGTTTGCTTTGATGGTGATTTGGTAGTTGATAAGTATCATTAAATGTTTAGGAAAATCTAGTTTAAAACCAAAAGCAAACAATGTTAAAATGATAAACAGATTTGCCTTCTAGACTGTAAACCTATAATGGATTTTTATTCTCAAAACACAAGTTATACTGATTTACTTAATAGTCAACAAGAAACCCATATCCATATGGGGTTCAATGGTGAGAGTTTTGGTCTTGATCCATCTCAAGTCCAAAAGAGTAGTGAGGTTCTTGAGGTTGCTGGTGATAGGAGAAGGACGTGGACTCCAACAAAAGACATAGTTCTCTGCAGTGCTTGGTTAAACACAAGCAAAGACTGTGTTGTAGGGAATGAGCAGAAGCTGGCTGCATTTTGGAATCATGTGACTAGCTACTTTAATGCTTCTCCGAAGATGAAAGAGCTTGAAGACAGAGAGGCTGGAATGGTTAAGCAGAGATGGAGGAAGATTAATGAGGCTGTTTGCAGGTTTGTTGGGTCATACGAGACTGCAATGAGACACAAGTCAAGTGGCCAGAATGATGATGATGTGTTTAAGAGTGCATATAACATCTACTTTCAAGACTACAAAAAGAAGTTTAATCTTGAACATTGCTGGATGGAGTTGAGGCGTGATCAGAAGTGGGTAACTTCTCTTGCAAGCAAGAATGCTCAAAATGGTGGTGAAGAATCAGTCCAACAGACTGTTGCAAATGGAGAGGAAGGTGAAGCTGAAACTGAAGCCGAAGCAAGGCCTAAGGGTGTGAAGGCTGCTAAGGCTAAGGCTAAGGCTATAGGAAAGAGGAAGGCTAATGCAATGGAATCAGAAGCAAGTGTCACATCTTCTATTCAGAGTTTTGAGTCTATCTTTATGCTTAAGGAGAAGGACTCAGTTATGCAAGCTGGACTTTGTAAGATGGGACTGCTTGAAAGTCTCATTGCAAAAAAAGAACCACTAGATGAGATGGAGTTGGCTTTAAAGAAGAAGCTAATAAGTGAAATGCTTGACTCTTCAGTTTGTCCTTGAAAAAAAATGTATGAAATAAGTGTTGTGTGTATTTGTGTTTGTGTGTTTGTGTTTATGTGTTTGTGTGTGTTTCATGGTTTATGGTTTATGTATTTGTATGTTTTTGTGTTTTATGTTTTATGGTTTATGATATGTGTTTGATAATGTAATATATGATGTGTTAGATAATGTAATTTATGATATGTGTTTGGGTGTTTCTGTGTTTATGTCTTTTATGATATGTATGCTAAATGATTAATTGATTATTTTGTATTTTTGTTATAGTGGCAGAAGGAAAAACAGGACATAGTAGAAGACAGTGGTGATCTTTTGTTTATTTGTTCCGGATGAAGAAGAAGGCTGTGTTTGAGTCACATGTTTGTGTCTTTTTGTGTCACATGTTTGTGTTCTTTTGTGTATGTGGTTGTGAAAAATTTGTATCTTTCTTTTTGTTTATGTCTTTTATGCTTGTGGTTGAAAAAAAATTGTATCTTTCTTTTTCTTTGTCTTTATGTTTATGTTTTTTTTGCTATATATTTGGGACATTGATAAACATTTGGGAAACCGTCTTTTACTCTTCCTCTTCTCACTACTTTTTTTATAAATAATCTCTTCTTTCCACCTTCACTATTTTTTAAAAACATTATGGGTTCTTCTTCTCGCAATTCTCGCAATTCAGATTTTAATAAACAATTTCATCAATTATTTAACAATGAGTTTCAGAATGTGTTTCAGAATGAGTTTACTAATCCGGTTCCACCACCAATAGAGAAAAAAAAAAGACGTCATATAGAAAGAAACCGCGAGCAAGGCCATGCTCTTTTATGGAATGATTATTTCAGTACAAATCCAACATATCCACTTCATCTATTCCGAAGACGATTTAGAATGAACAAAAACTTGTTCATGAAAATAGTTGATCGGTTTGAAAATGAAATTTCGTACTTTCATCAAGGTCCAGATGCTACCGGAAGGTTGGGTCTTTCCGCACTACAAAAATGCACTGCAGCAATTCGTATTATGGCATACGGTTGTTCGGCGGATCATGTTGACGAATATGTTCGACTTGGTTAAACTACCGCGCTATTATGCCTGGAAAATTTCGTTCAAGGAATAATATCTTTGTTTGGAGATGAGTATCTACGAAAACCAACTGCCGATGATCTTCAACGGCTACTCAATATTGGAGAGCGTCGTGGATTTCCCGGAATGATAGGAAGTATTGATTGTATGCATTGGGAGTGGAAAAACTGTCCCACAGCTTGGAAGGGACAATATTGTCGTGGTTCTAGTAAACCAACTATTGTTTTAGAGGCTGTAGCATCATATGATCTTTGGATTTGGCACGCCTTTTTTGGAGGTCCAGGTACCTTAAACGATTTAAATATTCTTGATCGCTCACCGGTATTTGATGATATCTTAAATGGTAAAGCTCCGAAAGTGAATTATTTTGTCAATGGCCGCGAGTATCATTTGGCTTACTATCTAACCGATGGTATTTATCCTAAATGGGCAACTTTTATTCAATCAATTTCACTTCCTCAAGACCCTAAAGCATCATCATTTGCTAAACATCAAGAATCTGTCCGAAAAGATGTCGAACGTGCTTTTGGAGTTTTGCAAGCTCGATTTGCCATCGTTAGAAACCCGGCTCTTTATTGGGATAAGGTAAAAATTGGGAAAATTATGCGAGCATGTATCATACTCCACAATATGATTGTTGAAGACGAGCGAGAAGGATATACTCATTTTAATCTATCAGAATTCGGACCAGGAGAAGGAAACAATACTGCACGTATAGACTATACGCTTTCAACCGATATGCCTACAAACCTTCACAATATGATGGCCAATCGACATCGCGTTCGAGATCAAATAATGCATGAACAATTGAAAGCTGATTTAGCTCAAATTAAGATTACAATTAAGGTTTTTTATTTTGGTTTAAATTTGCAAATGTTTTTTTCACTTGTTTTGTATTTCTATGTATGTTTCAAATTTTCTCATTATGAATAATTTCAATTATAAATATTTATTTTAATATAACAAAAAAAATAATCAAATTTATTTTTTTAAAACACTTTGGTGTCTACCAATGGATGGAGCATAAACATCAAAGTGTCTTATACATAAAATTATATTAAAAATATTCTTAATATTACAAAGTAGACCTCGGAGGGTCTACATTGATGGAGTTGCTCTAAGTGTCTCAATTAGCTTTGTACAAGTTTGACAAACTTATGAATAATCTAACAACGCGTTTCTAGGACTCTAAACCAAGTTTCATGCAACATGAGTGCTTATAAGTGTCTCAATGGGCTTTGTACTAGTTTCACGAACTTATGAAACATCTACCAACGTGGTTTCTAGGACTCTTAACCAAGTTTCATGCAACATGAGTGCTTATAAGTGTCTGAATTAGCTTTGTACAAGTTTGACGAACTTATGAATAATCTAACAACGCGTTTCTAGGACTCTAAACCAAATTTCATGCAACATGAGTGCTTATAAGTGTCTCAATGAGCTTTGTACTAGTTTCACGAACTTATGAAACATCTAACAACGTGGTTTCTAGGACTCTAAACGAAGTTTCATGCAACATGAGTGATAATAAATGTCTCAATGATCTTTGTACAAGTTTGAAGATCCTATGAAACATCTAACAACGCGTTTCTAGGAATCTAAACCAAGTTTCATTCAACATGAGTGCTTATAAGTGTCTCAATGAGCTTTGTACATGTTTGACGAACTTATGAAACATCTAACAACGAGTTTCTAGGACTTTAAACCAAGTTTCATGCAACATGAGTGATTATAAGTGTCTTAATGAGCTTTGTACAAGTTTGACGAACTTATGAAACATCTAACGACGCGTTTCTAGGAGTCTTAACCAAGTTTTATGCAACATGAGTGCTTATAAGTGTCTCAATGAGCTTTGTACAAGTTTTACGAACATATGAAACCTCCAACAACGCGTTTCTAGTACTTTAAACCAAGTTTCATGCAACATGAGTGATTATAAGTTTCTCAATGAGCTTTGTACAAGTTTGACGAACTTATGAAACATCTAATAATGCGTTTTCTAGGACTATAAACAAAGTTTCATGCAACATGAGTGCTTCTAAGTGTCTCAATGAGCTCTGTACAAGTTTGGCGAACTTATGAAACATCTAACAACGCGTTTCTAGGACTCTAAACCAAGTTTCATTTAACAAGAGTGCTTATAAGGGTCTCAATGAGCTGTATACAAGTTTAAATAACTTATGAAACATCTAACAACGCGTTTCTAGGACTCTTAACCAAGTTTCATACAACATGAGTGCTTATAAGTGTCTCAATGAGCTTTGTACAAGTTTGACGAACTTATGAAACATCTAACAACACATTTATAGGACTCTAAACCAAGTTTCATGCAACATGAGTGCTTATAAGTGTCTCAATGAGCTTTGTACAAGTTTGACGAACTTATGAAACATCTAACAACTCGTTTCTAGGACTCTTAACCAAGTTTCATGCAACATGAGTGCTTATAAGTGTCTCAATGAGCTTTGTCCAAGTTTGACGAACTTATGAAACATCCAACAACACGTTTCTAGGATTTTTAACCAAGTTTCATGCAACATGAGTGCTTATAAGTGTCTCAATGAGCTTTGTACAAGTTTTACGAACTTATGAAACATCTAACAACACGTTTCTAGGACTCTAAACCAAGTTTCATGGAACATGAGTGCTTATAAGTTTCTCAATGAGGTTTGTACAAGTTTGACGAACTTATGAAACATCTAACAACGCGTTTCTAGGACTCTAAACCAAGTTTTACGCAACATGAGTGCTTATAAGTGTCTCAATGAGCTTTGTACAAGTTTGACGAACTTATGAAACACCTAACAACGCGTTTCTAGGACTCTTAACCAAGTTTCATGGAACATGAGTGCTTATAAGTGTCTCAATGAGGTTTGTACAAGTTTGACGAACTTATGAAACATCTAACAACGCGTTTCTAGGACTCTAAACCAAGTTTCATGCAACATGAGTGCTTATAAGTGTCTCAATGAGTTGTGTACAAGTTTAAAGAACTTATGAAACATCTAACAACGCGTTTATAGGAATTGAAACCAAGTTTCATTCAACATGAGTGCTTATAAGTGTCTCAATGAGCTTTGTACAAGTTTGACGAACTTATGAAACATCTAACAACGCGTTTCTAGGACTCTAAACCAAGTTTCATGCAACATGAGTGCTTATAAGTGTCTCAATAAGCTTTGTACAAGTTTGACAAGCTTATGAAACATCTAACAACACGTTTCTAGGACTCTTAACCAAGTTTCATGGAACATGAGTGCTTATAGGTGTCTCAATGAGCTTTGTACAAGTTTGAAGAACTTATGAAACATCTAACAACGCGTTTCTAGGACTCTAAACCAAGTTTCATGCAACATGAGTGCTTATAAGTGTTTCAATGAGCTTTGTACAAGTTTAAATAACTTATGAAACATCTAACAACGCGTTTCTAGGACTCTTAACCAAGTTTCATGCAACATGAGTGCTTATAAGTGTCTCAATGAGCTTTGTACAAGTTTGACGAACTTATGAAACATCTAACAACGCATTTCTAGGACTCTAAACCAAGTTTCATGCCACATGAGTGCTTATAAGTGTCTCAATGAGCATTGTCCAAGTTTGACGAACTTATGAAACATCCAACAACACGTTTCTAGGATTCTTAACCAAGTTTCATGCAACATGAGTTCTTATAAGTGTCTCAATGAGCTTTGTACAAGTTTTACGAACTTATGAAACATCTAACAACGCGTTTCTAGGACTCTAAACCAAGTTTCATGGATCATGAGTGCTTATAAGTGTCTCAATGAGGTTTGTACAAGTTTGACGAACTTATGAAACATCTAACAACGCGTTTCTAGGACTCTAAACCAAGTTTCACGCAACATGAGTGCTTATAAGTGTCTCAATGAGCTTTGTACAAGTTTGACGAACTTATGAAACATCTAACAACGCGTTTCTAGGTCTCTTAACCAAGTTTCATGGAACAGGAGTGCTTATAAGTGTCTCAATGAGCTTTGTACAAGTTTGACGAACTTATGAAACATCTAACAACGCGTTTCTAGGACTCTAAACCAAGTTTCATGCAACATGATTGCTTATAAGTGTCTCAATGAGCTGTGTACAAGTTTAAAGAACTTATGAAACATCTAACAACGCGTTTATAGGAATCGAAACCAAGTTTCATGCAACATGAGTGCTTATAAGTGTCTCAATGAGCTTTATACAAGTTTGACGAACTTATGAAACATCTAACAACGCGTTTCTAGGACTCTAAACCAAGTTTCATGCAACATGAGTGCTTATAAGTGTCTCAATAAGCTTTGTACAAATTTGACAAGTTTATGAAACATCTAACAACTTGTTTCTAGGACTCTTAACCAAGTTTCATGGAACATGAGTGCTTATAAGTGTCTCAATGAGCTTTGTACAAGTTTGAAGAACTTATGAAACATCTAACAACGCGTTTCTAGGACTCTAAACCAAGTTTCATGCAACATGAGTGCTTATAAGTGTTTCAATGAGCTTTGTACAAGTTTAAATAACTTATGAAACATCTAACAAACGCGTTTCTCTAGGACTCTTAACCAAGTTTCATGCAACATGAGTGCTTATAAGTGTCTCAATGAGCTTTGTACAAGTTTGACGAACTTATGAAACATCTAACAACGCTTTTCTAGGACTCTAAACCAAGTTTCATGCCACATGAGTGCTTATAAGTGTCTCAATGAGCATTTTCCAAGTTTGACGAACTTATGAAACATCCAACAACACGTTTCTAGGATTCTTAACCAAGTTTCATGCAACATGAGTGCTTATAAGTGTCTCAATGAGCTTTGTACAAGTTTTACGAACTTATGAAACATCTAACAATGCGTTTCTAGGACTCTAAACCAAGTTTCATGGAACATGAGTGCTTATAAGTGTCTCACTGAGGTTTGTACAAGTTTGACGAACTTATGAAACATCTAACAACGCGTTTCTAGGAATCTAAACCAAGTTTCACGCAACATGAGTGCTTATAAGTGTCTCAATGAGCTTTGTACAAGTTTGACGAACTTATGAAACATCTAACAACGCGTTTATAGGACTCTTAACCAAGTTTCATGGAACATGAGTGCTTATAAGTGTCTCAATGAGCTTTGTACAAGTTTGACGAACTTATGAAACATCTAACAACGCGTTTCTAGGACTCTTAACCAAGTTTCATGTAACATGAGTACTTGCACGTGTCTCAATGAGCTTTGTACAAGTTTAACGAACTTATGAAACATCTAACAACGCGTTTCTATGACTCGAAACCAAGTTTCATGGAACATGAGTGCTTATAAGTGTCTCAATGAGCTTTGTACAAGTTTGACGAACTTATGAAACATCTAACAACGCGTTTCTAGGACTCTAAACCAAGTTTCATGCAACATGATTGCTTATAAGTGTCTCAATGAGCTGTGTACAAGTTTAAAGAACTTATGAAACATCTAACAACGCGTTTATAGGAATCGAAACCAAGTTTCATGCAACATGAGTGCTTATAAGTGTCTCAATGAGCTTTGTACAAGTTTGACGAACTTATGAAACATCTAACAACGCGTTTCTAGGACTCTAAACCAAGTTTCATGCAACATGAGTGCTTATAAGTGTCTCAATAAGCTTTGTACAAGTTTGACAAGCTTATGAAACATCTAACAACTTGTTTCTAGGACTCTTAACCAAGTTTCATGGAACATGAGTGCTTATAAGTGTCTCAATGAGCTTTGTACAAGTTTGAAGAACTTATGAAACATCTAACAACGCGTTTCTAGGACTCTAAACCAAGTTTCATTTAACATGACTGCTTATAAGTGTTTCAATGAGCTTTGTACAAGTTTAACGAACTTATGAAACATCTAACAACGCGTTTCTATGACTCGAAACCAAGTTTCATGGAACATGAGTGCTTATAAGTGTCTCAATGAGCTTTGTACAAGTTTGACGAACTTATGAAACATCTAACAACGCGTTTCTAGGACTCTAAACCAAGTTTCATGCAACATGATTGCTTATAAGTGTCTCAATGAGCTGTGTACAAGTTTAAAGAACTTATGAAACATCTAACAACGCGTTTATAGGAATCGAAACCAAGTTTCATGCAACATGAGTGCTTATAAGTGTCTCAATGAGCTTTGTACAAGTTTGACGAACTTATGAAACATCTAACAACGCGTTTCTAGGACTCTAAACCAAGTTTCATGCAACATGAGTGCTTATAAGTGTCTCAATAAGCTTTGTACAAGTTTGACAAGCTTATGAAACATCTAACAACTTGTTTCTAGGACTCTTAACCAAGTTTCATGGAACATGAGTGCTTATAAGTGTCTCAATGAGCTTTGTACAAGTTTGAAGAACTTATGAAACATCTAACAACGCGTTTCTAGGACTCTAAACCAAGTTTCATGCAACATGACTGCTTATAAGTGTTTCAATGAGCTTTGTACAAGTTTAAATAACTTATGAAACATCTAACAACGCGTTTCTAGGACTCTTAACCAAGTTTCATGCAACATGAGTGCTTATAAGTGTCTCAATGAGCTTTGTACAAGTTTGACGAACTTATGAAACATCTAACAACGCTTTTCTAGGACTCTAAACCAAGTTTCATGCCACATGAGTGCTTATAAGTGTCTCAATGAGCATTTTCCAAGTTTGACGAACTTATGAAACATCCAACAACACGTTTCTAGGATTCTTAACCAAGTTTCATGCAACATGAGTGCTTATAAGTGTCTCAATGAGCTTTGTACAAGTTTTACGAACTTATGAAACATCTAACAATGCGTTTCTAGGACTCTAAACCAAGTTTCATGGAACATGAGTGCTTATAAGTGTCTCAATGAGGTTTGTACAAGTTTGACGAACTTATGAAACATCTAACAACGCGTTTCTAGGAATCTAAACCAAGTTTCACGCAACATGAGTGCTTATAAGTGTCTCAATGAGCTTTGTACAAGTTTGACGAACTTATGAAATATCTAACAACGCGTTTATAGGACTCTTAACCAAGTTTCATGGAACATGAGTGCTTATAAGTGTCTCAATGAGCTTTGTACAAGTTTGACGAACTTATGAAACATCTAACAACGCGTTTCTAGGACTCTTAACCAAGTTTCATGTAACATGAGTACTTGCACGTGTCTCAATGAGCTTTGTACAAGTTTAACGAACTTATGAAACATCTAACAACGCGTTTCTATGACTCGAAACCAAGTTTCATGGAACATGAGTGCTTATAAGTGTCTCAATGAGCTTTATACAAGTTTGACGAACTTATGAAACATCTAACAACGCGTTTCTAGGACTCTAAACCAAGTTTCATGCAACATGATTGCTTATAAGTGTCTCAATGAGCTGTGTACAAGTTTAAAGAACTTATGAAACATCTAACAACGCGTTTATAGGAATCGAAACCAAGTTTCATGCAACATGAGTGCTTATAAGTGTCTCAATGAGCTTTGTACAAGTTTGACGAACTTATGAAACATCTAACAACGCGTTTCTAGGACTCTAAACCAAGTTTCATGCAACATGAGTGCTTATAAGTGTCTCAATAAGCTTTGTACAAGTTTGACAAGCTTATGAAACATCTAACAACTTGTTTCTAGGACTCTTAACCAAGTTTTCATGGAACATGAGTGCTTATAAGTGTCTCAATGAGCTTTGTACAAGTTTGAAGAACTTATGAAACATCTAACAACGCGTTTCTAGGACTCTAAACCAAGTTTCATGCAACATGACTGCTTTATAAGTGTTTCAATGAGCTTTGTACAAGTTTAAATAACTTATGAAACATCTAACAACGCGTTTCTAGGACTCTTAACCAAGTTTCATGCAACATGAGTGCTTATAAGTGTCTCAATGAGCTTTGTACAAGTTTGACGAACTTATGAAACATCTAACAACGCTTTTCTAGGACTCTAAACCAAGTTTCATGCCACATGAGTGCTTATAAGTGTCTCAATGAGAATTGTCCAAGTTTGACGAACTTATGAAACATCCAACAACACGTTTCTAGGATTCTTAACCAAGTTTCATGCAACATGAGTGCTTATAAGTGTCTCAATGAGCTTTGTACAAGTTTTACGAACTTATGAAACATCTAACAACGCGTTTCTAGGACTCTAAACCAAGTTTCATGGAACATGAGTGCTTATAAGTGTCTCAATGAGGTTTGTACAAGTTTGACGAACTTATGAAACATATAACAACGCGTTTCTAGGACTCTAAACCAAGTTTCACGCAACATGAGTGCTTATAAGTGTCTCAATGAGCTTTGTACAAGTTTGACGAACTTATGAAACATCTAACAACGCGTTTATAGGACTCTTAACCAAGTTTCATGGAACATGAGTGCTTATAAGTGTCTCAATGAGCTTTGTACAAGTTTGACGAACTTATGAAACATCTAACAACGCGTTTCTAGGACTCTAAACCAAGTTTTATGCAACATGAGTGCTTATAAGTGTCTCAATGAGCTGTGTACAAGTTTAAATAACTTATGAAACATCTAACAACGCGTTTCTAGGACTCTTTACCAAGTTTCATGCAACATGAGTGCTTATAAGTGTCTCAATGAGCTTTGTACAAGTTTGACGAACTTATGAAACATCTAACAACGCATTTCTAGGACTCTAAACCAAGTTTCATGCAACATGAGTGCTTATAAGTGTCTCAATGAGTTTTGTACAAGTTTGAGGAACTTATGAAACATCTAACAACGCGTTTTTAGGACTCGAAACCAAGTTTCATGCAACATGAGTGCTTATAAGTGTCTCAATGAGCTTTGTACAAGTTTGACGAACTTATGAAACATCTAACAACGCGTTTCTAGGACTCTAAAACAAGTTTCATGCAACATGAGTGCCTATAAGTGTCTCAATGAGGTTTGTACAAGTTTGACGAACTTATGAAACATCTAACAACGCGTTTCTAGGACTCTAAACCAAGTTTCATGCAACATGAGTGCTTATAAGTGTCTCAATGAGCTTTGTACAAGTTTGACGAACTTATGAAACATTTAACAACGCATTTCTAGGACTCTAAACCAAGTTTCATGCAACATGAGTGCTTATAAGTTTTTCAATGAGCTTTGTACAAGTATGACAAACTTATGAAACATCTAACAACGCGTATCTAGGACTCTAAACCAAGTTTCATGCAACATGAGTGCTTATAAATGTCTCAATGAGCTTTGTACAAGTTTAAAGAACTTATGAAACATCTAACAACGCGTTTCTAGGACTCTTAACCAAGTTTCGTGCAACATGGGTACTTGCACGTGTCTCAATGAGCTTTGTACAAGTTTAACGAACTTATGAAACATCTAACAACGCGTTTCTAGGACTCGAAACCAAGTTTCATGCAACATGAGTGCTTATAAGTGTCTCAATGAGCTTTGTACAAGTTTGACGAACTTATGAAACATATAACAACGCGTTTCTAGGACTCTTAACCAAGTTTCATGCAACATGAGTGCTTATAAGTGTCTCAATTAGCTTTGTACAAGTTTGACGAACTTATGAATAATCTAACAACGCGTTTCTAGGACTCTCTAAACCAAGTTTCATGCAACATGAGTGCTTATAAGTGTCTCAATGAGCTTTGTACTAGTTTCACGAACTTATGAAACATCTAACAACGTGGTTTCTAGGACTCTTAACCCAAGTTTCATGCAACATGAGTGCTTATAAGTGTCTCAATTAGCTTTGTACAAGTTTGACGAACTTATGAATAATCTAACAACGCGTTTCTAGGACTCTAAACCAAGTTTCATGCAACATGAGTGCCTATAAGTGTCTCAATGAGCTTTGTACTAGTTTCACGAACTTATGAAACATCTAACAACGTGGTTTCTAGGACTCTAAACGAAGTTTCATGCAACATGAGTGATTATAAATGTCTCAATGATCTTTGTACAAGTTTGAAGATCGTATGAAACATCTAACAACGCGTTTCTAGGAATCTAAACCAAGTTTCATGCAAAATGAGTGCTTATAAGTGTCTCAATGAGCTTTGTACATGTTTGACGAACTTATGAAACATCTAACAACGAGTTTCTAGGACTTTAAACCAAGTTTCATGCAACATGAGTGATTATAAGTGTCTCAATGAGCTTTGTACAAGTTTGACGAACTTATGAAACATCTAACAACGCGTTTCTAGGAGTCTTAACCAAGTTTCATGCAACATGAGTGCTTATAAGTGTCTCAATGAGCTTTGTACAAGTTTGACGAACTTATGAAACATCTAACAACGCATTTCTAGGACTCTAAACCAAGTTTCATGCAACATGAGTGCTTATAAGTGTCTCAGTGAGCTTTGTACAAGTTTGACGAACTTATGAAAGATCCAACAACACGTTTCTAGGACTCTTAACCAAGTTTCATTCAACATGAGTGCTTATAAGTGTCTCAATGAGCTTTGTACATGTTTGGAGAACTTATGAAACATCTAACAACGCGTTTCTAGGACTCGAAACCAAGTTTCATGCAACATGAGTGCTTATAAGTGTCTCAATGAGCTTTGTACAAGTATGAAGAACTTATGAAACATCTACCAACGCGTTTCTAGGACTCTAAACCAAGTTTCATGCAACATGAGTGCTTATAAGTGTCTCAAAGAGCTTTGTACATGTTTGAAGAACTTATGAAACATCTAACAACGCGTTTCTAGGACTCGAAACCAAGTTTCATGCAACATGAGTGCTTATAAGTGTCTCAATGAGCTTTGTACAAGTATGAAGAACTTATGAAACATCTAACAAAGCGTTTCTAGGACTCTAAAACAAGTTTCATGCAACATGAGTGCCTATAAGTTTCTCAATGAGGTTTGTACAAGTTTGACGAACTTATGAAACATCTAACAACGCGTTTCTAGGACTCTAAACCAAGTTTCATGCAACATGAGTGCTTATAAGTGACTCAATGAGCTTTGTACAAGTTTGACGAACTTATGAAACATCTAACAGCGCGTTTCTAGGACTCTAAACCAAGTTTCATGCAACATGAGTGCTTATAAGTGTCTCAATGAGCTTTGTGCAAGTTTAAAGAACTTATGAAACATCTAACAACGCGTTTCTAGGACTCTTAACCAAGTTTCATGCAACATGAGTACTTACACGTGTCTCGATGAGATTTGTACAAGTTTAACGAACTTATGAAACATCTAACAAGGCGTTTCTAGGACTCGAAACCAAGTTTCATGCAACATGAGTGCTTATAAGATTCTCAATGAGCTTTGTACAAGTTTGACGAACTTATGAAACATATAACAACGCGTTTCTAGGACTCTAAACCAAGTTTCATGCAACATGAGTGCTTATAAGTGTCTCAATGAGCTTTGTACAAGTTTGACGAACTTATGAAACATTTAACAACGCGTTTCTAGGACTCTAAACCAAGTTTCATTTAACAAGAGTGCTTATAAGTGTCTCAATGAGCTTTGTACAAATATGAAGAACTTATGAAACATCTAACAACGCGTTTCTAGGACTTTAAACCAAGTTTCATGCAACATGAGTGATTATAAGTTTCTCAATGAGCTTTGTACAAGTTTGAAGAACTTATGAAACATCTAATAACGCGTTTTCTAGGACTATAAACAAAGTTTCATGCAACATGAGTGATTCTAAGAGTCTCAATGAGCTCTGTACAAGTTTGACGAACTTATGAAACATCTTACAACGCGTTTCTAGGACTCTAAACCAAGTTTCATTTAACAAGAGTGCTTATAAGTGTCTAAATGAGCTTTGTACAAGTTTAAATAACTTATGAAACATCTAACAACGCATTTCTAGGACTCTAAATCAAGTTTCATGCAACATGAGTGCTTATAAGTGTCTCAATGAGCTCTGTACAAGTTTGACGAACTTATGAAACATCTAACAACGCGTTTCTAGGACTCTAAACCAAGTTTCATTTAACAAGAGTGCTTATAAGTGTCTCAATGAGCTTTGTACAAGTTTAAATAACTTATGAAACATCTAACAACGCATTTCTAGGATTCTAAACCAAGTTTCATGCAACATGAGTGCTTATAAGTGTCTCAGTGAGCTTTGTACAAGTTTGACGAACTTATGAAAGATCCAACAACACGTTTCTAGGACTCTTGACCAAGTTTCATTCAACATGAGTGCTTATAAGTGTCTCAATGAGCTTTGTACATGTTTGAAGAACTTATGAAACATCTAACAACGCGTTTCTAGGACTCGAAACCAAGTTTCATGCAACATGAGTGCTTATAAGTGTCTCAATGAGCTTTGTACAAGTATGAAGAACTTATGAAACATCTACCAACACGTTTCTAGGACTCTAAACCAAGTTTCATGCAACATGAGTGCTTATAAGTTTCTTAATGAGCTTTGTACAAGTTTGACGAACTTATGAAACATCTAACAAAGCGTTTCTAGGACTCTAAAACAAGTTTCATGCAACATGAGTGCCTATAAGTGTCTCAATGAGGTTTGTACAAGTTTGACGAACTTATGAAACATCTAACAACGCGTTTCTAGGAGTCTTAACCAAGTTTCATTCAACATGAGTGCTTATAAGTGTCTCGATGAGCTTTGTACAAGTTTTACGAACTTATGAAACATCTAATAACGCGTTTTCTAGGACTATAAACAAAGTTTCATGCAACATGAGTGCTTCTAAGTGTCTCAATGAGCTTTGTACAAGTTTGACGAACTTATGAAACATCTAACAACGCGTTTCTAGGACTCTAAACCAAGTTTCATTTAACAAGAGTGCTTATAAGTGTCTCAATGAGCTTTGTACAAATATGAAGAACTTATGAAACATCTAACAACGCGTTTCTAGGACTTTAAACCAAGTTTCATGCAACATGAGTGATTATAAGTTTCTCAATGAGCTTTGTACAAGTTTGAAGAACTTATGAAACATCTAATAACGCGTTTTCTAGTACTATAAACAAAGTTTCATGCAACATGAGTGCTTCTAAGTGTCTCAATGAGCTCTGTACAAGTTTGACGAACTTATGAAACATCTTACAACGCGTTTCTAGGACTCTAAACCAAGTTTCATTTAACAAGAGTGCTTATAAGTGTCTCAATGAGCTTTGTACAAGTTTAAATAACTTATGAAACATCTAACAACGAATTTCTAGGACTCTAAATCAAGTTTCATGCAACATGAGTGCTTATAAGTGTCTCAATGAGCTCTGTACAAGTTTGACGAACTTATGAAACATCTAACAACGCGTTTCTAGGACTCTAAACCAAGTTTCATTTAACAAGAGTGCTTATAATTGTCTCAATGAGCTTTGTACAAGTTTAAATAACTTATGAAACATCTAACAACGCATTTCTAGGACTTTAAACCAAGTTTCATGCAACATGAGTGCTTATAAGTGTCTCAATGAGCTTTGTACAAGTTTGACGAACTTATGAAACATCCAACAACGGGTTTCTAGGACTCTTAACCAAGTTTCATGCAACATGAGTGCTTATAAGTGTCTCAATGAGCTTTGTACAAATATGAAGAACTTATGAAACATCTAACAACGAGTTTCTAGGATTTTAAACCAAGTTTCATGCAACATGAGTGATTATAAGTGTCTTAATGAGCTTTGTACAAGTTTGACGAACTTATGAAACATCTAACAACGCGTTTCTAGGAGTCTTAACCAAGTTTCATGCAACATGAGTACTTATAAGTGTCTCAATGAGCTTTGTACAAGTTTTACGAACATATGAAACCTCCAACAACGCGTTTCTAGTACTTTAAACCAAGTTTCATGCAACATGAGTGATTATAAGTTTCTCAATGAGCTTTGTACAAGTTTGACGAACTTATGAAACATCTAATAACGCGTTTTCTAGGACTATAAACAAAGTTTCATGCAACATGAGTGCTTCTTCTAAGTGTCTCAATGAGCTCGTACAAGTTTGGCGAACTTATGAAACATCTAACAACGCGTTTCTAAGACTCTAAACCAAGTTTCATTTAACAAGAGTGCTTATAAGGGTCTCAATGAGCTGTATACAAGTTTAAATAACTTATGAAACATCTAACAACGCGTTTCTAGGACTCTTAACCAAGTTTCATGCAACATGAGTGCTTATAAGTGTCTCAATGAGCTTTGTACAAGTTTGACGAACTTATGAAACATCTAACAACGCATTTCTAGGACTCTAAACCAAGTTTCATGCAACATGAGTGCTTATAAGTGTCTCAATGAGCTTTGTACAAGTTTGACGAACTTATGAAACATCGAACAACTCGTTTCTAGGACTCTTAACCAAGTTTCATGCAACATGAGTGCTTATAAGTGTCTCAATGACCTTTGTCCAAGTTTGACGAACTTATGAAACATCCAACAACACGTTTCTAGGATTCTTAACCAAGTTTCATGCAACATGAGTGCTTATAAGTGTCTCAATAAGCTTTGTACAAGTTTTACGAACTTATGAAACATCTAACAACACGTTTCTAGGACTCTAAACCAAGTTTCATGGAACATGAGTGCTTAAGTGTCTCAATGAGGTTTGTACAAGTTTGACGAACTTATGAAACATCTAACAACGCGTTTCTAGGACTCTAAACCAAGTTTCACGCAACATGAGTGCTTATAAGTGTCTCAATGAGCTTTGTACAAGTTTGACGAACTTATGAAACATCTAACAACGCGTTTCTAGGACTCTTAACCAAGTTTCATGGAACATGAGTGCTTATAAGTGTCTCAATGAGCTTTGTACAAGTTTGACGAACTTATGAAACATCTAACAACGCGTTTCTAGGACTCTAAACCAAGTTTCATGCAACATGAGTGCTTATAAGTGTCTCAATGAGCTGTGTACAAGTTTAAAGAACTTATGAAACATCTAACAACGCGTTTATAGGAATCGAAACCAAGTTTCATGCAACATGAGTGCTTATAAGTGTCTCAATGAGCTTTGTACAAGTTTGACGAACTTATGAAACATCTAACAACGCGTTTCTAGGACTTTAAACCAAGTTTCATGCAACATGAGCGCTTATAAGTGTCTCAATAAGCTTTGTACAAGTTTGACAAGCTTATGAAACATCTAACAACACGTTTCTAGGACTCTTAAGCAAGTTTCATGGAACATGAGTGCTTATAAGTGTCTCAATGAGCTTTGTATAAGTTTAAAGAACTTATGAAACATCTAACAACGCGTTTCTAGGACTCTAAACCAAGTTTCATGCAACATGAGTGCTTATAAGTGTTTCAATGAGCTTTGTACAAGTTTAAATAACTTATGAAACATTTAACAACACGTTTCTAG
The DNA here is from genome assembly GCA_963556525.1 of Cochlearia excelsa. Classification (NCBI taxonomy): domain Eukaryota; kingdom Viridiplantae; phylum Streptophyta; class Magnoliopsida; order Brassicales; family Brassicaceae; genus Cochlearia; species Cochlearia excelsa. The sequence continues at coordinate 13,151,120 of OY748332.1, forward strand.
GACTCTTAACCAAGTTTCATGCAACATGAGTGCTTATAAGTGTCTCAATGAGCTTTGTACAAGTTTGACGAACTTATGAAACATCTAACAACGCATTTCTAGGACTCTAAACCAAGTTTCATGCCACATGAGTGCTTATAAGTGTCTCAATGAGCATTGTCCAAGTTTGACGAACTTATGAAACATCCAACAACACGTTTCTAGGATTCTTAACCAAGTTTCATGCAACATGAGTGCTTATAAGTGTCTCAATGAGCTTTGTACAAGTTTTACGAACTTATGAAACATCTAACAACGCGTTTCTAGGACTCTAAACCAAGTTTCATGGAACATGAGTGCTTATAAGTGTCTCAATGAGGTTTGTACAAGTTTGACGAACTTATGAAACATCTAACAACGCGTTTCTAGGACTCTAAACCAAGTTTCACGCAACATGAGTGCTTATAAGTGTCTCAATGAGCTTTGTACAAGTTTGACGAACTTATGAAACATCTAACAACGCGTTTCTAGGACTCTAAACCAAGTTTCATGCAACATGATTGCTTATAAGTGTCTCAATGAGCTGTGTACAAGGTTAAAGAACTTATGAAACATCTAACAACGCGTTTATAGGAATCGAAACCAAGTTTCATGCAACATGAGTTCTTATAAGTGTCTCAATGAGCTTTGTACAAGTTTGACGAACTTATGAAACATCTAACAACGCGTTTCTAGGACTTTAAACCAAGTTTCATGCAACATGAGTGCTTATAAGTGTCTCAATAAGCTTTGTACAAGTTTGACAAGCTTATGAAACATCTAACAACTTGTTTCTAGGACTCTTAACCAAGTTTCATGGAACATGAGTGCTTATAAGTTTCTCAATGAGCTTTGTACAAGGTTGAAGAACTTATGAAACATCTAACAACACGTTTCTAGGACTCTAAACCAAGTTTCATGCAACATGAGTGCTTATAAGTGTTTCAATGAGCTTTGTAAAAGTTTAAATAACTTATGAAACATCTAACAACGCGTTTCTAGGACTCTTAACCAAGTTTCATGGAACATGAGTGCTTATAAGTGTCTCAATGAGCTTTGTACAAGTTTGACGAACTTATGAAACATCTAACAAAGCGTTTCTAGGACTTTAAACCAAGTTTCATGCAACATGAGTGCTTATAAGTGTCTCAATGAGCTGTGTACAAGTTTAAATAACTTATGAAACATCTAACAACGCGTTTCTAGGACTCTTTACCAAGTTTCATGCAACATGAGTGCTTATAAGTGTCTCAATGAGCTGTGTACAAGTTTGACGAACTTATGAAACATCTAACAACGCATTTCTAGGACTCTAAACCAAGTTTCATGCAACATGAGTGCTTATAAGTGTTTCAATGAGCTTTGTACTAGTTTCACGAACTTATGAAACATCTAACAACGTGGTGTCTAGGACTCTAAACCAAGTTTCATGCAACATGAGTGCTTATAAGTGTCTCAATGAGTTTTGTACAAGTTTGAGGAACTTATGAAACATCTAACAACGCGTTTTTAGGACTCGAAACCAAGTTTCATGCAACATGAGTGCTTATAAGTGTCTCAATGATCTTTGTACAAGTTTGACGAACTTATGAAACATCTAACAACGCGTTTCTAGGACTCTAAAACAAGTTTCATGCAACATGAGTGCCTATAAGTGTCTCAATGAGGTTTGTACAAGTTTGACGAACTTATGAAACATCTAACAACGCGTTTCTAGGACTCTAAACCAAGTTTCATGCAACATGAGTGCTTATAAGTGTCTCAATGAGCTTTGTACAAGTTTGACGAACTTATTAAACATCTAACAACGCGTTTCTAGGACTCTAAACCAAGTTTCATGCAACATGAGTGCTTATAAGTTTCTCAATGAGATTTGTACAAGTATGACAAATGTATGAAACATCTAACAACACGTTTCTAGGACTCTAAACCAAGTTTCATGCAACATGAGTGGTTATAAGTATCTCAATGAGCTTTGTACAAGTTTGACGAACTTATGAAACATTTAACAACGCGTATCTAGGACTCTAAACCAAGTTTCATGCAACATGAGTGCTTATAAGTTTCTCAATGAGCTTTGTACAAGTTTAAAGAACTTATGAAACATCTAACAACGCGTTTCTAGGACTCTTAACCAAGTTTCATGCAACATGGGTACTTGCACGTGTCTCAATGAGCTTTGTACAAGTTTAATGAACTTATGAAACATCTAACAACGCGTTTCTAGGACTCGAAACCAAGTTTCATGCAACATGAGTGCTTATAAGTGTCTCAATGAGCTTTGTACAAGTTTGACGAACTTATGAAACATATAACAACGCGTTTCTAGGACTCTTAACCAAGTTTCATGCAACATGAGTGCTTATAAGTGTCTCAATTAGCTTTGTACAAGTTTGACGAACTTATGAATAATCTAATAACGCGTTTCTAGGACTCTAAACCAAGTTTCATGCAACATGAGTGCTTATAAGTGTCTCAATGAGCTTTGTACTAGTTTCACGAACTTATGAAACATCTAACAACGTGGTTTCTAGGACTCTTAACCAAGTTTCATGCAACATGAGTGCTTATAAGTGTCTCAATTAGCTTTGTACAAGTTTTACGAACTTATGAATAATCTAACAACGCGTTTCTAGGACTCTAAACCAAGTTTCATGCAACATGAGTGCCTATAAGTGTCTCAATGAGCTTTGTACTAGTTTCACGAACTTATGAAACATCTAACAACGTGGTTTCTAGGACTCTAAACGAAGTTTCATACAACATGAGTGATTATAAATGTCTCAATGATCTTTGTACAAGTTTGAAGATCGTATGAAACATCTAAAAACGCGTTTCTAGGAATCTAAACCAAGTTTCATGCAAAATGAGTGCTTATAAGTGTCTCAATGAGCTTTGTACATGTTTGACGAACTTATGAAACATCTAACAACGAGTTTCTAGGACTTTAAACCAAGTTTCATGCAACATGAGTGATTATAAGTGTCTCAATGAGCTTTGTACAAGTTTGACGAACTTATGAAACATCTAACAACGCGTTTCTAGGAGTCTTAACCAAGTTTCATGCAACATGAGTGCTTATAAGTGTCTCAATGAGCTTTGTACAAGTTTGACGAACTTATGAAAGCTCCAACAACGCGTTTCTAGTACTTTAAACCAAGTTTCATGCAACATGAGTGATTATAAGTTTCTCAATGAGCTTTGTACAAGTTTGACGAACTTATGAAACATCTAATAACACGTTTTCTAGGACTATAAACAAAGTTTCACGCAACATGAGTGTTTATAAGTGTCTCAATGAGCTTTTTACAAGTTTGATGAACTTATGAAACATCTAACAACGCATTTCTAGGACTCTAAACCAAGTTTCATGCAACATGAGTGCTTATAAGTGTCTCAGTGAGCTTTGTACAAGTTTGACGAACTTATGAAAGATCCAACAACACGTTTCTAGGACTCTTAACCAAGTTTCATTCAACATGAGTGCTTATAAGTGTCTCAATGAGCTTTGTACATGTTTGAAGAACTTATGAAACATCTAACAACGCGTTTCTAGGACTCGAAACCAAGTTTCATGCAACATGAGTGCTTATAAGTGTCTCAATGAGCTTTGTACAAGTATGAAGAACTTATGAAACATCTACCAACGCGTTTCTAGGACTCTAAACCAAGTTTCATGCAACATGAGTGCTTATAAGTGTCTCAATGAGCTTTGTACAAGTTTAAATAACTTATGAAACATTTAACAACGCATTTCTAGGACTCTAAATCAAGTTTCATGCAACATGAGTGCTTATAAGTGTCTCAATGAGCTCTGTAGAAGTTTGACGAACTTATGAAACATCTAACAACGCGTTTCTAGGACTCTAAACCAAGTTTCATTTAACAAGAGTGCTTATAAGTGTCTCAATGAGCTTTATACAAGTTTAAATAACTTATGAAACATCTAACAACGCATTTCTAGGACCCTAAACCAAGTTTCATGCAACATGAGTGCTTATAAGTGTCTCAATGAGCTTTGTACAAATTTGACGAACTTATGAAACATCCAACAACGCGTTTCTAGGACTCTTAACTAAGTTTCATGCAACATGAGTGCTTATAAGTGTCTCAATGAGCTTTGTACAAGTTTTACGAACTTATGAAACATCTAACAACGCGTTTCTAGGACTCTAAACCAAGTTTCATGCAACATGAGTGCTTATAAGTGTCTCAATGAGCTTTGTACAAGTTTGACGAACTTATTAAACATCTAACAACGCGTTTCTAGGACTCTAAACCAAGTTTCATGCAACATGAGTGCTTATAAGTTTCTCAATGAGATTTGTACAAGTATGACAAATGTATGAAACATCTAACAACACGTTTCTAGGACTCTAAACCAAGTTTCATGCAACATGAGTGGTTATAAGTATCTCAATGAGCTTTGTACAAGTTTGACGAACTTATTAAACATTTAACAACGCGTATCTAGGACTCTAAACCAAGTTTCATGCAACATGAGTGCTTATAAGTTTTTCAATGAGCTTTGTACAAGTTTAAAGAACTTATGAAACATCTAACAACGCGTTTCTAGGACTCTTAACCAAGTTTCATGCAACATGGGTACTTGCACGTGTCTCAATGAGCTTTGTACAAGTTTAATGAACTTATGAAACATCTAACAACGCGTTTCTAGGACTCGAAACCAAGTTTCATGCAACATGAGTGCTTATAAGTGTCTCAATGAGCTTTGTACAAGTTTGACGAACTTATGAAACATATAACAACGCGTTTCTAGGACTCTTAACCAAGTTTCATGCAACATGAGTGCTTATAAGTGTCTCAATTAGCTTTGTACAAGTTTGACGAACTTATGAATAATCTAATAACGCGTTTCTAGGACTCTAAACCAAGTTTCATGCAACATGAGTGCTTATAAGTGTCTCAATGAGCTTTGTACTAGTTTCACGAACTTATGAAACATCTAACAACGTGGTTTCTAGGACTCTTAACCAAGTTTCATGCAACATGAGTGCTTATAAGTGTCTCAATTAGCTTTGTACAAGTTTTACGAACTTATGAATAATCTAACAACGCGTTTCTAGGACTCTAAACCAAGTTTCATGCAACATGAGTGCCTATAAGTGTCTCAATGAGCTTTGTACTAGTTTCACGAACTTATGAAACATCTAACAACGTGGTTTCTAGGACTCTAAACGAAGTTTCATACAACATGAGTGATTATAAATGTCTCAATGATCTTTGTACAAGTTTGAAGATCGTATGAAACATCTAAAAACGCGTTTCTAGGAATCTAAACCAAGTTTCATGCAAAATGAGTGCTTATAAGTGTCTCAATGAGCTTTGTACATGTTTGACGAACTTATGAAACATCTAACAACGAGTTTCTAGGACTTTAAACCAAGTTTCATGCAACATGAGTGATTATAAGTGTCTCAATGAGCTTTGTACAAGTTTGACGAACTTATGAAACATCTAACAACGCGTTTCTAGGAGTCTTAACCAAGTTTCATGCAACATGAGTGCTTATAAGTGTCTCAATGAGCTTTGTACAAGTTTGACGAACTTATGAAAGCTCCAACAACGCGTTTCTAGTACTTTAAACCAAGTTTCATGCAACATGAGTGATTATAAGTTTCTCAATGAGCTTTGTACAAGTTTGACGAACTTATGAAACATCTAATAACACGTTTTCTAGGACTATAAACAAAGTTTCACGCAACATGAGTGTTTATAAGTGTCTCAATGAGCTTTTTACAAGTTTGATGAACTTATGAAACATCTAACAACGCATTTCTAGGACTCTAAACCAAGTTTCATGCAACATGAGTGCTTATAAGTGTCTCAATGAGCTTTGTACAAGTTTGACGAACTTATGAAAGATCCAACAACACGTTTCTAGGACTCTTAACCAAGTTTCATTCAACATGAGTGCTTATAAGTGTCTCAATGAGCTTTGTACATGTTTGAAGAACTTATGAAACATCTAACAACGCGTTTCTAGGACTCGAAACCAAGTTTCATGCAACATGAGTGCTTATAAGTGTCTCAATGAGCTTTGTACAAGTATGAAGAACTTATGAAACATCTACCAACGCGTTTCTAGGACTCTAAACCAAGTTTCATGCAACATGAGTGCTTATAAGTGTCTCACTGAGCTTTGTACAAGTTTAAATAACTTATGAAACATTTAACAACGCATTTCTAGGACTCTAAATCAAGTTTCATGCAACATGAGTGCTTATAAGTGTCTCAATGAGCTCTGTACAAGTTTGACGAACTTATGAAACATCTAACAACGCGTTTCTAGGACTCTAAACCAAGTTTCATTTAACAAGAGTGCTTATAAGTGTCTCAATGAGCTTTATACAAGTTTAAATAACTTATGAAACATCTAACAACGCATTTCTAGGACTCTAAACCAAGTTTCATGCAACATGAGTGCTTATAAGTGTCTCAATGAGCTTTGTACAAATTTGACGAACTTATGAAACATCCAACAACGCGTTTCTAGGACTCTTAACTAAGTTTCATGCAACATGAGTGCTTATAAGTGTCTCAATGAGCTTTGTACAAGTTTTACGAACTTATGAAACATCTAACAACGCGTTTCTAGGACTCTAAACCAAGTTTCATGCAACATGAGTGCTTATAAGTGTCTCAATGAGCTTTGTACAAGTTTGACGAACTTATGAAACATCTAACAACGCGTTTCTAGGACTCTTAACCAAGTTTCATGCAACATGAGTGCTTACAAGTGTCTCAATTAGCTTTGTACAAGTTTGACGAACTTATGAATAATCTAACAACGCGTTTCTAGGACTCTAAACCAAGTTTCATGCAACATGAGTGCTTATAAGTGTCTCAATGAGCTTTGTACAAGTTTGACGAACTTATGAAACATCTAACAACGCGTTTCTAGGAGTCTTAACCAAGTTTCATTCAACATGAGTGCTTATAAGTGTCTCGATGAGCTTTGTACAAGTTTTACGAACTTATGAAACATCTAATAACGCGTTTTCTAGGACTATAAACAAAGTTTCATGCAACATGAGTGCTTCTAAGTGTCTCAATGAGCTTTGTACAAGTTTGACGAACTTATGAAACATCTAACAACGCGTTTCTAGGACTCTAAACCAAGTTTCATTTAACAAGAGTGCTTATAAGTGTCTCAATGAGCTTTGTACAAATATGAAGAACTTATGAAACATCTAACAACGCGTTTCTAGGACTCTAAACCAAGTTTCATTTAACAAGAGTGCTTATAAGTGTCTCAATGAGCTTTGTACAAGTTTAAATAACTTATGAAACATCTAACAACGCATTTCTAGGACTCTAAACCAAGTTTCATGCAACATGAGTGCTTATAAGTGTCTCAATGAGCTTTGTACAAGTTTGACGAACTTATGAAACATCCAACAACGCGTTTCTAGGACTCTTAACCAAGTTTCATGCAACATGAGTGCTTATAAGTGTCTCAATGAGCTTTGTACAAGTTTGACGAACTTATGAAACCTCCAACAACGCGTTTCTAGTACTTTAAACCAAGTTTCATGCAACATGAGTGATTATAAGTTTCTCAATGAGCTTTGTACAAGTTTGACGAACTTATGAAACATCTAATAACACGTTTTCTAGGACTATAAACAAAGTTTCACGCAACATGAGTGTTTATAAGTGTCTCAATGAGCTTTTTACAAGTTTGATGAACTTATGAAACATCTAACAACGCATTTCTAGGACTCTAAACCAAGTTTCATGCAACATGAGTGCTTATAAGTGTCTCAGTGAGCTTTGTACAAGTTTGACGAACTTATGAAAGATCCAACAACACGTTTCTAGGACTCTTAACCAAGTTTCATTCAACATGAGTGCTTATAAGTGTCTCAATGAGCTTTGTACAAGTTTGACGAACTTATTAAACATCTAACAACGCGTTTCTAGGACTCTAAACCAAGTTTCATGCAACATGAGTGCTTATAAGTTTCTCAATGAGATTTGTACAAGTATGACAAATGTATGAAACATCTAACAACACGTTTCTAGGACTCTAAACCAAGTTTCATGCAACATGAGTGGTTATAAGTATCTCAATGAGCTTTGTACAAGTTTGACGAACTTATTAAACATTTAACAACGCGTATCTAGGACTCTAAACCAAGTTTCATGCAACATGAGTGCTTATAAGTTTTTCAATGAGCTTTGTACAAGTTTAAAGAACTTATGAAACATCTAACAACGCGTTTCTAGGACTCTTAACCAAGTTTCATGCAACATGGGTACTTGCACGTGTCTCAATGAGCTTTGTACAAGTTTAATGAACTTATGAAACATCTAACAACGCGTTTCTAGGACTCGAAACCAAGTTTCATGCAACATGAGTGCTTATAAGTGTCTCAATGAGCTTTGTACAAGTTTGACGAACTTATGAAACATATAACAACGCGTTTCTAGGACTCTTAACCAAGTTTCATGCAACATGAGTGCTTATAAGTGTCTCAATTAGCTTTGTACAAGTTTGACGAACTTATGAATAATCTAATAACGCGTTTCTAGGACTCTAAACCAAGTTTCATGCAACATGAGTGCTTATAAGTGTCTCAATGAGCTTTGTACTAATTTCACGAACTTATGAAACATCTAACAACGTGGTTTCTAGGACTCTTAACCAAGTTTCATGCAACATGAGTGCTTATAAGTGTCTCAATTAGCTTTGTACAAGTTTTACGAACTTATGAATAATCTAACAACGCGTTTCTAGGACTCTAAACCAAGTTTCATGCAACATGAGTGCCTATAAGTGTCTCAATGAGCTTTGTACTAGTTTCACGAACTTATGAAACATCTAACAACGTGGTTTCTAGGACTCTAAACGAAGTTTCATACAACATGAGTGATTATAAATGTCTCAATGATCTTTGTACAAGTTTGAAGATCGTATGAAACATCTAAAAACGCGTTTCTAGGAATCTAAACCAAGTTTCATGCAAAATGAGTGCTTATAAGTGTCTCAATGAGCTTTGTACATGTTTGACGAACTTATGAAACATCTAACAACGAGTTTCTAGGACTTTAAACCAAGTTTCATGCAACATGAGTGATTATAAGTGTCTCAATGAGCTTTGTACAAGTTTGACGAACTTATGAAACATCTAACAACGCGTTTCTAGGAGTCTTAACCAAGTTTCATGCAACATGAGTGCTTATAAGTGTCTCAATGAGCTTTGTACAAGTTTGACGAACTTATGAAAGCTCCAACAACGCGTTTCTAGTACTTTAAACCAAGTTTCATGCAACATGAGTGATTATAAGTTTCTCAATGAGCTTTGTACAAGTTTGACGAACTTATGAAACATCTAATAACACGTTTTCTAGGACTATAAACAAAGTTTCACGCAACATGAGTGTTTATAAGTGTCTCAATGAGCTTTTTACAAGTTTGATGAACTTATGAAACATCTAACAACGCATTTCTAGGACTCTAAACCAAGTTTCATGCAACATGAGTGCTTATAAGTGTCTCAATGAGCTTTGTACAAGTTTGACGAACTTATGAAAGATCCAACAACACGTTTCTAGGACTCTTAACCAAGTTTCATTCAACATGAGTGCTTATAAGTGTCTCAATGAGCTTTGTACATGTTTGAAGAACTTATGAAACATCTAACAACGCGTTTCTAGGACTCGAAACCAAGTTTCATGCAACATGAGTGCTTATAAGTGTCTCAATGAGCTTTGTACAAGTATGAAGAACTTATGAAACATCTACCAACGCGTTTCTAGGACTCTAAACCAAGTTTCATGCAACATGAGTGCTTATAAGTGTCTCACTGAGCTTTGTACAAGTTTAAATAACTTATGAAACATTTAACAACGCATTTCTAGGACTCTAAATCAAGTTTCATGCAACATGAGTGCTTATAAGTGTCTCAATGAGCTTTGTACAAGTTTGACGAACTTATGAAACATCTAACAACGCGTTTCTAGGACTCTAAACCAAGTTTCATTTAACAAGAGTGCTTATAAGTGTCTCAATGAGCTTTATACAAGTTTAAATAACTTATGAAACATCTAACAACGCATTTCTAGGACTCTAAACCAAGTTTCATGCAACATGAGTGCTTATAAGTGTCTCAATGAGCTTTGTACAAATTTGACGAACTTATGAAACATCCAACAACGCGTTTCTAGGACTCTTAACTAAGTTTCATGCAACATGAGTGCTTATAAGTGTCTCAATGAGCTTTGTACAAGTTTTACGAACTTATGAAACATCTAACAACGCGTTTCTAGGACTCTAAACCAAGTTTCATGCAACATGAGTGCTTATAAGTGTCTCAATGAGCTTTGTACAAGTTTGACGAACTTATGAAACATCTAACAACGCGTTTCTAGGACTCTTAACCAAGTTTCATGCAACATGAGTGCTTACAAGTGTCTCAATTAGCTTTGTACAAGTTTGACGAACTTATGAATAATCTAACAACGCGTTTCTAGGACTCTAAACCAAGTTTCATGCAACATGAGTGCTTATAAGTGTCTCAATGAGCTTTGTACAAGTTTGACGAACTTATGAAACATCTAACAACGCGTTTCTAGGAGTCTTAACCAAGTTTCATTCAACATGAGTGCTTATAAGTGTCTCGATGAGCTTTGTACAAGTTTTACGAACTTATGAAACATCTAATAACGCGTTTTCTAGGACTATAAACAAAGTTTCATGCAACATGAGTGCTTCTAAGTGTCTCAATGAGCTTTGTACAAGTTTGACGAACTTATGAAACATCTAACAACGCGTTTCTAGGACTCTAAACCAAGTTTCATTTAACAAGAGTGCTTATAAGTGTCTCAATGAGCTTTGTACAAATATGAAGAACTTATGAAACATCTAACAACGCGTTTCTAGGACTCTAAACCAAGTTTCATTTAACAAGAGTGCTTATAAGTGTCTCAATGAGCTTTGTACAAGTTTAAATAACTTATGAAACATCTAACAACGCATTTCTAGGACTCTAAACCAAGTTTCATGCAACATGAGTGCTTATAAGTGTCTCAATGAGCTTTGTACAAGTTTGACGAACTTATGAAACATCCAACAACGCGTTTATAGGACTCTTAACCAAGTTTCATGCAACATGAGTGCTTATAAGTGTCTCAATGAGCTTTGTACAAGTTTGACGAACTTATGAAACCTCCAACAACGCGTTTCTAGTACTTTAAACCAAGTTTCATGCAACATGAGTGATTATAAGTTTCTCAATGAGCTTTGTACAAGTTTGACGAACTTATGAAACATCTAATAACACGTTTTCTAGGACTATAAACAAAGTTTCACGCAACATGAGTGTTTATAAGTGTCTCAATGAGCTTTTTACAAGTTTGATGAACTTATGAAACATCTAACAACGCATTTCTAGGACTCTAAACCAAGTTTCATGCAACATGAGTGCTTATAAGTGTCTCAGTGAGCTTTGTACAAGTTTGACGAACTTATGAAAGATCCAACAACACGTTTCTAGGACTCTTAACCAAGTTTCATTCAACATGAGTGCTTATAAGTGTCTCAATGAGCTTTGTACATGTTTGAAGAACTTATGAAACATCTAACAACGCGTTTCTAGGACTCGAAACCAAGTTTTATGCAACATGAGTGCTTATAAGTGTCTCAATGAGCTTTGTACAAGTATGAAGAACTTATGAAACATCTACCAACGCGTTTCTAGGACTCTAAACCAAGTTTCATGCAACATGAGTGCTTATAAGTTTCTCAATGAGCATTGTACAAGTTTGACGAACTTATGAAACATCTAACAACGCGTTTCTAGGACTCTAAAACAACTTTCATGCAACATGAGTGCCTATAAGTGTCTCAATTAGGTTTGTACAAGTTTGACGAACTTATCAAACATCTAACAACGCGTTTCTAGGACTCTAAACCAAGTTTCATGCCACATGAGTGCTTATAAGTGACTCAATGAGCTCTGTACAAGTTTGACGAACTTATGAAACATCTTACAACGCGTTTCTAGGACTCTAAACCAAGTTTCATTTATCAAGAGTGCTTATAAGTGTCTCAACGAGCTTTGTACAAGTTTAAATAACTTATGAAACATTTAACAACGCATTTCTAGGACTCTAAATCAAGTTTCATGCAACATGAGTGCTTATAAGTGTCTCAATGAGCTCTGTACAAGTTTGACGAACTTATGAAACATCTAACAACGCGTTTCTAGGACTCTAAACCAAGTTTCATTTAACAAGAGTGCTTATAAGTGTCTCAATGAGCTTTGTACAAGTTTAAATAACTTATGAAACATCTAACAACGCATTTCTAGGACTCTAAACCAAGTTTCATGCAACATGAGTGCTTATAAGTGTCTCAATGAGCTTTGTACAAGTTTGACGAACTTATGAAACATCCAACAACGCGTTTCTAGGACTCTTAACCAAGTTTCATGCAACATGAGTGCTTATAAGTGTCTCAATGAGCTTTGTACAAGTTTGACGAACTTATGAAACATCTAACAACGCGTTTCTAGGACTCTAAACCAAGTTTCATGCAACATGAGTGCTTATAAGTGTCTCAATGAGGTTTGTACAAGTTTGAAGAACTTATGAAACATCTAACAACGCGTTTCTAGGACTCTAAACCAAGTTTCACGCAACATGAGTGCTTATAAGTGTCTCAATGAGCTTTGTACAAGTTTGACGAACTTATGAAACATCTAACAACGCGTTTCTAGGACTCTTAACCAAGTTTCATGGAACATGAGTGCTTATGAGTGTCTCAATGAGCTTTGTACAAGTTTGACGAACTTATGAAACATCTAACAACGCATTTATAGGACTCTAAACCAAGTTTCATGCAACATGAGTGCTTATAAGTGTCTCAATGAGCTTTGTAAAAGTTTGACGAACTTATGAAACATCTAACAACTCGTTTCTAGGACTCTTAACCAAGTTTCATGCAACATGAGTGCTTATAAGTGTCTCAATGAGCTTTGTACAAGTTTGACGAACTTATGAAACATCTAACAACGCGTTTCTAGGACTCTAAACCAATTTTCATGCAACATGAGTGCTTATAAGTGTCTCAATGAGCTTTGTACAAGTTTGACGAACTTATGAAACATATAACAACGCGTTTATAGGATTCTTAACCAAGTTTCATTCAACATGAGTGCTTATAAGTGTCTCAATTAGCTTTGTACAAGTTTGACGAACTTATGAATAATCTAACAACGCGTTTCTAGGACTCTAAACCAAGTTTCATGCAACATGAGTTCTTATAAGTGTCTCAATGAGCTTTGTACAAGTTTGACGAACTTATGAAACATCTAACAACGCGTTTCTAAGAGTCTTAACCAAGTTTCATGCAACATGAGTGCTTATAAGTGTCTCAATGAGCTTTGTACAAGTTTGACGAACTTATGAAACATCCAACAACGCGTTTCTACGACTCTTAACCAAGTCTCATGCAACATGAGTGCTTACAAGTGTCTCAATGAGCTTTGTACAAGTTTTACGAACTTATGAAACATCTAACAACGCGTTTCTAGGACTCTAAACCAAGTTCCATGCAACATGAGTGCTTATAATTGTCTCAATGAGGTTTGTACAAGTTTGACGAACTTATGAAACATCTAACAACGCGATTCTAGGACTCTAAACCAAGTTTCACGCAACATGAGTGCTTATAAGTATCTCAATGAGCTTTGTACAAGTTTGACGAACTTATGAAACATCTAACAACGCGTTTCTAGGACTCTTAACCAAGTTTCATGGAACATGAGTGCTTATGAGTGTCTCAATGAGCTTTGTACAAGTTTGACGAACTTATGAAACATCTAACAACGCATTTATAGGACTCTAAACCAAGTTTCATGCAACATGAGTGCTTATGAGTGTCTCAATGAGCTTTGTAAAAGTTTGACGAACTTATGAAACATCTAGCAACTCGTTTCTAGGACTCTTAACCAAGTTTCATGCAACATGAGTGCTTATAAGTGTCTCAATGAGCTTTGTACAAGTTTGACGAACTTATGAAACATCTAACAACGCGTTTCTAGGACTCTAAACCAATTTTCATGCAACATGAGTGCTTATAAGTGTCTCAATGAGCTTTGTACAAGTTTGACGAACTTATGAAACATATAACAACGCGTTTCTAGGACTCTTAACCAAGTTTCATTCAACATGAGTGCTTATAAGTGTCTCAATTAGCTTTGTACAAGTTTGACGAACTTATGAATAATCTAACAACGCGTTTCTAGGACTCTAAACCAAGTTTCATGCAACATGAGTTCTTATAAGTGTCTCAATGAGCTTTGTATAAGTTTGACGAACTTATGAAACATCTAACAACGCGTTTCTAAGAGTCTTAACCAAGTTTCATGCAACATGAGTGCTTATAAGTGTCTCAATGAGCTTTGTACAAGTTTTACGAACTTATGAAACATCTAATAACGCGTTTTCTATGACTATAAACAAAGTTTCATGCAACATGAGTACTTCTAAGTGTCTCAATGAGCTCGTACAAGTTTGACGAACTTATGAAACATCTAACAACGCGTTTCTAGGACTCTAAACCAAGTTTCATTTAACAAGAGTGCTTATAAGTGTCTCAATGAGCTTTGTACAAATATGAAGAACTTATGAAACATCTAACAACGAGTTTCTAGGACTTTAAACCAAGTTTCATGCAACATGAGTGATTATTAGTTTCTCAATGAGCTTTGTACAAGTTTGAAGAACTTATGAAACATCTAATAACGCGTTTTCTAGGACTATAAACAAAGTTTCATGCAACATGAGTGCTTCTAAGTGTCTCAATGAGCTATGTACAAGTTTGACGAACTTATAAAACATCTAACAACGCGTTTCTAGGACTCTAAACCAAGTTTCATTTAACAAGAGTGCTTATAAGTGTCTCGATGAGCTTTGTACAAGTTTAAATAACTTATGAAACATCTAATAACGCATTTCTAGGACTCTAAACCAAGTTTCATGCAACATGAGTGCTTATAAGTGTCTCAATGAGCTTTGTACAAGTTTGACGAACTTATGAAACATCCAACAACGCGTTTCTAGGACTCTTAACCAACTTTCATGCAACATGAGTGCTTATAAGTGTCTCAATGAGCTTTGTACAAGTTTTACGAACTTATAAAACATCTAACAACGCGTTTCTAGGACTCTAAACCAAGTTTCATGCAACATGAGTGCTTATAAGTGTCTCAATGAGGTTTGTACAAATTTGACGAACTTATGAAACATCTAACAACGCGTTTCTAGGACTCTAAAACAAGTTTCACGCAACATGAGTGCTTATAAGTGTCTCAATGAGCTTTGTACAAGTTTGACGAACTTATGAAACATCTAACAACGCGTTTCTAGGACTCTTAACCATGTTTCATGGAACATGAGTGCTTATAAGTGTCTCAATGACCTTTGTACAAGTTTGACGAACTTATGAAACATCTAACAACGCGTTTCTAGGAATCTAAACCAAGTTTCATGCAACATGAGTGCTTATAAGTGTTTCAATGAGCTTTGTACAAGTTTAAATAACTTATGAAACATCTAACAACGCGTTTCTAGGACTCTTAACCAAGTTTCATGCAACATGAGTGCTTATAAGTGTCTCAATGAGCTTTGTACAAGTTTGACGAACTTATGAAACATCTAACAACGCATTTCTAGGACTCTAAACCAAGTTTCATGCAACATGAGTGCTTATAAGTGTCTCAATGAGCTTTGTACAAGTTTGACGAACTTATGAAACATCCAACAACGCGTTTCTACGACTCTTAACCAAGTCTCATGCAACATGAGTGCTTATAAGTGTCTCAATGAGCTTTGTACAAGTTTTACGAACTTATGAAACATCTAACAACGCGTTTCTAGGACTCTAAACCAAGTTTCATGCAACATGAGTGCTTATAATTGTCTCAATGAGGTTTGTACAAGTTTGACGAACTTATGAAACATCTAACAACGCGATTCTAGGACTCTAAACCAAGTTTCACGCAACATGAGTGCTTATAAGTGTCTCAATGAGCTTTGTACAAGTTTGACGAACGTATGAAACATCTAACAACGCGTTTCTAGGACTCTTAACCAAGTTTCATGGAATATGAGTGCTTATGAGTGTCTCAATGAGCTTTGTACAAGTTTGACGAACTTATGAAACATCTAACAACGCATTTCTAGGACTCTAAACCAAGTTTCATGCAACATGAGTGCTTATAAGTGTCTCAATGAGCTTTGTACAAGTTTGACGAACTTATGAAACATCTAACAACTCGTTTCTAGGACTCTTAACCAAGTTTCATGCAACATGAGTGCTTATAAGTGTCTCAATGAGCTTTGTACAAGTTTGACGAACTTATGAAACATCTAACAACGCGTTTCTAGGACTCTAAACCAATTTTCATGCAACATGAGTGCTTATAAGTGTCTCAATGAGCTTTGTACAAGTTTGACGAACTTATGAAACATATAACAACGCGTTTCTAGGACTCTTAACCAAGTTTCATTCAACATGAGTGCTTATAAGTGTCTCAATTAGCTTTGTACAAGTTTGACGAACTTATGAATAATCTAACAACGCGTTTCTAGGACTCTAAACCAAGTTTCATGCAACATGAGTGCTTATAAGTGTCTCAATGAGCTTTGTACAAGTTTGACGAACTTATGAAACATCTAACAACGCGTTTCTAAGAGTCTTAACCAAGTTTCATGCAACATGAGTGCTTATAAGTGTCTCAATGAGCTTTGTACAAGTTTTACGAACTTATGAAACATCTAATAACGCGTTTTCTAGGACTATAAACAAAGTTTCAGGCAACATGAGTACTTCTAAGTGTCTCAATGAGCTCTGTACAAGTTTGACGAACTTATGAAACATCTAACAACGCGTTTCTAGGACTCTAAACCAAGTTTCATTTAACAAGAGTGCTTATAAGTGTCTCAATGAGCTTTGTACAAATATGAAGAACTTATGAAACATCTAACAACGCGTTTCTAGGACTTTAAACCAAGTTTCATGCAACATGAGTGATTATAAGTTTCTCAATGAGCTTTGTACAAGTTTGAAGAACTTATGAAACATCTAATAACGCGTTTTCTAGGACTATAAACAAAGTTTCATGCAACATGAGTGCTTCTAAGTGTCTCAATGAGCTCAGTACAAGTTTGACGAACTTATGAAACATCTAACAACGCGTTTCTAGGACTCTAAACCAAGTTTCGTTTAACAAGAGTGCTTATAAGTGTCTCAATGAGCTTTGTACAAGTTTAAATAACTTATGAAACATCTAACAACGCATTTCTAGGACTCTAAACCAAGTTTCATGCAACATGAGTGCTTATAAGTGTCTCAATGAGCTTTGTACAAGTTTGACGAACTTATGAAATATCCAACAACGCGTTTCTAGGACTCTTAACCAAGTTTCATGCAACATGAGTGCTTATAAGTGTCTCAATGAGCTTTGTACAAGTTTTACGAACTTATAAAACATCTAACAACGCGTTTCTAGGACTCTAAACCAAGTTTCATGCAACATGAGTGCTTATAAGTGTCTCAATGAGGTTTGTACAAGTTTGACGAACTTATGAAACATCTAACAACGCGTTTCTAGGACTCTAAAACAAGTTTCACGCAACATGAGTGCTTATAAGTGTCTCAATGAGCTTTGTACAAGTTTGACGAACTTATGAAACATCTAACAACGCGTTTCTAGGACTCTTAACCATGTTTCATGGAACATGAGTGCTTATAAGTGTCTCAATGACCTTTGTACAAGTTTGACGAACTTATGAAACATCTAACAACGCGTTTCTAGGAATCTAAACCAAGTTTCATGCAACATGAGTGCTTATAAGTGTTTCAATGAGCTTTGTACAAGTTTAAATAACTTATGAAACATCTAACAACGCGTTTCTAGGACTCTTAACCAAGTTTCATGCAACATGAGTGCTTATAAGTGTCTCAATGAGCTTTGTACAAGTTTGACGAACTTATGAAACATCTAACAACGCATTTCTAGGACTCTAAACCAAGTTTCATGCAACATGAGTGCTTATAAGTGTCTCAATGAGCTTTGTACAAGTTTGACGAACTTATGAAACATCCAACAACGCGTTTCTAGGACTCTTAACCAAGTCTCATGCAAAATGAGTGCTTATAAGTGTCTCAATGAGCTTTGTACAAGTTTTACGAACTTATGAAACATCTAACAACGCGTTTCTAGGACTCTAAACCAAGTTTCATGCAACATGAGTGCTTATAATTGTCTCAATGAGGTTTGTACAAGTTTGACGAACTTATGAAACATCTAACAACGCGTTTCTAGGACTCTAAACCAATTTTCATGCAACATGAGTGCTTATAAGTGTCTCAATGAGCTTTGTACAAGTTTGACGAACTTATGAAACATATAACAACGCGTTTATAGGATTCTTAACCAAGTTTCATTCAACATGAGTGCTTATAAGTGTCTCAATTAGCTTTGTACAAGTTTGACGAACTTATGAATAATCTAACAACGCGTTTCTAGGACTCTAAACCAAGTTTCATGCAACATGAGTTCTTATAAGTGTCTCAATGAGCTTTGTACAAGTTTGACGAACTTATGAAACATCTAACAACGCGTTTCTAAGAGTCTTAACCAAGTTTCATGCAACATGAGTGCTTATAAGTGTCTCAATGAGCTTTGTACAAGTTTGACGAACTTATGAAACATCCAACAACGCGTTTCTACGACCCTTAACCAAGTCTCATGCAACATGAGTGCTTACAAGTGTCTCAATGAGCTTTGTACAAGTTTTACGAACTTATGAAACATCTAACAACGCGTTTCTAGGACTCTAAACCAAGTTCCATGCAACATGAGTGCTTATAATTGTCTCAATGAGGTTTGTACAAGTTTGACGAACTTATGAAACATCTAACAACGCGATTCTAGGACTCTAAACCAAGTTTCACGCAACATGAGTGCTTATAAGTATCTCAATGAGCTTTGTACAAGTTTGACGAACTTATGAAACATCTAACAACGCGTTTCTAGGACTCTTAACCAAGTTTCATGGAACATGAGTGCTTATGAGTGTCTCAATGAGCTTTGTACAAGTTTGACGAACTTATGAAACATCTAACAACGCATTTATAGGACTCTAAACCAAGTTTCATGCAACATGAGTGCTTATGAGTGTCTCAATGAGCTTTGTAAAAGTTTGACGAACTTATGAAACATCTAGCAACTCGTTTCTAGGACTCTTAACCAAGTTTCATGCAACATGAGTGCTTATAAGTGTCTCAATGAGCTTTGTACAAGTTTGACGAACTTATGAAACATCTAACAACGCGTTTCTAGGACTCTAAACCAATTTTCATGCAACATGAGTGCTTATAAGTGTCTCAATGAGCTTTGTACAAGTTTGACGAACTTATGAAACATATAACAACGCGTTTCTAGGACTCTTAACCAAGTTTCATTCAACATGAGTGCTTATAAGTGTCTCAATTAGCTTTGTACAAGTTTGACGAACTTATGAATAATCTAACAACGCGTTTCTAGGACTCTAAACCAAGTTTCATGCAACATGAGTTCTTATAAGTGTCTCAATGAGCTTTGTATAAGTTTGACGAACTTATGAAACATCTAACAACGCGTTTCTAAGAGTCTTAACCAAGTTTCATGCAACATGAGTGCTTATAAGTGTCTCAATGAGCTTTGTACAAGTTTTACGAACTTATGAAACATCTAATAACGCGTTTTCTATGACTATAAACAAAGTTTCATGCAACATGAGTACTTCTAAGTGTCTCAATGAGCTCTGTACAAGTTTGACGAACTTATGAAACATCTAACAACGCGTTTCTAGGACTCTAAACCAAGTTTCATTTAACAAGAGTGCTTATAAGTGTCTCAATGAGCTTTGTACAAATATGAAGAACTTATGAAACATCTAACAACGAGTTTCTAGGACTTTAAACCAAGTTTCATGCAACATGAGTGATTATTAGTTTCTCAATGAGCTTTGTACAAGTTTGAAGAACTTATGAAACATCTAATAACGCGTTTTCTAGGACTATAAACAAAGTTTCATGCAACATGAGTGCTTCTAAGTGTCTCAATGAGCTATGTACAAGTTTGACGAACTTATAAAACATCTAACAACGCGTTTCTAGGACTCTAAACCAAGTTTCATTTAACAAGAGTGCTTATAAGTGTCTCGATGAGCTTTGTACAAGTTTAAATAACTTATGAAACATCTAATAACGCATTTCTAGGACTCTAAACCAAGTTTCATGCAACATGAGTGCTTATAAGTGTCTCAATGAGCTTTGTACAAGTTTGACGAACTTATGAAACATCCAACAACGCGTTTCTAGGACTCTTAACCAACTTTCATGCAACATGAGTGCTTATAAGTGTCTCAATGAGCTTTGTACAAGTTTTACGAACTTATAAAACATCTAACAACGCGTTTCTAGGACTCTAAACCAAGTTTCATGCAACATGAGTGCTTATAAGTGTCTCAATGAGGTTTGTACAAATTTGACGAACTTATGAAACATCTAACAACGCGTTTCTAGGACTCTAAAACAAGTTTCACGCAACATGAGTGCTTATAAGTGTCTCAATGAGCTTTGTACAAGTTTGACGAACTTATGAAACATCTAACAACGCGTTTCTAGGACTCTTAACCATGTTTCATGGAACATGAGTGCTTATAAGTGTCTCAATGACCTTTGTACAAGTTTGACGAACTTATGAAACATCTAACAACGCGTTTCTAGGAATCTAAACCAAGTTTCATGCAACATGAGTGCTTATAAGTGTTTCAATGAGCTTTGTACAAGTTTAAATAACTTATGAAACATCTAACAACGCGTTTCTAGGACTCTTAACCAAGTTTCATGCAACATGAGTGCTTATAAGTGTCTCAATGAGCTTTGTACAAGTTTGACGAACTTATGAAACATCTAACAACGCATTTCTAGGACTCTAAACCAAGTTTCATGCAACATGAGTGCTTATAAGTGTCTCAATGAGCTTTGTACAAGTTTCACGAACTTATGAAACATCCAACAACGCGTTTCTACGACTCTTAACCAAGTCTCATGCAACATGAGTGCTTATAAGTGTCTCAATGAGCTTTGTACAAGTTTTACGAACTTATGAAACATCTAACAACGCGTTTCTAGGACTCTAAACCAAGTTTCATGCAACATGAGTGCTTATAATTGTCTCAATGAGGTTTGTACAAGTTTGACGAACTTATGAAACATCTAACAACGCGATTCTAGGACTCTAAACCAAGTTTCACGCAACATGAGTGCTTATAAGTGTCTCAATGAGCTTTGTACAAGTTTGACGAACGTATGAAACATCTAACAACGCGTTTCTAGGACTCTTAACCAAGTTTCATGGAATATGAGTGCTTATGAGTGTCTCAATGAGCTTTGTACAAGTTTGACGAACTTATGAAACATCTAACAACGCATTTCTAGGACTCTAAACCAAGTTTCATGCAACATGAGTGCTTATAAGTGTCTCAATGAGCTTTGTACAAGTTTGACGAACTTATGAAACATCTAACAACTCGTTTCTAGGACTCTTAACCAAGTTTCATGCAACATGAGTGCTTATAAGTGTCTCAATGAGCTTTGTACAAGTTTGACGAACTTATGAAACATCTAACAACGCGTTTCTAGGACTCTAAACCAATTTTCATGCAACATGAGTGCTTATAAGTGTCTCAATGAGCTTTGTACAAGTTTGACGAACTTATGAAACATATAACAACGCGTTTCTAGGACTCTTAACCAAGTTTCATTCAACATGAGTGCTTATAAGTGTCTCAATTAGCTTTGTACAAGTTTGACGAACTTATGAATAATCTAACAACGCGTTTCTAGGACTCTAAACCAAGTTTCATGCAACATGAGTGCTTATAAGTGTCTCAATGAGCTTTGTACAAGTTTGACGAACTTATGAAACATCTAACAACGCGTTTCTAAGAGTCTTAACCAAGTTTCATGCAACATGAGTGCTTATAAGTGTCTCAATGAGCTTTGTACAAGTTTTACGAACTTATGAAACATCTAATAACGCGTTTTCTAGGACTATAAACAAAGTTTCAGCAACATGAGTACTTCTAAGTGTCTCAATGAGCTCGTACAAGTTTGACGAACTTATGAAACATCTAACAACGCGTTTCTAGGACTCTAAACCAAGTTTCATTTAACAAGAGTGCTTATAAGTGTCTCAATGAGCTTTGTACAAATATGAAGAACTTATGAAACATCTAACAACGCGTTTCTAGGACTTTAAACCAAGTTTCATGCAACATGAGTGATTATAAGTTTCTCAATGAGCTTTGTACAAGTTTGAAGAACTTATGAAACATCTAATAACGCGTTTTCTAGGACTATAAACAAAGTTTCATGCAACATGAGTGCTTCTAAGTGTCTCAATGAGCTCTGTACAAGTTTGACGAACTTATGAAACATCTAACAACGCGTTTCTAGGACTCTAAACCAAGTTTCGTTTAACAAGAGTGCTTATAAGTGTCTCAATGAGCTTTGTACAAGTTTAAATAACTTATGAAACATCTAACAACGCATTTCTAGGACTCTAAACCAAGTTTCATGCAACATGAGTGCTTATAAGTGTCTCAATGAGCTTTGTACAAGTTTGACGAACTTATGAAATATCCAACAACGCGTTTCTAGGACTCTTAACCAAGTTTCATGCAACATGAGTGCTTATAAGTGTCTCAATGAGCTTTGTACAAGTTTTACGAACTTATAAAACATCTAACAACGCGTTTCTAGGACTCTAAACCAAGTTTCATGCAACATGAGTGCTTATAAGTGTCTCAATGAGGTTTGTACAAGTTTGACGAACTTATGAAACATCTAACAACGCGTTTCTAGGACTCTAAAACAAGTTTCACGCAACATGAGTGCTTATAAGTGTCTCAATGAGCTTTGTACAAGTTTGACGAACTTATGAAACATCTAACAACGCGTTTCTAGGACTCTTAACCATGTTTCATGGAACATGAGTGCTTATAAGTGTCTCAATGACCTTTGTACAAGTTTGACGAACTTATGAAACATCTAACAACGCGTTTCTAGGAATCTAAACCAAGTTTCATGCAACATGAGTGCTTATAAGTGTTTCAATGAGCTTTGTACAAGTTTAAATAACTTATGAAACATCTAACAACGCGTTTCTAGGACTCTTAACCAAGTTTCATGCAACATGAGTGCTTATAAGTGTCTCAATGAGCTTTGTACAAGTTTGACGAACTTATGAAACATCTAACAACGCATTTCTAGGACTCTAAACCAAGTTTCATGCAACATGAGTGCTTATAAGTGTCTCAATGAGCTTTGTACAAGTTTGACGAACTTATGAAACATCCAACAACGCGTTTCTAGGACTCTTAACCAAGTCTCATGCAAAATGAGTGCTTATAAGTGTCTCAATGAGCTTTGTACAAGTTTTACGAACTTATGAAACATCTAACAACGCGTTTCTAGGACTCTAAACCAAGTTTCATGCAACATGAGTGCTTATAATTGTCTCAATGAGGTTTGTACAAGTTTGACGAACTTATGAAACATCTAACAACGCGATTCTAGGACTCTAAACCAAGTTTCACGCAACATGAGTGCTTATAAGTGTCTCAATGAGCTTTGTACAAGTTTGACGAACTTATGAAACATCTAACAACGCGTTTCTAGGACTCTTAACCAAGTTTCATGGAACATGAGTGCTTATGAGTGTCTCAATGAGCTTTGTACAAGTTTGACGAACTTATGAAACATCTAACAACGCATTTCTAGGACTCTAAACCAAGTTTCATGCAACATGAGTGCTTATAAGTGTCTCAATGAGCTTTGTACAAGTTTGACGAACTTATGAAACATCTAACAACTCGTTTCTAGGACTCTTAACCAAGTTTCATGCAACATGAGTGCTTATAAGTGTCTCAACGAGCTTTGTACAAGTTTGACGAACTTATGAAACATCTAACAACGCGTTTCTAGGACTCTAAACCAAGTTTCATGCAACATGAGTGCTTATAAGTGTTTCAATGAGCTTTGTACTAGTTTCACGAACTTATGAAACATCTAACAACGTGGTGTCTAGGACTCTAAACCAAGTTTCATGCGACATGAGTGCTTATAAGTGTCTCAATGAGTTTTGTACAAGTTTGAGGAACTTATGAAACATCTAACAAAGCGTTTTTAGGACTCTAAACCAAGTTTCATGCAACATGAGTGCTTATAAGTGTCTCAATGAGCTTTGTACAAGTTTGACGAACTTATGAAACATCTAACAACGCGTTTCTAGGACTCTAAACCAAGTTTCATGCAACATGAGTGCTTATAAGTGTCTCAATGAGCTTTGTACAAGTTTGACGAACTTATGAAACATCTAACAACGCGTTTCTAGGTCTCTAAACCAAGTTTCATGAAACATGAGTGCTTATAAGTGTCTCAATGAGTTTTGTACAAGTTTGACGAACTTATAAAACATCTAACAAAGCGTTTATAGGAATCGAAACCAAGTTTCATGCAACATGAGTGCTTATAAGTGTCTCAATGAGCTTTGTACAAGTTTGACGAACTTATGAAACATCTAACAACGCGTTTCTAGGACTCTAAACAAAGTTTCACGCAACATGAGTGCTTATAAGTGTCCCAATGAGCTTTGTACAAGTTTGACGAACTTATGAAACATATAACAACGCGTTTCTAGGACTCTAAACCAAGTTTCATGCAACATTATTGCTTATAAGTGTCTCATTGAGCTTTGTACAAGTTTTACAAACTTATGAAACATCTAACAACGCGTTTCTAGGACTCTAAACCAAGTTTCATGCAACATGAGTGGTTATAAGTGTCTCAATGAGCTTTGTACAAGTTTGACGAACTTATGAAAGATCCAACAACACGTTTCTAGGACTCTTAACCAAGTTTCATTCAACATGAGTGCTTATAAGTGTCTCAATGAGCTTTGTATATGTTTGACGAACTTATGAAACATCTAACAACGCGTTTCTAGGACTTTAAACAAAGTTTCATGCAACATGAGTGATTATAAGTTTCTCAATGAGCTTTTTACAAGTTTGACGAAATTATGTAACATCCAACAACGCGTTTCTAGGACTCTTAACCAAGTTTCATGCAACATGAGTGCTTATAAGTGTCTCAATGAGCTTTGTACAAGTTTTACGAACTTATGAAACATATAACAACGCGTTTCTCGGACTTTAAACCAAGTTTCATGCAACATGAGTGCTTATAAGTGTCTCAATGAGGTTTGTACTAGTTTGGCGAACTTATGAAACATCTAACAACGCGTTTCTAGGATTTTAAACGAAGTTTCACGCAACATGAGTGCTTATAAGTGTCTCAATGAGAATTGTACAAGTTTTACGAACTTATGAAACATATAACAACGCGTTTCTAGGACTCTTAACCAAGTTTCATGGAACATGAGTGCTTATAAGTGTCTCAATGAGCTTTGTACAAGTTTGACGAACTTATGAAACATCTAACAACGCGTTTCTAGGACTCTAAACCAAGTTTCATGCAACATGAGTGCTTATACGTGTCTCAATGAGTTGTGTACAAGTTTAAATAACTTATGAAACATCTAACAACACGTTTCTAGGACTCTATACCAAGTTTCATGCAACATCAGTGCTTATAAGTGTCTCAGTGAGCTTTGTACAAGTTTGACGAACTTATGAAACATCTAACAACGCGTTTCTAGGACTCTTAACCATGTTTCATGGAACATGAGTGCTTATAAGTGTCTCAATGACCTTTGTACAAGTTTGACGAACTTATGAAACATCTAACAACGCGTTTCTAGGAATCTTAACCAAGTTTCATGCAACATGAGTGCTTATAAGTGTTTCAATGAGCTTTGTACAAGTTTAAATAACTTATGAAACATCTAACAACGCGTTTCTAGGACTCTTAACCAAGTTTCATGCAACATGAGTGCTTATAAGTGTCTCAATGAGCTTTGTACAAGTTTGACGAACTTATGAAACATCTAACAACGCATTTCTAGGACTCTAAACCAAGTTTCATGCAACATGAGTGCTTATAAGTGTCTCAATGAGCTTTGTACAAGTTTGACGAACTTATAAAACATCCAACAACGAGTTTCTAGGACTCTTAACCAAGTCTCATGCAAAATGAGTGCTTATAAGTGTCTCAATGAGCTTTGTACAAGTTTTACGAACTTATGAAACATCTAACAACGCGTTTCTAGGACTCTAAACCAAGTTTCATGCAACATGAGTGCTTATAATTGTCTCAATGAGGTTTGTACAAGTTTGACGAACTTATGAAACATCTAACAACGCGATTCTAGGACTCTAAACCAAGTTTCACGCAACATGAGTGCTTATAAGTGTCTTAATGAGCTTTGTACAAGTTTGACGAACTTATGAAACATCTAACAACGCGTTTCTAGGACTCTTAACCAAGTTTCATGGAACATGAGTGCTTATGAGTGTCTCAATGAGCTTTGTACAAGTTTGACGAACTTATGAAACATCTAACAACGCATTTCTAGGACTCTAAACCAAGTTTGATGCAACATGAGTGCTTATAAGTGTCTCAATGAGCTTTGTACAAGTTTGACGAACTTATGAAACATCTAACAACTCGTTTCTAGGACTCTTAACCAAGTTTCATGCAACATGAGTGCTTATAAGTGTCTCAACGAGCTTTGTACAAGTTTGACGAACTTATGAAACATCTAACAACGCATTTCTAGGACTTTAAACCAAGTTTCATGCAACATGAGTGCTTATAAGTGTCTCAATGAGCTTTGTACAAGTTTGACGAACTTATGAAACATCTAACAACTCGTTTCTAGGACTCTTAACCAAGTTTCATGCAACATGAGTGCTTATAAGTGTTTCAATGAGCTTTGTACAAGTTTAAATAACTTATGAAACATCTAACAACGCGTTTCTAGGACTCTTAACCAAGTTTCATGCAACATGAGTGCTTATAAGTGTCTCAATGAGCTTTGTACAAGTTTGACGAACTTATGAAACATCTAACAACGCATTTCTAGGACTCTAAACCAAGTTTCATGCAACATGAGTGCTTATAAGTGTCTCAATGAGCTTCGTACAAGTTTGACGAACTTATGAAACATCCAACAACGAGTTTCTAGGACTCTTAACCAAGTCTCATGCAAAATGAGTGCTTATAAGTGTCTCAATGAGCTTTGTACAAGTTTTACGAACTTACGAAACATCTAACAACGCGTTTCTAGGACTCTAAACCAAGTTTCATGCAACATGAGTGCTTATAATTGTCTCAATGAGGTTTTTACAAGTTTGACGAACTTATGAAACATCTAACAACGCGATTCTAGGACTCTAAACCAAGTTTCACGCAACATGAGTGCTTATAAGTGTCTCAATGAGCTTTGTACAAGTTTGACGAACTTATGAAACATCTAACAACGCGTTTCTAGGACTCTTAACCAAGTTTCATGGAACATGAGTGCTTATGAGTGTCTCAATGAGCTTTGTACAAGTTTGACGAACTTATGAAACATCTAACAACGCATTTCTAGGACTCTAAACCAAGTTTCATGCAACATGAGTGCTTATAAGTGTCTCAATGAGCTTTGTACAAGTTTGACGAACTTATGAAACATCTAACAACTCGTTTCTAGGACTCTTAACCAAGTTTCATGCAACATGAGTGCTTATAAGTGTCTCAACGAGCTTTGTACAAGTTTGACGAACTTATGAAACATCTAACAACGCGTTTCTAGGACTCTAAACCAAGTTTCATGCAACATGAGTGCTTATAAGTGTTTCAATGAGCTTTGTACTAGTTTCACGAACTTATGAAACATCTAACAACGTGGTGTCTAGGACTCTAAACCAAGTTTCATGCAACATGAGTGCTTATAAGTGTCTCAATGAATTTTGTACAAGTTTGAGGAACTTATGAAACATCTAACAAAGCGTTTTTAGGACTCGAAACCAAGTTTCATGCAACATGAGTACTTATAAGTGTCTCAATGAGCTTTGTACAAGTTTGACGAACTTATGAAACATCTAACAACGCGTTTCTAGGACTCTAAACCAAGTTTCATGCAACATGAGTGCTTATAAGTGTCTCAATGAGCTTTGAACAAGTTTGACGAACTTATGAAACATCTAACAACGCGTTTCTAGGTCTCTAAACCAAGTTTCATGCAACATGAGTGATAATAAGTGTCTCAATGAGCTTTGTACGAGTTTGACGAACTTATGAAACATCTAACAACGCATTTCTAGGACTCTAAACCAAGTTTCATGCAACATGAGTGATTATAAGTGTCTCAATGAGCTTTGTACAAGTTTGACGAACTTATGAAACATCTAACAACTCGTTTCTAGGACTCTTAACCAAGTTTCATGCAACATGAGTGCTTATAAGTGTCTCAACGAGCTTTGTACAAGTTTGACGAACTTATGAAACATCTAACAACGCATTTCTAGGACTCTAAACCAAGTTTCATGCAACATGAGTGCTTATAAGTGTCTCAATGAGCTTTGTACAAGTTTGACGAACTTATGAAACATCTAACAACTCGTTTCTAGGACTCTTAACCAAGTTTCATGCAACATGAGTGCTTATAAGTGTTTCAATGAGCTTTGTACAAGTTTAAATAACTTATGAAACATCTAACAACGCGTTTCTAGGACTCTTAACCAAGTTTCATGCAACATGAGTGCTTATAAGTGTCTCAATGAGCTTTGTACAAGTTTGACGAACTTATGAAACATCTAACAACGCATTTCTAGGACTCTAAACCAAGTTTCATGCAACATGAGTGCTTATAAGTGTCTCAATGAGCTTTGTACAAGTTTGACGAACTTATGAAACATCCAACAACGAGTTTCTAGGACTCTTAACCAAGTCTCATGCAAAATGAGTGCTTATAAGTGTCTCAATGAGCTTTGTACAAGTTTTACGAACTTATGAAACATCTAACAACGCGTTTCTAGGACTCTAAACCAAGTTTCATGCAACATGAGTGCTTATAATTGCCTCAATGAGGTTTTTACAAGTTTGACGAACTTATGAAACATCTAACAACGCGATTCTAGGACTCTAAACCAAGTTTCACGCAACATGAGTGCTTATAAGTGTCTCAATGAGCTTTTGTACAAGTTTGACGAACTTATGAAACATCTAACAACGCGTTTCTAGGACTCTTAACCAAGTTTCATGGAACATGAGTGCTTATGAGTGTCTCAATGAGCTTTGTACAAGTTTGACGAACTTATGAAACATCTAACAACGCATTTCTAGGACTCTAAACCAAGTTTCATGCAACATGAGTGCTTATAAGTGTCTCAATGAGCTTTGTACAAGTTTGACGAACTTATGAAACATCTAACAACTCGTTTCTAGGACTCTTAACCAAGTTTCATGCAACATGAGTGCTTATAAGTGTCTCAACGAGCTTTGTACAAGTTTGACGAACTTATGAAACATCTAACAACGCGTTTCTAGGACTCTAAACAAAGTTTCATGCAACATGAGTGCTTATAAGTGTTTCAATGAGCTTTGTACTAGTTTCACGAACTTATGAAACATCTAACAACGTGGTGTCTAGGACTCTAAACCAAGTTTCATGCAACATGAGTGCTTATAAGTGTCTCAATGAATTTTGTACAAGTTTGAGGAACTTATGAAACATCTAACAAAGCGTTTTTAGGACTCGAAACCAAGTTTCATGCAACATGAGTACTTATAAGTGTCTCAATGAGCTTTGTACAAGTTTGACGAACTTATGAAACATCTAACAACGCGTTTCTAGGACTCTAAACCAAGTTTCATGCAACATGAGTGCTTATAAGTGTCTCAATGAGCTTTGAACAAGTTTGACGAACTTATGAAACATCTAACAACGCGTTTCTAGGTCTCTAAACCAAGTTTCATGCAACATGAGTGATAATAAGTGTCTCAATGAGCTTTGTAAGAGTTTGACGAACTTATGAAACATCTAACAACGCATTTCTAGGACTCTAAACCAAGTTTCATGCAACATGAGTGATTATAAGTGTCTCAATGAGCTTTGTACAAGTTTGACGAACTTATGAAACATCTAACAACTCGTTTCTAGGACTCTTAACCAAGTTTCATGCAACATGAGTGCTTATAAGTGTCTCAACGAGCTTTGTACAAGTTTGACGAACTTATGAAACATCTAACAACGCATTTCTAGGACTCTAAACCAAGTTTCATGCAACATGAGTGCTTATAAGTGTCTCAATGAGCTTTGTACAAGTTTGACGAACTTATGAAACATCTAACAACTCGTTTCTAGGACTCTTAACCAAGTTTCATGCAACATGAGTGCTTATAAGTGTTTCAATGAGCTTTGTACAAGTTTAAATAACTTATGAAACATCTAACAACGCGTTTCTAGGACTCTTAACCAAGTTTCATGCAACATGAGTGCTTATAAGTGTCTCAATGAGCTTTGTACAAGTTTGACGAACTTATGAAACATCTAACAACGCATTTCTAGGACTCTAAACCAAGTTTCATGCAACATGAGTGCTTATAAGTGTCTCAATGAGCTTTGTACAAGTTTGACGAACTTATGAAACATCCAACAATGAGTTTCTAGGACTCTTAACCAAGTCTCATGCAAAATGAGTGCTTATAAGTGTCTCAATGAGCTTTGTACAAGTTTTACGAACTTATGAAACATCTAACAACACGTTTCTAGGACTCTAAACCAAGTTTCATGCAACATGAGTGCTTATAATTGTCTCAATGAGGTTTTTACAAGTTTGACGAACTTATGAAACATCTAACAACGCGATTCTAGGACTCTAAACCAAGTTTCACGCAACATAAGTGCTTATAAGTGTCTCAATGAGCTTTGTACAAGTTTGACGAACTTATGAAACATCTAACAACGCGTTTCTAGGACTCTTAACCAAGTTTCATGGAACATGAGTGCTTATGAGTGTCTCAATGAGCTTTGTACAAGTTTGACGAACTTATGAAACATCTAACAACGCATTTCTAAGACTCTAAACCAAGTTTCATGCAACATGAGTGCTTATAAGTGTCTCAATGAGCTTTGTACAAGTTTGACGAACTTATGAAACATCTAACAACTCGTTTCTAGGACTCTTAACCAAGTTTCATGCAACATGAGTGCTTATAAGTGTCTCAACGAGCTTTGTACAAGTTTGACGAACTTATGAAACATCTAACAACGCGTTTCTAGGACTCTAAACCAAGTTTCATGCAATATGAGTGCTTATAAGTGTTTCAATGAGCTTTGTACTAGTTTCACGAACTTATGAAACATCTAACAACGTGGTGTCTAGGACTCTAAACCAAGTTTCATGCAACATGAGTGCTTATAAGTGTCTCAATGAGTTTTGTACAAGTTTGAGGAACTTATGAAACATCTAACAAAGCGTTTTTAGGACTCGAAACCAAGTTTCATGCAACATGAGTACTTATAAGTGTCTCAATGAGCTTTCTACAAGTTTGACGAACTTATGAAACATCTAACAACGCGTTTCTAGGACTCTAAACCAAGTTTCATGCAACATGAGTGCTTATAAGTGTCTCAATGAGCTTTGAACAAGTTTGACGAACTTATGAAACATCTAACAACGCGTTTCTAGGTCTCTAAACCAAGTTTCATGCAACATGAGTGATAATAAGTGTCTCAATGAGCTTTGTACGAGTTTGACGAACTTATGAAACATCTAACAACGCATTTCTAGGACTTTAAACCAAGTTTCATGCAACATGAGTGCTTATAAGTGTCTCAAGGAGCTTTGTACAAGTTTGACGAACTTATGAAACATCTAACAACGCATTTCTAGGACTCTAAAACAAGTTTCATGCAACATGAGTGATTATAAGTGTCTCAATGAGGTTTGTACAAGTTTGACGAACTTATGAAACATCTAACAAAGCGTTTCTAGGACTCTAAACAAAGTTTCACGCAACATGAGTGCTTATAAGTGTCCCAATGAGCTTTGTACAAGTTTGACGAACTTATGAAACATATAACAACGCGTTTCTAGGACTCTAAACCAAGTTTCATGCAACATTAGTGCTTATAAGTGTCTCATTGAGCTTTGTACAAGTTTTACAAACTTATGAAACATCTAACAACGCGTTTCTAGGACTCTAAACCAAGTTTCATGCAACATGAGTGGTTATAAGTGTCTCAATGAGCTTTGTACAAGTTTGACGAACTTATGAAAGATCCAACAACACGTTTCTAGGACTCTTAACCAAGTTTCATTCAACATGAGTGCTTATAAGTGTCTCAATGAGCTTTGTATATGTTTGACGAACTTATGAAACATCTAACAACGCATTTCTAGGACTTTAAACCAAGTTTCATGCAACATGAGTGATTATAAGTTTCTCAATGAGCTTTGTACAAGTTTGACGAAATTATGTAACATCCAACAACGCGTTTCTAGGACTCTTAACCAAGTTTCATGCAACATGAGTGCTTATAAGTGTCTCAATGAGCTTTGTACAAGTTTTACGAACTTATGAAACATCTAACAACGCGTTTCTCGGACTTTAAACCAAGTTTCATGCAACATGAGTGCTTATAAGTGTCTCAATGAGGTTTGTACAAGTTTGACGAACTTATGAAACATCTAACAACGCGTTTCTAGGACTTTAAACGAAGTTTCACGCAACATGAGTGCTTATAAGTGTCTCAATGAGATTTGTACAAGTTTGACGAACTTATGAAACATATAACAACGCGTTTCTAGGACTCTTAACCAAGTTTCATGGAACATGAGTGCTTATAAGTGTCTCAATGAGCTTTGTACAAGTTTGACGAACTTATGAAACATCTAACAACGCGTTTCTAGGACTCTAAACCAAGTTTCATGCAACATGAGTGCTTATAAGTGTCTCAATGAGTTTTGTACAAGTTTGAGGAACTTATGAAACATCTAACAACGCGTTTTTAGGACTCGAAACCAAGTTTCATGCAACATGAGTGCTTATAAGTGTCTCAATGAGCTTTGTACAAGTTTGACCAACTTATGAAACATCTAACAACGCGTTTCTAGGACTATAAACCAAGTTTCATGCAACATGAGTGCTAATAAGTGTATCGATGAGCTTTGTACAAGTTTGACGAACTTATGAAACATCTAACAACGCGTTTCTAGGACTCTAAACCAAGTTTCATGCAACATGAGTGCTTGTAAGTGTCTCAATGAGTTTTGTACAAGTTTGACGAACTTATAAAACATCTAACAACGCGTTTATAGGAATCCAAACCAAGTTTCATGCAACATGAGTGCTTATAAGTGTCTCAATGAGCTTTGTACAAGTTTGAAGAACATATGAAACATCTAACAACGCGTTTCTAGGACTCTAAACAAAGTTTCATGCAACATGAGTACTTACACGTGTCTCAAGGAGCTTTGTACAAGTTTAACAAACTTATGAAACATCTAACAACGCGTTTCTAGGACTCGAAACCAAGTTTCATGCAACATGAGTGCTTATAAGTGTCTCAATGAGCTTTGTACAAGTTTGACGAACTTATGAAACATCTAACAACGCGTTTCTAGGACTCTTAACCAAGTTTCATGTAACATGAGTACTTACACGTGTCTCAATGAGCTTTGTACAAGTTTAACGAACTTATGAAACATCTAACAACGCGTTTCTAGGACTCGAAACCAAGTTTCATGCAACATGAGTGCTTATAAGTGTCTCAATGAGCTTTGTACAAGTTTGACGAACTTATGAAACATATAACAACGCGTTTCTAGGACTCTTAACCAAGTTTCATGCAACATGAGTGCTTATAAGTGTCTCAATGGGCTTTGTACAAGTTTTACGAACTTATGAAACATCTAATAACGCGTTTTCTAGGACTATAAACAAAGTTTCATGCAACATGAGTGCTTCTAAGTGTCTCAATGACCTATGTACAAGTTTGACGAACTTATGAAACATCTAACAAAGCGTTTCTAGGACTCTAAACTAAGTTTCATTTAACAAGAGTGCATATAAGTGTCTCAATGAGCTTTGTACAAGTATGAAGAACTTATGAAACATCTAACAACGCGTTTCTATGACTTTAAACCAAGTTTCATGCAACATGAGTGATTATAAGTTTCTCAATGAGCTTTGTACAAGTTTGACGAACTTATGAAACATCTAATAACGCTTTTTCTAGGAATATAAACAAAGTTTCATGCAACATGAGTGCTTCTAAGTGTCTCAATGAGCTCTGTACAAGTTTGACGAACTTATGAAACATCTAACAACGCGTTTCTAGGACTCTAAACCAATTCATTTAACAAGAGTGCTTATAAGTGTCTCAATGAGCTTTGTACAAGTTTAAATAACTTATGAAACATCTAACAACGCATTTCTAGGACTCTAAACCAAGTTTCATGCAACATGAGTGCTTATAAGTGTCTCAATGAGCTTTGTACAAGTTTGACGAACTTATGAAACATCCAACAACGCGTTTCTAGGACTCTTAACCAAGTTTCATGCAACATGAGTGCTTATAAGTGTCTCAATGAGCTTTGTACAAGTTTTATGAACTTATGAAACATCTAACAACGCGTTTCTAGGACTTTAAACCAAGTTTCATGCAACATGAGTGCTTATAAGTGTGTCAATGAGGTTTGTACAAGTTTGACGAACTTATGAAACATCTAACAACGCGTTTCAAGGACTCTAAACCAAGTTTCACGCAACATGAGTGCTTATAAGTGTCTCAATGAGCTTTGTACAAGTTTGACGAACTTATGAAACATCCAACAACGCGTTTCTAGGACTCTTAACCAAGTTTCATGCAACATGAGTGCTTATAAGTGTCTCAATGAGCTTTGTACAAGTTTTATGAACTTATGAAACATCTAACAACGCGTTTCTAGGACTTTAAACCAAGTTTCATGCAACATGAGTGCTTATAAGTGTGTCAATGAGGTTTGTACAAGTTTGACGAACTTATGAAACATCTAACAACGCGTTTCTAGGACTCTAAACCAAGTTTCACGCAACATGAGTGCTTATAAGTGTCTCAATGAGCTTTGTACAAGTTTGACGAACTTATGAAACATCTTACAACGCGTTTCTAGGACTCTTAACCATGTTTCATGGAACATGAGTGCTTATAAGTGTTTCAATGACCTTTGTACAAGTTTGACGAACTTATGAAACATCTAACAACGCGTTTCTAGGAATCTAAACCAAGTTTCATGCAACATGAGTGCTTATAAGTGTTTCAATGAGCTTTGTACAAGTTTAAATAACTTATGAAACATCTAACAACGCGTTTCTAGGACTCTTAACAAAGTTTCATGCAACATGAGTGTTTATAAGTGTCTCAATTAGCTTTGTACAAGTTTGACGAACTTATGAATAATCTAACAACGCGTTTCTAATACTCTAAACCAAGTTTCATGCAACATGAGTGCTTATAAGTGTTTCAATGAGCTTTGTACAAGTTTGACGAACTTATGAAACATCTAACAACGCGTTTCTAGGAGTCTTAACCAAGTTTCATGCAACATGAGTGCTTATAAGTGTCTCAATGAGCTTTGTACAAGTTTTACGAACTTATGAAACATCTAATAACGCGTTTTCTAGGACTATAAACAAAGTTTCATGCAACATGAGTGCTTCTAAGTGTCTCAATGACCTCTGTACAAGTTTGACGAACTTATGAAACATCTAACAACGCGTTTCTAATAGGACTCTAAACCAAGTTTCATTTAACAAGAGTGCATATAAGTGTCTCAATGAGCTTTGTACAAGTATGAAGAACTTATGAAACATCTAACAACGCGTTTCTAGGACTTTAAACCGAGTTTCATGCAACATGAGTGATTATAAGTTTCTCAATGAGCTTTGTACAAGTTTGACGAACTTATGAAACATCTAATAACGCGTTTTCTAGGACTATAAACAAAGTTTCATGCAACATGAGTGCTTCTAAGTGTCTCAATGAGCTCTGTACAAGTTTGACGAACTTATGAAACATCTTACAACGCGTTTCTAGGACTCTTAACCATGTTTCATGGAACATGAGTGCTTATAAGTGTTTCAATGACCTTTGTACAAGTTTGACGAACTTATGAAACATCTAACAACGTGTTTCTAGGAATCTAAACCAAGTTTCATGCAACATGAGTGCTTATAAGTGTTTCAATGAGCTTTGTACAAGTTTAAATAACTTATGAAACATCTAACAACGCGTTTCTAGGACTCTTAACCAAGTTTCATGCAACATGAGTGCTTATAAGTGTCTCAATGAGCTTTGTACAAGTTTGACGAACTTATGAAACATCTAACAACACATTTCTTGGACTCTAAACCAAGTTTCATGCAACATGAGTGCTTATAAGTTTCTCAATGAGCTTTGTACAAGTTTGACGAACTTATGAAACATCCAACAACGCGTTTCTAGGACTCTTAACCAAGTCTCATGCAACATGAGTGCTTATAAGTGTCTCAATGAGCTTTGTACAAGTTTTACGAACTTATGAAACATGTAACAACGCGTTTCTAGGACTCTAAACCAAGTTTCATGCAACATGAGTGCTTATAATTGTCTCAATGAGGTTTGTACAAGTTTGACGAACTTATGAAACATCTAACAACGCGTTTCTAGGACTCTAAACCAAGTTTCACGCAACATGAGTGCTTATAAGTGTCTCAAAGAGCTTTGTACAAGTTTGACTAACTTATGAAACATCTAACAACGCGTTTCTAGAACTCTTAACCAAGTTTCATGGAACATGAGTGCTTATAAGTGTCTCAATGAGCTTTGTACAAGTTTGACGAAGTTATGAAACATCTAACAACGCATTTCTAGGACTCTAAACCAAGTTTCATGCAACATGAGTGCTTATAAGTGTCTCAATGAGCTTTGTACAAGTTTGACGAACTTATGAAACATCTAACAACTCGTTTCTAGGACTCTTAACCAAGTTTCATGCAACATGAGTGCTTATAAGTGTCTCAATGAGCTTTGTACAAGTTTGACGAACTTATGAAACATCTAACAACGCGTTTCTAGGACTCTAAACCAAGTTTCATGCAACATGAGTGCTTATAAAAGTTTTAATGAGCTTTGTACTAGTTTCACGAACTTATGAAACATCTAACAACGTGTTGTCTAGGACTCTAAACCAAGTTTCATGCAACATGAGTGCTTATAGGTGTCTCAATGAGATTTGTACAAGTTTGAGGAACTTATGAAACATCTAACAACGCGTTTCTAGGACTCTAAACCAAGTTTCTAGGACTCTAAACCAAGTTTCATGCAACATGAGTGCTTATAAGTGTCTCAATGAGCTTTGTACAAGTTTGACGAACTTATGAAACATCTAACAACGCGTTTCTAGGACTCTTAACCAAGTTTCATGCAACATGAGTGCTTATAAGTGTCTCAATGAGCTTTGTACGAGTTTTACGAACTTATGAAACATCTAACAACGCGTTTCTAGGACTCTAAACCAAGTTTCACGCAACATGAGTGCTTATAAGTGTCTCAATGAGCTTTGTACAAGTTTGATGAACTTATGAAACATCTTACAACGCGTTTCTAGGACTCTTAACCATGTTTCATGGAACATGAGTGCTTATAAGTGTTTCAATGACCTTTGTACAAGTTTGACGAACTTATGAAACATCTAACAACGTGTTTCTAGGAATCTAAACCAAGTTTCATGCAACATGAGTGCTTCTAAGTGTTTCAATGAGCTTTGAACAAGTTTTACGAACTTATAAAACATCTAACAACGCGTTTCTAGGACTCTAAACCAAGTTTCATGCAACATGAGTGCTTATAAGTGTCTCAATGAGCTTTGTACAAGTTTGAGGAACTTATGAAACATCTAACAACGCGTTTTTAGGACTCGAAACCAAGTTTCATGCAACATGAGTGCTTATAAGTGTCTCAATGAGCTTTGTAAAAGTTTGACGAACTTATGAAACATCTAACAACGCGTTTCTAGGAATCTAAACCAAGATTCATGCAACATGAGTGCTTATAAGTGTCTCAATGAGCTTTGTACAAGTTTGACGAACTTATGAAACATCTAACAACGCGTTTCTAGTACTCTAAACCAAGTTTCATGCAACATCAGTGCTTATAAGTGTTTCAATGAGCTTTGTACTAGTTTCATGAACTTATGAAACATCTAACAACGTGGTGTCTAGGACTCTAAACCAAGTTTCATGCAACATGAGTGCTTATAAGTGTGTCAATGAGTTTTGTACAAGTTTGAGGAACTTATGAAACATCTAACAACGCGTTTTTAGGACTCGAAACCAAGTTTCATGCAACATGAGTGCTTATAAGTGTCTCAATGAGCTTTGTACAAGTTTGACGAACTATGAAACATCTAACAACGCGTTTCTAGGACTCTAAACAAAGTTTCATGCAACATGAATGCTTATAAGTGTCTCAATGAGCTTTTTACAAGTTTTACAAATTTATGAAACATCTAACAACGCGTTTCTAGGACTCTAAACCAAGTTTCATGCAACATGAGTGCTTATAAGTGTCTCAATGAGTTTTGTACAAGTTTGACGAACTTATAAAACATCTAACAACGCGTTTCTAGGAATCAAAACCAAGTTTCATGCAACATGAGTGCTTATAAGTGTCTCAATGAGCTTTGTACAAGTTTGACGAACTTATGAAACATCTAACAACGCGTTTCTAGGACTCTAAACCATGTTTCATGCAACATGAGTGCTTATAAGTGTCTCAATGAGTTTTCAACAAGTTTTACAAACTTATAAAACATCTAACAACGCGTTTCTAAAACTCGAAACCAAGTTTCATGCAACATGAGTGCTTATAAGTGTCTCAATGAGCTTTGTACAAGTTTGACGAACTTATAAAACATCTAACAACGCCTTTCTAGGACTCTAAACAAAGTTTCATGCAACATGAGTGCTTATAAGTGTGTCAATGAGCTTTGTACAAGTTTGACGAACTTATGAAACATCTAACAAAGCATTTCTAGGACTCTAAAACAAGTTTCATGCAACATGAGTGATTATAAGTGTCTCAATGAGGTTTGTACAAGTTTGACGAACTTATGAAACATCTAACAAAGCGTTTCTAGGACTCTAAACAAAGTTTCACGCAACATGAGTGCTTATAAGTGTCTCAATGAGCTTTGTACAAGTTTTACGAACTTATGAAACATCTAACAACGCGTTTCTAGGACTCTAAACCAAGTTTCATGCAACATGAGTGGTTATAAGTTTCTCAATGAGCTTTGTACAAGTTTGACGAACTTATGAAAGATCCAACAACACGTTTCTAGGACTCTTAACCAAGTTTCATTCAACATGAGTGCTTATAAGTGTCTCAATGAGCTTTGTACATGTTTGACGAACTTATGAAACATCTAACAACGCGTTTCTAGGACTTTAAACCAAGTTTCATGAAACATGAGTGATTATAAGTTTCTCAATGAGCTTTGTACAAGTTTGACGAACTTATGAAACATCTAACAACGCGTTTCTAGGACTCTAAACCAAGTTTCATTTAACATGAGTGCTTATAAGTGTCTCAATGAGCTTTGTACAAGTTTAAATAACTTATGAAACATCTAACAACACGTTTCTTGGACTCTTAACCAAGTTTCATGCAACATGAGTGCTTATAAGTGTCTCAATGAGCTTTGTACAAGTTTGACGAACTTATGAAACATCTAACAACGCATTTCTAGGACTTTAAACCAAGTTTCATGCAACATGAGTGATTATAAGTTTCTCAATGAGCTTTATACAAGTTTGACGAACTTCTGAAACATCTAATAACGCGTTTTCTAGGACTATAAACCAAGTTTCATGCAACATGAGTGCTTCTAAGTGTCTCAATGAGCTTTGTACAAGTTTGACGAAGTTATGAAACATCCAACAACGCGTTTCTAGGACTCTAAACCAAGTTTCATTTAACATGAGTGCTTATAAGTGTCTCAATGAGCTTTGTACAAGTTTAAATAATTATGAAACATCTAACAACACGTTTCTTGGACTCTTAACCAAGTTTCATGCAACATGTGTGCTTATAAGTGTCTCAATGAACTTTGTACAAGTTTGACGAACTGATGAAACATCTAACAACGCATTTCTAGGACTCTAAACCAAGTTTAATGCAACATGAGTGCTTATAAGTGTCTCAATGAGCTTTGTACAAGTTTTACGAACTTATAAAACATCTAACAACGCGTTTCTAGGACTCTAAACCAAGTATCATGCAACATGAGTGGTTATAAGTGTCTCAATGAGCTTTGTACAAGTTTGACGAACTTATGAAAGATCCAACAACACGTTTCTAGGACTCTTAACCAAATTTCATTCAACATGAGTGCTTATAAGTATCTCAATGAGCTTTGTAAATGTTTGACGAACTTATGAAACATCTAACAACGCGTTTCTAGGACTTTAAACCAAGTTTCATGCAACATGAGTGATTATAAGTTTCTCAATGAGCTTTGTACAAGTTTGACGAACTTATGAAACATCTAATAACGCGTTTTCTAGGACTATAAACCAAGTTTCATACAACATGAGTGCTTCTAAGTGTCTCAATGAGTTTTGTACAAGTTTAAATAACTTATGAAACATCTAACAACGCGTTTCTAGGACTCTTAACCAAGATTCATGCAACATGAGTGCTTATAAGTGTCTCAATGAGCTTTGTACAAGTTTGACGAACTTATGAAACATCTAACAACGCATTTCTAGGACTCTAAACCAAGTTTCATGCAACATGAGTGCTTATAAGTGTCTCATTGAGCTTTGTACAAGTTTGATGAACTTATGAAACATCTAACAACGCGTTTCTAAGACTCTAAACCAAGTTTCATGGAACATGAGTGCTTATAAGTGTCTCAATGAGCTTTGTACAAGTTTGACAAACTTATGAAACATCTAACAACGCGTTTCTAGGACTCTTAACCAAGTTTCATGGAACATGAGTGATTATAAGTGTCTCAATGAGATTTGTACAAGTTTGACGAACTTATGAAACATCTAACAACGCGTTTCTAGGACACTAAACCAAGTTTCATGCAACATGAGTGCTTATAAGTGTTTCAATGAGTTTTGTACAAGTTTAAATAACTTATGAAACATCTAACAACGCGTTTCTAGGACTCTTAACCAAGTTTCATGCAACATGAGTGCTTATAAGTGTCTCAATGAGCTTTGTACAAGTTTGACGAACTTATGAAACATCTAACAACGCATTTCTAGGACTCTAATCCAAGTTTCATGCAACATGAGTGCTTATAAGTGTCTCAATGAGCTTTGTACAAGTTTGACGAACTTATGAAACATCCAACAACGCGTTTATAGGACTCTTAACCAAGTTTCATGCAACATGAGTGCCTATAAGTGTCTCAATGAGCTTTGTACAAGTTTTACGAACTTATGAAACATCTAACAACGCGTTTCTAGGACTCTAAACCAAGTTTCATGCAACATGAGTGCTTATAAGTGTCTCAATGAGGTTTGTACAAGTTTGACGAAGTTATGAAACATCTAACAACGCGTTTCTAGGACTCTAAACCAAGTTTCACGCAACATGAGTGCTTATAAGTGTCTCAATGAGCTTTGTACAAGTTTGACGAACTTATGAAACATCTAACAACTCGTTTCTAGGACTCTTAACCAAGTTTCATGCAACATGAGTGCTTATAAGTGTCTCAATGAGCTTTGTACAAGTTTGACGAACTTATGAAACATCTAACAACGCGTTTCTAGGACTCTAAACCAAGTTTCATGCAACATGAGTGCTTATAAAAGTTTTAATGAGCTTTGTACTAGTTTCACGAACTTATGAAACATCTAACAACGTGGTGTCTAGGACTCTAAACCAAGTTTCATGCAACATGAGTGCTTATAATTGTCTCAATGAGTTTTGTACAAATTTGAGGAACTTATGAAACATCTAACAACGCGTTTTTAGGACTCGAAACCAAGTTTCATGCAACATGAGTGCTTATAGGTGTCTCAATGAGATTTGTACAAGTTTGACGAACTTATGAAACATCTAACAACGCGTTTCTAGGACTCTAAACCAAGTTTCATGCAACATGAGTGCTTATAAGTGTCTCAATGAGCTTTGTACAAGTTTGACGAACTTATGAAACATCTAACAACGCGTTTCTAGGACTCTTAACCAAGTTTCATGCAACATGAGTGCTTATAAGTGTCTCAATGAGCTTTGTACGAGTTTTACGAACTTATGAAACATCTAACAACGCGTTTCTAGGACTCTAAACCAAGTTTCACGCAACATGAGTGCTTATAAGTGTCTCAATGAGCTTTGTACAAGTTTGATGAACTTATGAAACATCTTACAACGCGTTTCTAGGACTCTTAACCATGTTTCATGGAACATGAGTGCTTATAAGTGTTTCAATGACCTTTGTACAAGTTTGACGAACTTATGAAACATCTAACAACGTGTTTCTAGGAATCTAAACCAAGTTTCATGCAACATGAGTGCTTCTAAGTGTTTCAATGAGCTTTGAACAAGTTTTACGAACTTATAAAACATCTAACAACGCGTTTCTAGGACTCTAAACCAAGTTTCATGCAACATGAGTGCTTATAAGTGTCTCAATGAGCTTTGTACAAGTTTGAGGAACTTATGAAACATCTAACAACGCGTTTTTAGGACTCGAAACCAAGTTTCATGCAACATGAGTGCTTATAAGTGTCTCAATGAGCTTTGTAAAAGTTTGACGAACTTATGAAACATCTAACAACGCGTTTCTAGGAATCTAAACCAAGATTCATGCAACATGAGTGCTTATAAGTGTCTCAATGAGCTTTGTACAAGTTTGACGAACTTATGAAACATCTAACAACGCGTTTCTAGGACTCTAAACCAAGTTTCATGCAACATCAGTGCTTATAAGTGTTTCAATGAGCTTTGTACTAGTTTCATGAACTTATGAAACATCTAACAACGTGGTGTCTAGGACTCTAAACCAAGTTTCATGCAACATGAGTGCTTATAAGTGTGTCAATGAGTTTTGTACAAGTTTGAGGAACTTATGAAACATCTAACAACGCGTTTTTAGGACTCGAAACCAAGTTTCATGCAACATGAGTGCTTATAAGTGTCTCAATGAGCTTTGTACAAGTTTGACGAACTATGAAACATCTAACAACGCGTTTCTAGGACTCTAAACAAAGTTTCATGCAACATGAATGCTTATAAGTGTCTCAATGAGCTTTTTACAAGTTTTACAAATTTATGAAACATCTAACAACGCGTTTCTAGGACTCTAAACCAAGTTTCATGCAACATGAGTGCTTATAAGTGTCTCAATGAGTTTTGTACAAGTTTGACGAACTTATAAAACATCTAACAACGCGTTTCTAGGAATCAAAACCAAGTTTCATGCAACATGAGTGCTTATAAGTGTCTCAATGAGCTTTGTACAAGTTTGACGAACTTATGAAACATCTAACAACGCGTTTCTAGGACTCTAAACCATGTTTCATGCAACATGAGTGCTTATAAGTGTCTCAATGAGTTTTCAACAAGTTTTACAAACTTATAAAACATCTAACAACGCGTTTCTAAAACTCGAAACCAAGTTTCATGCAACATGAGTGCTTATAAGTGTCTCAATGAGCTTTGTACAAGTTTGACGAACTTATAAAACATCTAACAACGCCTTTCTAGGACTCTAAACAAAGTTTCATGCAACATGAGTGCTTATAAGTGTGTCAATGAGCTTTGTACAAGTTTGACGAACTTATGAAACATCTAACAAAGCATTTCTAGGACTCTAAAACAAGTTTCATGCAACATGAGTGATTATAAGTGTCTCAATGAGGTTTGTACAAGTTTGACGAACTTATGAAACATCTAACAAAGCGTTTCTAGGACTCTAAACAAAGTTTCACGCAACATGAGTGCTTATAAGTGTCTCAATGAGCTTTGTACAAGTTTTACGAACTTATGAAACATCTAACAACGCGTTTCTAGGACTCTAAACCAAGTTTCATGCAACATGAGTGGTTATAAGTTTCTCAATGAGCTTTGTACAAGTTTGACGAACTTATGAAAGATCCAACAACACGTTTCTAGGACTCTTAACCAAGTTTCATTCAACATGAGTGCTTATAAGTGTCTCAATGAGCTTTGTACATGTTTGACGAACTTATGAAACATCTAACAACGCGTTTCTAGGACTTTAAACCAAGTTTCATGAAACATGAGTGATTATAAGTTTCTCAATGAGCTTTGTACAAGTTTGACGAACTTATGAAACATCTAACAACGCGTTTCTAGGACTCTAAACCAAGTTTCATTTAACATGAGTGCTTATAAGTGTCTCAATGAGCTTTGTACAAGTTTAAATAACTTATGAAACATCTAACAACACGTTTCTTGGACTCTTAACCAAGTTTCATGCAACATGAGTGCTTATAAGTGTCTCAATGAGCTTTGTACAAGTTTGACGAACTTATGAAACATCTAACAACGCATTTCTAGGACTTTAAACCAAGTTTCATGCAACATGAGTGATTATAAGTTTCTCAATGAGCTTTATACAAGTTTGACGAACTTCTGAAACATCTAATAACGCGTTTTCTAGGACTATAAACCAAGTTTCATGCAACATGAGTGCTTCTAAGTGTCT
Organism: Cochlearia excelsa; assembly: GCA_963556525.1. Lineage (NCBI taxonomy): Eukaryota > Viridiplantae > Streptophyta > Magnoliopsida > Brassicales > Brassicaceae > Cochlearia > Cochlearia excelsa. The sequence continues at coordinate 13,195,895 of OY748332.1, forward strand.
CAATGAGCTTTGTACAAGTTTGACGAAGTTATGAAACATCCAACAACGCGTTTCTAGGACTCTAAACCAAGTTTCATTTAACATGAGTGCTTATAAGTGTCTCAATGAGCTTTGTACAAGTTTAAATAATTATGAAACATCTAACAACACGTTTCTTGGACTCTTAACCAAGTTTCATGCAACATGTGTGCTTATAAGTGTCTCAATGAACTTTGTACAAGTTTGACGAACTGATGAAACATCTAACAACGCATTTCTAGGACTCTAAACCAAGTTTAATGCAACATGAGTGCTTATAAGTGTCTCAATGAGCTTTGTACAAGTTTTACGAACTTATAAAACATCTAACAACGCGTTTCTAGGACTCTAAACCAAGTATCATGCAACATGAGTGGTTATAAGTGTCTCAATGAGCTTTGTACAAGTTTGACGAACTTATGAAAGATCCAACAACACGTTTCTAGGACTCTTAACCAAATTTCATTCAACATGAGTGCTTATAAGTATCTCAATGAGCTTTGTAAATGTTTGACGAACTTATGAAACATCTAACAACGCGTTTCTAGGACTTTAAACCAAGTTTCATGCAACATGAGTGATTATAAGTTTCTCAATGAGCTTTGTACAAGTTTGACGAACTTATGAAACATCTAATAACGCGTTTTCTAGGACTATAAACCAAGTTTCATACAACATGAGTGCTTCTAAGTGTCTCAATGAGTTTTGTACAAGTTTAAATAACTTATGAAACATCTAACAACGCGTTTCTAGGACTCTTAACCAAGATTCATGCAACATGAGTGCTTATAAGTGTCTCAATGAGCTTTGTACAAGTTTGACGAACTTATGAAACATCTAACAACGCATTTCTAGGACTCTAAACCAAGTTTCATGCAACATGAGTGCTTATAAGTGTCTCATTGAGCTTTGTACAAGTTTGATGAACTTATGAAACATCTAACAACGCGTTTCTAAGACTCTAAACCAAGTTTCATGGAACATGAGTGCTTATAAGTGTCTCAATGAGCTTTGTACAAGTTTGACAAACTTATGAAACATCTAACAACGCGTTTCTAGGACTCTTAACCAAGTTTCATGGAACATGAGTGATTATAAGTGTCTCAATGAGATTTGTACAAGTTTGACGAACTTATGAAACATCTAACAACGCGTTTCTAGGACACTAAACCAAGTTTCATGCAACATGAGTGCTTATAAGTGTTTCAATGAGTTTTGTACAAGTTTAAATAACTTATGAAACATCTAACAACGCGTTTCTAGGACTCTTAACCAAGTTTCATGCAACATGAGTGCTTATAAGTGTCTCAATGAGCTTTGTACAAGTTTGACGAACTTATGAAACATCTAACAACGCATTTCTAGGACTCTAATCCAAGTTTCATGCAACATGAGTGCTTATAAGTGTCTCAATGAGCTTTGTACAAGTTTGACGAACTTATGAAACATCCAACAACGCGTTTATAGGACTCTTAACCAAGTTTCATGCAACATGAGTGCCTATAAGTGTCTCAATGAGCTTTGTACAAGTTTTACGAACTTATGAAACATCTAACAACGCGTTTCTAGGACTCTAAACCAAGTTTCATGCAACATGAGTGCTTATAAGTGTCTCAATGAGGTTTGTACAAGTTTGACGAAGTTATGAAACATCTAACAACGCGTTTCTAGGACTCTAAACCAAGTTTCACGCAACATGAGTGCTTATAAGTGTCTCAATGAGCTTTGTACAAGTTTGACGAACTTATGAAACATCTAACAACGCGTTTCTAGGATTCTTAACCAAGTTTCATGGAACATGAGTGCTTATAAGTGTCTCAATGAGCTTTGTACAAGTTTGACGAACTTATGAAACATCTAACAACGCGTTTCTAGGACTCTAAACCAAGTTTCATGCAACATGAGTGCTTATAAGTGTCTCAATGAGCTGTGTACAAGTTTAAATAACTTATGAAACATCTAACAACGCGTTTCTAGGACTCTATACCAAGTTTCATGCAACATCAGTGCTTATAAGTGTCTAAATGAGCTTTGTACAAGTTTGACGAACTTATGAAACATCTAACAACGCAATTCTAGGACTCTAAACCAAGTTTCATGCAACATGAGTGCTTATAAGTGTCTCAATGAGCTTTGTACAAGTTTGACGAACTTATGAAACATCTAACAACTCGTTTCTAGGACTCTTAACCAAATTTCATACAACATGAGTGCTTATAAGTGTTTCACTGAGCTTTGTACTAGTTTCACGAACTTATGAAACATCTAACAACGTGGTGTCTAGGACTCTAAACCAAGTTTCATGCAACATGAGTGCTTATAAGTGTCTCAATGAGCTTTGTACAAGTTTGAGGAACTTATGAAACATCTAACAACGCGTTTTTAGGACTCGAAACCAAGTTTCATGCAACATGAGTGCTTATAAGTGTCTCAATGAGCTTTGTAAAAGTTTGACGAACTTATGAAACATCTAACAACACGTTTCTAGGACTCTAAACCAAGATTCATGCAACATGAGTGCTTATAAGTGTCTCAATGAGCTTTGTACAAGTTTGACGAACTTATGAAACATCTAACAACGCGTTTCTAGGACTCTAAACCAAGTTTCATGCAACATGAGTGCTTATAAGTGTTTCAATGAGCTTTGTACTAGTTTCATGAACTTATGAAACATCTAACAACGTGGTGTCTAGGACTCTAAACCAAGTTTCATGCAACATGAGTGCTTATAAGTGTCTCAATGAGTTTTGTACAAGTTTGAGAAACTTATGAAACATCTAACAACGCGTTTTTAGGACTCGAAACCAAGTTTCATGCAACATGAGTGCTTATAAGTGTCTCAATGAGCTTTGTACAAGTTTGACGAACTATGAAACATCTAACAACGCGTTTCTAGGACTCTAAACAAAGTTTCATGCAACATGAATGCTTATAAGTGTCTCAATGAGCTTTTTACAAGTTTTACGAATTTATGAAACATCTAACAACGCGTTTCTAGGACTCTAAACTCGGTTTCATGCAACATGAGTTCTTATAAGTGTCTCAATGAGTTTTGTACAAGTTTGACGAACTTATAAAACATCTAACAACGCGTTTCTAGGAATCAAAACCAAGTTTCATGCAACATGAGTGCTTATAAGTGTCTCAATGAGCTTTGTACAAGTTTGACGAACTTATGAAACATCTAACAACGCGTTTCTAGGACTCTAAACCATGTTTCATGCAACATGAGTGCTTATAAGTGTCTCAATGAGTTTTCAACAAGTTTTACAAACTTATAAAACATCTAACAACGCGTTTCTAAGACTCGAAACCAAGTTTCATGCAACATGAGTGCTTATAAGTGTCTCAATGAGCTTTGTACAAGTTTGACGAACTTATAAAACATCTAACAACGCCTTTCTAGGACTCTAAACAAAGTTTCATGCAACATGAGTGCTTATAAGTGTGTCAATGAGCTTTGTACAAGTTTGACGAACTTATGAAACATCTAACAAAGCATTTCTAAGACTCTAAAACAAGTTTCATGCAACATGAGTGATTATAAGTGTCTCAATGAGGTTTGTACAAGTTTGACGAACTTATGAAACATCTAACAAAGCGTTTCTAGGACTCTAAACAAAGTTTCACGCAACATGAGTGCTTATAAGTGTCTCAATGAGCTTTGTACAAGTTTGACGAACCTATGAAACATCCAACAACGCGTTTCTAGGACTCTTAACCAAGTTTCATGCAACATGAGTGCTTATAAGTGTCTCAATGAGCTTTGTACAAGTTTTACGAACTTTTGAAACATCTAACAACGCATTTCTAGGACTCTAAACCAAGTTTCATGCAACATGAGTGCTTATAAGTGTCTCAATGAGGTTTTTACAAGTTTGACGAACTTATGAAACATCTAACAACGCGTTTCTAGGACTCTAAACCAAGTATCACGCAACATGAGTACTTATAAGTGTCTCAATGAGCTTTGTACAACTTTGACGAACTTATGAAACATCTAACAACGCGTTTCTAGGACTCTTAACCAAGTTTCATGGAACATGAGTTCTTATAAGTGTCTCACTGAGCTTTGTACAAGTTTGACGGACTTATGAAACATCTAACAACGCGTTTCTAGGACTCTAAACCAAGTTTTATGCAACATGAGTGCTTATAAGTGTCTCAATGAGCTTTGTACAAGTTTAAATAACTTATGAAACATCTAACAACGCGTTTCTAGGACTCTTTACCAAGTTTCAAGCAACATGAGTGCTTATAAGTGTCTCAATATATGAGCTTTGTACAAGTTTAACGAACTTATGAAACAGCTAACAACGCATTTCTAGGACTCTAAACCAAGTTTCATGCAACATAAGTGCTTATAAGTGTCTCAATGAGCTTTGTACAAGTTTGACGAACTTATGAAACATCTAACAACGCGTTTCTAGGACTCTAAACCATGTTTCATGCAACATGAGTGCTTATAAGTGTCTCAATGAGTTTTGTACAAGTTTTACGAACTTATAAAACATCTAACAACCCGTTTCTAGGACTCGAAACCAAGTTTCATGCAACATGAGTGCTTATAAGTGTCTCAATGAGCTTTGTACAAATTTGACGAACTTATAAAACATCTAACAACGCGTTTTTAGGACTCGAAACCAAGTTTCATGCAACATGAGTGCTTATAAGTGTCTCAATGAGCTTTGTACAAGTTTGACGAACTATGAAACATCTAACAACGCGTTTCTAGGACTCTAAACAAAGTTTCATGCAACATGAATGCTTATAAGTGTCTCAATGAGCTTTTTACAAGTTTTACGAATTTATGAAACATCTAACAACGCGTTTCTAGGACTCTAAACTCAGTTTCATGCAACATGAGTTCTTATAAGTGTCTCAATGAGTTTTGTACAAGTTTGACGAACTTATAAAACATCTAACAACGCGTTTCTAGGAATCAAAACCAAGTTTCATGCAACATGAGTGCTTATAAGTGTCTCAATGAGCTTTGTACAAGTTTGACGAACTTATGAAACATCTAACAACGCGTTTCTAGGACTCTAAACCATGTTTCATGCAACATGAGTGCTTATAAGTGTCTCAATGAGTTTTCAACAAGTTTTACAAACTTATAAAACATCTAACAACGCGTTTCTAAGACTCGAAACCAAGTTTCATGCAACATGAGTGCTTATAAGTGTCTCAATGAGCTTTGTACAAGTTTGACGAACTTATAAAACATCTAACAACGCCTTTCTAGGACTCTAAACAAAGTTTCATGCAACATGAGTGCTTATAAGTGTGTCAATGAGCTTTGTACAAGTTTGACGAACTTATGAAACATCTAACAAAGCATTTCTAAGACTCTAAAACAAGTTTCATGCAACATGAGTGATTATAAGTGTCTCAATGAGGTGTGTACAAGTTTGACGAACTTATGAAACATCTAACAAAGCGTTTCTAGGACTCTAAACAAAGTTTCACGCAACATGAGTGCTTATAAGTGTCTCAATGAGCTTTGTACAAGTTTGACGAACTTATGAAACATCCAACAACGCGTTTCTAGGACTCTTAACCAAGTTTCATGCAACATGAGTGCTTATAAGTGTCTCAATGAGCTTTGTACAAGTTTTACGAACTTTTGAAACATCTAACAACGCATTTCTAGGACTCTAAACCAAGTTTCATGCAACATGAGTGCTTATAAGTGTCTCAATGAGGTTTTTACAAGTTTGACGAACTTATGAAACATCTAACAACGCGTTTCTAGGACTCTAAACCAAGTATCACGCAACATGAGTACTTATAAGTGTCTCAATGAGCTTTGTACAACTTTGACGAACTTATGAAACATCTAACAACGCGTTTCTAGGACTCTTAACCAAGTTTCATGGAAAATGAGTTCTTATAAGTGTCTCACTGAGCTTTGTACAAGTTTGACGGACTTATGAAACATCTAACAACGCGTTTCTAGGACTCTAAACCAAGTTTTATGCAACATGAGTGCTTATAAGTGTCTCAATGAGCTTTGTACAAGTTTAAATAACTTATGAAACATCTAACAACGCGTTTCTAGGACTCTTTACCAAGTTTCAAGCAACATGAGTGCTTATAAGTGTCTCAATATATGAGCTTTGTACAAGTTTAACGAACTTATGAAACAGCTAACAACGCATTTCTAGGACTCTAAACCAAGTTTCATGCAACATGAGTGCTTATAAGTGTCTCAATGAGCTTTGTACAAGTTTGACGAACTTATGAAACATCTAACAACGCGTTTCTAGGACTCTAAACCATGTTTCATGCAACATGAGTGCTTATAAGTGTCTCAATGAGTTTTGTACAAGTTTTACGAACTTATAAAACATCTAACAACGCGTTTCTAGGACTCGAAACCAAGTTTCATGAAACATGAGTGCTTATAAGTGTCTCAATGAGCTTTGTACAAATTTGACGAACTTATAAAACATCTAACAACGCGTTTTTAGGACTCGAAACCAAGTTTCATGCAACATGAGTGCTTATAAGTGTCTCAATGAGCTTTGTACAAGTTTGACGAACTATGAAACATCTAACAACGCGTTTCTAGGACTCTAAACAAAGTTTCATGCAACATGAATGCTTATAAGTGTCTCAATGAGCTTTTTACAAGTTTTACGAATTTATGAAACATCTAACAACGCGTTTCTAGGACTCTAAACTCAGTTTCATGCAACATGAGTTCTTATAAGTGTCTCAATGAGTTTTGTACAAGTTTGACGAACTTATAAAACATCTAACAACGCGTTTCTAGGAATCAAAACCAAGTTTCATGCAACATGAGTGCTTATAAGTGTCCCAATGAGCTTTGTACAAGTTTGACGAACTTATGAAACATCTAACAACGCGTTTCTAGGACTCTAAACCATGTTTCATGCAACATGAGTGCTTATAAGTGTCTCAATGAGTTTTCAACAAGTTTTACAAACTTATAAAACATCTAACAACGCGTTTCTAAGACTCGAAACCAAGTTTCATGCAACATGAGTGCTTATAAGTGTCTCAATGAGCTTTGTACAAGTTTGACGAACTTATAAAACATCTAACAACGCCTTTCTAGGACTCTAAACAAAGTTTCATGCAACATGAGTGCTTATAAGTGTGTCAATGAGCTTTGTACAAGTTTGACGAACTTATGAAACATCTAACAAAGCATTTCTAAGACTCTAAAACAAGTTTCATGCAACATGAGTGATTATAAGTGTCTCAATGAGGTTTGTACAAGTTTGACGAACTTATGAAACATCTAACAAAGCGTTTCTAGGACTCTAAACAAAGTTTCACGCAACATGAGTGCTTATAAGTGTCTCAATGAGCTTTGTACAAGTTTGACGAACTTATGAAACATCCAACAACGCGTTTCTAGGACTCTTAACCAAGTTTCATGCAACATGAGTGCTTATAAGTGTCTCAATGAGCTTTGTACAAGTTTTACGAACTTTTGAAACATCTAACAACGCATTTCTAGGACTCTAAACCAAGTTTCATGCAACATGAGTGCTTATAAGTGTCTCAATGAGGTTTTTACAAGTTTGACGAACTTATGAAACATCTAACAACGCGTTTCTAGGACTCTAAACCAAGTATCACGCAACATGAGTACTTATAAGTGTCTCAATGAGCTTTGTACAACTTTGACGAACTTATGAAACATCTAACAACGCGTTTCTAGGACTCTTAACCAAGTTTCATGGAACATGAGTTCTTATAAGTGTCTCACTGAGCTTTGTACAAGTTTGACGGACTTATGAAACATCTAACAACGCGTTTCTAGGACTCTAAACCAAGTTTTATGCAACATGAGTGCTTATAAGTGTCTCAATGAGCTTTGTACAAGTTTAAATAACTTATGAAACATCTAACAACGCGTTTCTAGGACTCTTTACCAAGTTTCAAGCAACATGAGTGCTTATAAGTGTCTCAATATATGAGCTTTGTACAAGTTTAACGAACTTATGAAACAGCTAACAACGCATTTCTAGGACTCTAAACCAAGTTTCATGCAACATGAGTGCTTATAAGTGTCTCAATGAGCTTTGTACAAGTTTGACGAACTTATGAAACATCTAACAACGCGTTTCTAGGACTCTAAACCATGTTTCATGCAACATGAGTGCTTATAAGTGTCTCAATGAGTTTTGTACAAGTTTTACGAACTTATAAAACATCTAACAACGCGTTTCTAGGACTCGAAACCAAGTTTCATGCAACATGAGTGCTTATAAGTGTCTCAATGAGCTTTGTACAAATTTGACGAACTTATAAAACATCTAACAACGCGTTTCTAGGACTCTAAACCAAGTTTCATGCAACATGAGTGCTTATAAGTGTCTCAATGAGCTTTGTACAAGTTTGACGAACTTATGAAACATCTAAAAACGCATTTCTAGGACTCTAAACCAAGATTCATGCAACATGAGTGATTATAAGTGTCTCAATGATTTTTGTACAAGTTTTACGAACTTATAAAACATCTAACAACGCGTTTCTAGGACTCGAAACCAAGTTTCATGCAACATGAGTGCTTATAAGTGTCTCAATGAGCTTTGTACAAGTTTGACGAACTTATAAAACATCTAACAACGCGTTTCTAGGACTCTAAACCAAGTTTCATGCAACATGAGTGCTTATAAGTGTTTCAATGAGCCTTTTACAAGTTTAAATAACTTATGAAACATCTAACAACGCGTTTCTAGGACTCTTAACCAAGTTTCATGCAACATGAGTGCTTATAAGTGTCTCAATGAGCTTTGTACAAGTTTGAAGAACTTATGAAACATCTAACAACGCATTTCTAGGACTCTAAACCAAGTTTCATGCAACATGAGTGCTTATAAGTGTCTCAATGAGCTTTGTACAAGTTTGACGAACTTATGAAACATCCAACAACGCGTTTCTAGGACTCTTAACCAAGTTTCATGCAACATGAGTGCTTATAAGTGTCTCAATGAGCTTTGTACAAGTTTGACGAACTTATGAAACATCTAACAACGCATTTCTAGGACTCTAAACCAAGTTTCAGGAAACATGAGTGCTTATAAGTGTCTCATTGAGCTTTGTACAAGTTTGACGAACTTATGAAGCATTTAACAACGCGTTTCTAAGACTCTAAACCAAGTTTCATGCAACATGAGTGCTTATAAGTGTCTCAATTAGCTTTATACAAGTTTGACAAACTTATGAAACATCTAACAACGCGTTTCTAGGACTCTTAACCAAGTTTCATGGAACATGAGTGCTTATAAGTGTCTCAATGAGCTTTGTACAAGTTTGACGAACTTATGAAACTTCTAACAACGCGTTTCTAGGACTCTAAACCAAGTTTCATGCAACATGAGTGCTTATAAGTGTTTCAATGAGCTTTTTACAAGTTTAAATAACTTATGAAACATCTAACAACGCGTTTCTAGGACTCTTAACCAAGTTTCATGCAACATGAGTGCTTATAAGTGTCTCAATGAGCTTTGTACAAGTTTGACGAACTTATGAAACATCTAACAACGCATTTCTAGGACTCTAAACCAAGTTTCATGCAACATGAGTGCTTATAAGTGTCTCAATGAGCTTTGTACAAGTTTGACGAAGTTATGAAACATCCAACAACGCGTTTCTAGGACTCTTAACCAAGTTTCATGCAACATGAGTGCTTATAAGTGTCTCAATGAGCTTTGTACAAGTTTTACGAACTTATGAAACATCTAACAACGCATTTTCTAGGAGTCTAAACCAAGTTTCATGCAACATGAGTGCTTATAAGTGTCTCAATGAGGTTTGTACAAGTTTGACGAACTTGTGAAACATCTAACAACGCGTTTCTAGGACTCTAAACCAAGTTTCACGCAACATGAGTGCTTATAAGTGTCTCAATGAGCTTTGTACAAGTTTGACGACCTTATGAAATATCTAACAACGCGTTTCTAGGACTCTTAACCAAGTTTCATGGAACATGAGTTCTTATAAGTGTCTCAATGAGCTTTGTACAAGTTTGACGAACTTATGAAACATCTAACAACGCGTTTCTAGGACTCTAAACCAAGTTTCATGCAACATGAGTGCTTATAAGTGTCTCAATGAGCTTTGTACAAGTTTAAATAACTTATGAAACATCTAACAATGCGTTTCTAGGACTCTTTACCAAGTTTCATGCAACATGAGTGCTTATAAGTGTCTCATTGAGCTTTGTACAAGTTTGACGAACTTATGAAACATTTAACAACGCGTTTCTAAGACTCTAAACCAAGTTTCATGCAACATGAGTGCTTATAAGTGTCTCAATGAGCTTTGTACAAGTTTGACAAACTTATGAAACATCTAACATCGCGTTTCTAGGACTCTTAACCAAGTTTCATGGAACATGAGTGCTTATAAGTGTCTCAATGAGCTTTGTACAAGTTTGACGAACTTATGAAACATCTAACAACGCGTTTCTAGGACTCTAAACCAAGTTTCATGCAACATGAGTGCTTATAAGTGTTTCAATGAGCTTTTACAAGTTTAAATAACTTATGAAACATCTAACAACGCGTTTCTAGGACTCTTAACCAAGTTTCATGCAACATGAGTGCTTATAAGTGTCTCAATGAGCTTTGTACAAGTTTGAAGAACTTATGAAACATCTAACAACGCATTTCTAGGACTCTAAACCAAGTTTCATGCAACATGAGTGCTTATAAGTGTCTCAATGAGCTTTGTACAAGTTTGACGAACTTATGAAACATCCAACAACGCGTTTCTAGGACTCTTAACCAAGTTTCATGCAACATGAGTGCTTATAAGTGTCTCAATGAGCTTTGTACAAGTTTAACGAAATTTTGAAACATCTAACAACGCATTTCTAGGACTCTAAACCAAGTTTCATGCAACATGAGTGCTTATAAGTGTCTCAATGAGGTTTTTACAAGTTTGACGAACTTATGAAACATCTAACAACGCGTTTCTAGGACTCTAAACCAAGTATCACGCAACATGAGTACTTATAAGTGTCTCAATGAGCTTTGTACAACTTTGACGAACTTATGAAACATCTAACAACGCGTTTCTAGGACTCTTAACCAAGTTTCATGGAACATGAGTTCTTATAAGTGTCTCAATGAGCTTTGTACAAGTTTGACGGACTTATGAAACATCTAACAACGCGTTTCTAGGACTCTAAACCAAGTTTTATGCAACATGAGTGCTTATAAGTGTCTCAATGAGCTTTGTACAAGTTTAAATAACTTATGAAACATCTAACAACGCGTTTCTAGGACTCTTTACCAAGTTTCATGCAACATGAGTGCTTATAAGTGTCTCAATGAGCTTTGTACAAGTTTAACGAACTTATGAAACAGCTAACAACGCATTTCTAGGACTCTAAACCAAGTTTCATGCAACATGAGTGCTTATAAGTGTCTCAATGAGCTTTGTACAAGTTTGACGAACTTATGAAACATCTAACAACGCGTTTCTAGGACTCTAAACCATGTTTCACGCAACATGAGTGCTTATAAGTGTCTCAATGAGCTTTGTACAAGTTTGACGACCTTATGAAATATCTAACAACGCGTTTCTAGGACTCTTAACCAAGTTTAATGGAACATGAGTTCTTATAAGTGTCTCAATGAGCTTTGTACAAGTTTGACGAACTTATGAAACATCTAACAACGCGTTTCTAGGACTCTAAACCAAGTTTCATGCAACATGAGTGCTTATAAGTGTCTCAATGAGCTTTGTACAAGTTTAAATAACTTATGAAACATCTAACAATGCGTTTCTAGGACTCTTTACCAAGTTTCATGCAACATGAGTGCTTATAAGTGTCTCATTGAGCTTTGTACAAGTTTGACGAACTTATGAAACATTTAACAACGCGTTTCTAAGACTCTAAACCAAGTTTCATGCAACATGAGTGCTTATAAGTGTCTCAATGAGCTTTGTACAAGTTTGACAAACTTATGAAACATCTAACAACGCGTTTCTAGGACTCTTAACCAAGTTTCATGGAACATGAGTGCTTATAAGTGTCTCAATGAGCTTTGTACAAGTTTGACGAACTTATGAAACATCTAACAACGCGTTTCTAGGACTCTAAACCAAGTTTCATGCAACATGAGTGCTTATAAGTGTTTCAATGAGCTTTTTACAAGTTTAAATAACTTATGAAACATCTAACAACACGTTTCTTGGACTCTTAACCAAGTTTCATGCAACATGAGTGCTTATAAGTGTCTCAATGAGCTTTGTACAAGTTTAAATAACTTATGAAACATCTAACAACACGTTTCTTGGACTCTTAACCAAGTTTCATGCAACATGAGTGCTTATAAGTGTCTCAATGAGCTTTGTACAAGTTTGACGAACTTATGAAACATCTAACAACGCATTTCTAGGACTTTAAACCAAGTTTCATGCAACATAAGTGATTATAAGTTTCTCAATGAGCTTTATACAAGTTTGACGAACTTCTGAAACATCTAATAACGCGTTTTCTAGGACTATAAACCAAGTTTCATGCAACATGAGTGCTTCTAAGTGTCTCAATGAGCTTTGTACAAGTTTGACGAAGTTATGAAACATCCAACAACGCGTTTCTAGGACTCTAAACCAAGTTTCATTTAACATGAGTGCTTATAAGTGTCTCAATGAGGTTTGTACAAGTTTAAATAACTTATGAAACATCTAACAACACGTTTCTTGGACTCTTAACCAAGTTTCATGCAACATGTGTGCTTATACGTGTCTCAATGAACTTTGTACAAGTTTGACGAACTGATGAAACATCTAACAACGCATTTCTAGGACTCTAAACCAAGTTTAATGCAACATGAGTGCTTATAAGTGTCTCAATGAGCTTTGTACAAGTTTTACGAACTTATAAAACATCTAACAACGCGTTTCTAGGACTCTAAACCAAGTATCATGCAACATGAGTGGTTATAAGTGTCTCAATGAGCTTTGTACAAGTTTGACGAACTTATGAAAGATCCAACAACACGTTTCTAGGACTCTTAACCAAATTTCATTCAACATGAGTGCTTATAAGTATCTCAATGAGCTTTGTAAATGTTTGACGAACTTATGAAACATCTAACAACGCGTTTCTAGGACTTTAAACCAAGTTTCATGCAACATGAGTGATTATAAGTTTCTCAATGAGCTTTGTACAAGTTTGACGAACTTATGAAACATCTAATAACGCGTTTTCTAGGACTATAAACCAAGTTTCATGCAACATGAGTGCTTCTAAGTGTCTCAATGAGTTTTGTACAAGTTTAAATAACTTATGAAACATCTAACAACGCGTTTCTAGGACTCTTAACCAAGATTCATGCAACATGAGTTCTTATAAGTGTCTCAATGAGCTTTGTACAAGTTTGACGAACTTATGAAACATCTAACAACGCATTTCTAGGACTCTAAACCAAGTTTCATGCAACATGAGTGCTTATAAGTGTCTCATTGAGCTTTGTACAAGTTTGATGAACTTATGAAACATCTAACAACGCGTTTCTAAGACTCTAAACCAAGTTTCATGGAACATGAGTGCTTATAAGTGTCTCAATGAGCTTTGTACAAGTTTGACAAACTTATGAAACATCTAACAACGCGTTTCTAGGACTCTTAACCAAGTTTCATGGAACATGAGTGATTATAAGTGTCTCAATGAGATTTGTACAAGTTTGACGAACTTATGAAACATCTAACAACGCGTTTCTAGGACTCTAAACCAAGTTTCATGCAACATGAGTGCTTATAAGTGTTTCAATGAGTTTTGTACAAGTTTAAATAACTTATGAAACATCTAACAACGCGTTTCTAGGACTCTAAACCAAGTTTCATGCAACATGAGTGCTTATAAGTGTCTCAATGAGCTTTGTACAAGTTTGACGAAGTTATGAAACATCTAACAACGCGTTTCTAGGACTCTAAACCAAGTTTCACGCAACATGAGTGCTTATAAGTGTCTCAATGAGCTTTGTACAAGTTTGACGAACTTATGAAACATCTAACAACGCGTTTCTAGGATTCTTAACCAAGTTTCATGGAACATGAGTGCTTATAAGTGTCTCAATGAGCTTTGTACAAGTTTGACGAACTTATGAAACATCTAACAACGCGTTTCTAGGACTCTAAACCAAGTTTCATGCAACATGAGTGCTTATAAGTGTCTCAATGAGCTGTGTACAAGTTTAAATAACTTATGAAACATCTAACAACGCGTTTCTAGGACTCTATACCAAGTTTCATGCAACATCAGTGCTTATAAGTGTCTAAATGAGCTTTGTACAAGTTTGACGAACTTATGAAACATCTAACAACGCATTTCTAGGACTCTAAACCAAGTTTCATGCAACATGAGTGCTTATAAGTGTCTCAATGAGCTTTGTACAAGTTTGACGAACTTATGAAACATCTAACAACTCGTTTCTAGGACTCTTAACCAAATTTCATACAACATGAGTGCTTATAAGTGTTTCACTGAGCTTTGTACTAGTTTCACGAACTTATGAAACATCTAACAACGTGGTGTCTAGGACTCTAAACCAAGTTTCATGCAACATGAGTGCTTATAAGTGTCTCAATGAGCTTTGTACAAGTTTGAGGAACTTATGAAACATCTAACAACGCGTTTTTAGGACTCGAAACCAAGTTTCATGCAACATGAGTGCTTATAAGTGTCTCAATGAGCTTTGTAAAAGTTTGACGAACTTATGAAACATCTAACAACACGTTTCTAGGACTCTAAACCAAGATTCATGCAACATGAGTGCTTATAAGTGTCTCAATGAGCTTTGTACAAGTTTGACGAACTTATGAAACATCTAACAACGCGTTTCTAGGACTCTAAACCAAGTTTCATGCAACATGAGTGCTTATAAGTGTTTCAATGAGCTTTGTACTAGTTTCATGAACTTATGAAACATCTAACAACGTGGTGTCTAGGACTCTAAACCAAGTTTCATGCAACATGAGTGCTTATAAGTGTCTCAATGAGTTTTGTACAAGTTTGAGAAACTTATGAAACATCTAACAACGCGTTTTTAGGACTCGAAACCAAGTTTCATGCAACATGAGTGCTTATAAGTGTCTCAATGAGCTTTGTACAAGTTTGACGAACTATGAAACATCTAACAACGCGTTTCTAGGACTCTAAACAAAGTTTCATGCAACATGAATGCTTATAAGTGTCTCAATGAGCTTTTTACAAGTTTTACGAATTTATGAAACATCTAACAACGCGTTTCTAGGACTCTAAACTCAGTTTCATGCAACATGAGTTCTTATAAGTGTCTCAATGAGTTTTGTACAAGTTTGACGAACTTATAAAACATCTAACAACGCGTTTCTAGGAATCAAAACCAAGTTTCATGCAACATGAGTGCTTATAAGTGTCTCAATGAGCTTTGTACAAGTTTGACGAACTTATGAAACATCTAACAACGCGTTTCTAGGACTCTAAACCATGTTTCATGCAACATGAGTGCTTATAAGTGTCTCAATGAGTTTTCAACAAGTTTTACAAACTTATAAAACATCTAACAACGCGTTTCTAAGACTCGAAACCAAGTTTCATGCAACATGAGTGCTTATAAGTGTCTCAATGAGCTTTGTACAAGTTTGACGAACTTATAAAACATCTAACAACGCCTTTCTAGGACTCTAAACAAAGTTTCATGCAACATGAGTGCTTATAAGTGTGTCAATGAGCTTTGTACAAGTTTGACGAACTTATGAAACATCTAACAAAGCATTTCTAAGACTCTAAAACAAGTTTCATGCAACATGA
Source organism: Cochlearia excelsa (assembly GCA_963556525.1). Taxonomy (NCBI): domain Eukaryota; kingdom Viridiplantae; phylum Streptophyta; class Magnoliopsida; order Brassicales; family Brassicaceae; genus Cochlearia; species Cochlearia excelsa. The sequence continues at coordinate 13,211,703 of OY748332.1, forward strand.
GTGATTATAAGTGTCTCAATGAGGTTTGTACAAGTTTGACGAACTTATGAAACATCTAACAAAGCGTTTCTAGGACTCTAAACAAAGTTTCACGCAACATGAGTGCTTATAAGTGTCTCAATGAGCTTTGTACAAGTTTGACGAACTTATGAAACATCCAACAACGCGTTTCTAGGACTCTTAACCAAGTTTCATGCAACATGAGTGCTTATAAGTGTCTCAATGAGCTTTGTACAAGTTTTACGAACTTTTGAAACATCTAACAACGCATTTCTAGGACTCTAAACCAAGTTTCATGCAACATGAGTGCTTATAAGTGTCTCAATGAGGTTTTTACAAGTTTGACGAACTTATGAAACATCTAACAACGCGTTTCTAGGACTCTAAACCAAGTATCACGCAACATGAGTACTTATAAGTGTCTCAATGAGCTTTGTACAACTTTGACGAACTTATGAAACATCTAACAACGCGTTTCTAGGACTCTTAACCAAGTTTCATGGAACATGAGTTCTTATAAGTGTCTCACTGAGCTTTGTACAAGTTTGACGGACTTATGAAACATCTAACAACGCGTTTCTAGGACTCTAAACCAAGTTTTATGCAACATGAGTGCTTATAAGTGTCTCAATCAGCTTTGTACAAGTTTAAATAACTTATGAAACATCTAACAACGCGTTTCTAGGACTCTTTACCAAGTTTCAAGCAACATGAGTGCTTATAAGTGTCTCAATATATGAGCTTTGTACAAGTTTAACGAACTTATGAAACAGCTAACAACGCATTTCTAGGACTCTAAACCAAGTTTCATGCAACATGAGTGCTTATAAGTGTCTCAATGAGCTTTGTACAAGTTTGACGAACTTATGAAACATCTAACAACGCGTTTCTAGGACTCTAAACCATGTTTCATGCAACATGAGTGCTTATAAGTGTCTCAATGAGTTTTGTACAAGTTTTACGAACTTATAAAACATCTAACAACGCGTTTCTAGGACTCGAAACCAAGTTTCATGCAACATGAGTGCTTATAAGTGTCTCAATGAGCTTTGTACAAATTTGACGAACTTATAAAACATCTAACAACGCGTTTCTAGGACTCTAAACCAAGTTTCATGCAACATGAGTGCTTATAAGTGTCTCAATGAGCTTTGTACAAGTTTGACGAACTTATGAAACATCTAAAAACGCATTTCTAGGACTCTAAACCAAGATTCATGCAACATGAGTGATTATAAGTGTCTCAATGAGTTTTGTACAAGTTTTACGAACTTATAAAACATCTAACAACGCGTTTCTAGGACTCGAAACCAAGTTTCATGCAACATGAGTGCTTATAAGTGTCTCAATGAGCTTTGTACAAGTTTGACGAACTTATAAAACATCTAACAACGCGTTTCTAGGACTCTAAACCAAGTTTCATGCAACATGAGTGCTTATAAGTGTTTCAATGAGCTTTTTACAAGTTTAAATAACTTATGAAACATCTAACAACGCGTTTCTAGGACTCTTAACCAAGTTTCATGCAACATGAGTGCTTATAAGTGTCTCAATGAGCTTTGTACAAGTTTGAAGAACTTATGAAACATCTAACAACGCATTTCTAGGACTCTAAACCAAGTTTCATGCAACATGAGTGCTTATAAGTGTCTCAATGAGCTTTGTACAAGTTTGACGAACTTATGAAACATCCAACAACGCGTTTCTAGGACTCTTAACCAAGTTTCATGCAACATGAGTGCTTATAAGTGTCTCAATGAGCTTTGTACAAGTTTGACGAACTTATGAAACATCTAACAACGCATTTCTAGGACTCTAAACCAAGTTTCAGGAAACATGAGTGCTTATAAGTGTCTCATTGAGCTTTGTACAAGTTTGACGAACTTATGAAGCATTTAACAACGCGTTTCTAAGACTCTAAACCAAGTTTCATGCAACATGAGTGCTTATAAGTGTCTCAATTAGCTTTATACAAGTTTGACAAACTTATGAAACATCTAACAACGCGTTTCTAGGACTCTTAACCAAGTTTCATGGAACATGAGTGCTTATAAGTGTCTCAATGAGCTTTGTACAAGTTTGACGAACTTATGAAACTTCTAACAACGCGTTTCTATTACTCTAAACCAAGTTTCATGCAACATGAGTGCTTATAAGTGTTTCAATGAGCTTTTTACAAGTTTAAATAACTTATGAAACATCTAACAACGCGTTTCTAGGACTCTTAACCAAGTTTCATGCAACATGAGTGCTTATAAGTGTCTCAATGAGCTTTGTACAAGTTTGACGAACTTATGAAACATCTAACAACGCATTTCTAGGACTCTAAACCAAGTTTCATGCAACATGAGTGCTTATAAGTGTCTCAATGAGCTTTGTACAAGTTTGACGAAGTTATGAAACATCCAACAACGCGTTTCTAGGACTCTTAACCAAGTTTCATGCAACATGAGTGCTTATAAGTGTCTCAATGAGCTTTGTACAAGTTTTACGAACTTATGAAACATCTAACAACGCATTTTCTAGGAGTCTAAACCAAGTTTCATGCAACATGAGTGCTTATAAGTGTCTCAATGAGGTTTGTACAAGTTTGACGAACTTGTGAAACATCTAACAACGCGTTTCTAGGACTCTAAACCAAGTTTCACGCAACATGAGTGCTTATAAGTGTCTCAATGAGCTTTGTACAAGTTTGACGACCTTATGAAATATCTAACAACGCGTTTCTAGGACTCTTAAAAAAGTTTCATGGAACATGAGTTCTTATAAGTGTCTCAATGAGCTTTGTACAAGTTTGACGAACTTATGAAACATCTAACAACGCGTTTCTAGGACTCTAAACCAAGTTTCATGCAACATGAGTGCTTATAAGTGTCTCAATGAGCTTTGTACAAGTTTAAATAACTTATGAAACATCTAACAATGCGTTTCTAGGACTCTTTACCAAGTTTCATGCAACATGAGTGCTTATAAGTGTCTCATTGAGCTTTGTACAAGTTTAACGAACTTATGAAACATTTAACAACGCGTTTCTAAGACTCTAAACCAAGTTTCATGCAACATGAGTGCTTATAAGTGTCTCAATGAGCTTTGTACAAGTTTGACAAACTTATGAAACATCTAACAACGCGTTTCTAGGACTCTTAACCAAGTTTCATGGAACATGAGTGCTTATAAGTGTCTCAATGAGCTTTGTACAAGTTTGACGAACTTATGAAACATCTAACAACGCGTTTCTAGGACTCTAAACCAAGTTTCATGCAACATGAGTGCTTATAAGTGTTTCAATGAGCTTTTTACAAGTTTAAATAACTTATGAAACATCTAACAACGCGTTTCTAGGACTCTTAACCAAGTTTCATGCAACATGAGTGCTTATAAGTGTCTCAATGAGCTTTGTACAAGTTTGAAGAACTTATGAAACATCTAACAACGCATTTCTAGGACTCTAAACCAAGTTTCATGCAACATGAGTGCTTATAAGTGTCTCAATGAGCTTTGTACAAGTTTGACGAACTTATGAAACATCCAACAACGCGTTTCTAGGACTCTTAACCAAGTTTCATGCAACATGAGTGCTTATAAGTGTCTCAATGAGCTTTGTACAAGTTTTACGAACTTTTGAAACATCTAACAACGCATTTCTAGGACTCTAAACCAAGTTTCATGCAACATGAGTGCTTATAAGTGTCTCAATGAGGTTTTTACAAGTTTGACGAACTTATGAAACATCTAACAACGCGTTTCTAGGACTCTAAACCAAGTATCACGCAACATGAGTACTTATAAGAGTCTCAATGAGCTTTGTACAACTTTGACGAACTTATGAAACATCTAACAACGCGTTTCTAGGACTCTTAACCAAGTTTCATGGAACATGAGTTCTTATAAGTGTCTCACTGAGCTTTGTACAAGTTTGACGGACTTATGAAACATCTAACAACGCGTTTCTAGGACTCTAAACCAAGTTTTATGCAACATGAGTGCTTATAAGTGTCTCAATCAGCTTTGTACAAGTTTAAATAACTTATGAAACATCTAACAACGCGTTTCTAGGACTCTTTACCAAGTTTCAAGCAACATGAGTGCTTATAAGTGTCTCAATATATGAGCTTTGTACAAGTTTAACGAACTTATGAAACAGCTAACAACGCATTTCTAGGACTCTAAACCAAGTTTCATGCAACATGAGTGCTTATAAGTGTCTCAATGAGCTTTGTACAAGTTTGACGAACTTATGAAACATCTAACAACGCGTTTCTAGGACTCTAAACCATGTTTCATGCAACATGAGTGCTTATAAGTGTCTCAATGAGTTTTGTACAAGTTTTACGAACTTATAAAACATCTAACAACGCGTTTCTAGGACTCGAAACCAAGTTTCATGCAACATGAGTGCTTATAAGTGTCTCAATGAGCTTTGTACAAATTTGACGAACTTATAAAACATCTAACAACGCGTTTCTAGGACTCTAAACCAAGTTTCATGCAACATGAGTGCTTATAAGTGTCTCAATGAGCTTTGTACAAGTTTGACGAACTTATGAAACATCTAAAAACGCATTTCTAGGACTCTAAACCAAGATTCATGCAACATGAGTGATTATAAGTGTCTCAATGAGTTTTGTACAAGTTTTACGAACTTATAAAACATCTAACAACGCGTTTCTAGGACTCGAAACCAAGTTTCATGCAACATGAGTGCTTATAAGTGTCTCAATGAGCTTTGTACAAGTTTGACGAACTTATAAAACATCTAACAACGCGTTTCTAGGACTCTAAACCAAGTTTCATGCAACATGAGTGCTTATAAGTGTTTCAATGAGCTTTTTACAAGTTTAAATAACTTATGAAACATCTAACAACGCGTTTCTAGGACTCTTAACCAAGTTTCATGCAACATGAGTGCTTATAAGTGTCTCAATGAGCTTTGTACAAGTTTGAAGAACTTATGAAACATCTAACAACGCATTTCTAGGACTCTAAACCAAGTTTCATGCAACATGAGTGCTTATAAGTGTCTCAATGAGCTTTGTACAAGTTTGACGAACTTATGAAACATCCAACAACGCGTTTCTAGGACTCTTAACCAAGTTTCATGCAACATGAGTGCTTATAAGTGTCTCAATGAGCTTTGTACAAGTTTGACGAACTTATGAAACATCTAACAACGCATTTCTAGGACTCTAAACCAAGTTTCAGGAAACATGAGTGCTTATAAGTGTCTCATTGAGCTTTGTACAAGTTTGACGAACTTATGAAGCATTTAACAACGCGTTTCTAAGACTCTAAACCAAGTTTCATGCAACATGAGTGCTTATAAGTGTCTCAATTAGCTTTATACAAGTTTGACAAACTTATGAAACATCTAACAACGCGTTTCTAGGACTCTTAACCAAGTTTCATGGAACATGAGTGCTTATAAGTGTCTCAATGAGCTTTGTACAAGTTTGACGAACTTATGAAACTTCTAACAACGCGTTTCTATTACTCTAAACCAAGTTTCATGCAACATGAGTGCTTATAAGTGTTTCAATGAGCTTTTTACAAGTTTAAATAACTTATGAAACATCTAACAACGCGTTTCTAGGACTCTTAACCAAGTTTCATGCAACATGAGTGCTTATAAGTGTCTCAATGAGCTTTGTACAAGTTTGACGAACTTATGAAACATCTAACAACGCATTTCTAGGACTCTAAACCAAGTTTCATGCAACATGAGTGCTTATAAGTGTCTCAATGAGCTTTGTACAAGTTTGACGAAGTTATGAAACATCCAACAACGCGTTTCTAGGACTCTTAACCAAGTTTCATGCAACATGAGTGCTTATAAGTGTCTCAATGAGCTTTGTACAAGTTTTACGAACTTATGAAACATCTAACAACGCATTTTCTAGGAGTCTAAACCAAGTTTCATGCAACATGAGTGCTTATAAGTGTCTCAATGAGGTTTGTACAAGTTTGACGAACTTGTGAAACATCTAACAACGCGTTTCTAGGACTCTAAACCAAGTTTCACGCAACATGAGTGCTTATAAGTGTCTCAATGAGCTTTGTACAAGTTTGACGACCTTATGAAATATCTAACAACGCGTTTCTAGGACTCTTAAAAAAGTTTCATGGAACATGAGTTCTTATAAGTGTCTCAATGAGCTTTGTACAAGTTTGACGAACTTATGAAACATCTAACAACGCGTTTCTAGGACTCTAAACCAAGTTTCATGCAACATGAGTGCTTATAAGTGTCTCAATGAGCTTTGTACAAGTTTAAATAACTTATGAAACATCTAACAATGCGTTTCTAGGACTCTTTACCAAGTTTCATGCAACATGAGTGCTTATAAGTGTCTCATTGAGCTTTGTACAAGTTTGACGAACTTATGAAACATTTAACAACGCGTTTCTAAGACTCTAAACCAAGTTTCATGCAACATGAGTGCTTATAAGTGTCTCAATGAGCTTTGTACAAGTTTGACAAACTTATGAAACATCTAACAACGCGTTTCTAGGACTCTTAACCAAGTTTCATGGAACATGAGTGCTTATAAGTGTCTCAATGAGCTTTGTACAAGTTTGACGAACTTATGAAACATCTAACAACGCGTTTCTAGGACTCTAAACCAAGTTTCATGCAACATGAGTGCTTATAAGTGTTTCAATGAGCTTTTTACAAGTTTAAATAACTTATGAAACATCTAACAACGCGTTTCTAGGACTCTTAACCAAGTTTCATGCAACATGAGTGCTTATAAGTGTCTCAATGAGCTTTGTACAAGTTTGAAGAACTTATGAAACATCTAACAACGCATTTCTAGGACTCTAAACCAAGTTTCATGCAACATGAGTGCTTATAAGTGTCTCAATGAGCTTTGTACAAGTTTGACGAACTTATGAAACATCCAACAACGCGTTTCTAGGACTCTTAACCAAGTTTCATGCAACATGAGTGCTTATAAGTGTCTCAATGAGCTTTGTACAAGTTTTACGAACTTTTGAAACATCTAACAACGCATTTCTAGGACTCTAAACCAAGTTTCATGCAACATGAGTGCTTATAAGTGTCTCAATGAGGTTTTTACAAGTTTGACGAACTTATGAAACATCTAACAACGCGTTTCTAGGACTCTAAACCAAGTATCACGCAACATGAGTACTTATAAGTGTCTCAATGAGCTTTGTACAACTTTGACAAACTTATGAAACATCTAACAACGCGTTTCTAGGACTCTTAACCAAGTTTCATGGAACATGAGTTCTTATAAGTGTCTCAATGAGCTTTGTACAAGTTTGACATACTTATGAAACATCTAACAACGCGTTTCTAGGACTCTAAACCAAGTTTTATGCAACATGAGTGCTTATAAGTGTCTCAATGAGCTTTGTACAAGTTTAAATAACTTATGAAACATCTAACAACGCGTTTCTAGGACTCTTTACCAAGTTTCATGCAACATGAGTGCTTATAAGTGTCTCAATGAGCTTTGTACAAGTTTAACGAACTTATGAAACAGCTAACAACGCATTTCTAGGACTCTAAACCAAGTTTCATGCAACATGAGTGCTTATAAGTGTCTCAATGAGCTTTGTACAAGTTTGACGAACTTATGAAACATCTAACAACGCGTCTCTAGGACTCTTAACCATGTTTCATGCAACATGAGTGCTTATAAGTGTCTCAATGAGTTTTGTACAAGTTTTACGAACTTATAAAACATCTAACAACGCGTTTCTAGGACTCGAAACCAAGTTTCATGCAACATGAGTGCTTATAAGTGTCTCAATGAGCTTTGTACAAATTTGACGAACTTATAAAACATCTAACAACGCGTTTCTAGGACTCTAAACCAAGTTTCATGCAACATGAGTGCTTATAAGTGTCTCAATGAGCTTTGTACAAGTTTGACGAACTTATGAAACATCTAAAAACGCATTTCTAGGACTCTAAACCAAGATTCATGCAACATGAGTGATTATAAGTGTCTCAATGAGTTTTGTACAAGTTTTACGAACTTATAAAACATCTAACAACGCGTTTCTAGGACTCGAAACCAAGTTTCATGCAACATGAGTGCTTATAAGTGTCTCAATGAGCTTTGTACAAGTTTGACGAACTTATAAAACATCTAACAACGCGTTTCTAGGTCTCTAAACCAAGTTTCATGCAACATGAGTGATTATAAGTGTCTCAATGAGGTTTGTACAAGTTTGACGAACTTATGAAACATCTAATAACGCGTTTTCTAGAACTATAAACCAAGTTTCATGCAACATGAGTGCTTCTAAGTGTTAGGAAATAAACTCGAATTTCCGATCGCCAAGTTTGTAGGAAGAGAAGAAATAAACACACACGAATTTGTTAACGGAGTTCGGCCAATATTGCCTACGTCTCCGGACCCGCTACAGATCGTTTTATTTTCGGGAAAAATACAAATGCTCTCAAACTTACAACCAAAAATAGAGTATTAGAAAAAATCACTCTTAATTTTTCTCTCAACTCCCCTTTGTAAGCTTCTTGTTTTCCTCTTGATTTTTTTGGATGGGATGATTATTATGATGCACATCGTGCATCTATTTATAGCACAAGAGAGGGGATTGGTGAGCACACAATTATTGACCTTCCATCACCAACCACCTCAGCTACCTTCACCAATAATCACCTACCAAAGAAAAAATCAAAAAACGTGGTCTAACAATCTCCCACTTGAAGACTGATTTCAATCTGTCTTCACATCTCGATCAATGTAGCAGGTCTTCCCACTTGTTACTCCAACAAGCCCAACGAGGTTATACATAACCTCAACTTATCATACGGCACGACCTTCGTCAGCATGTCTGCCGGATTCTTGCTTCCTGGGATCTTTTCAAGCACTAACATTTCATCTTCCAATGCTGATCTGATGAAATGATACCGTCGATGTATGTGCTTCGTCCGAGCATGGTAAACCGGATTCTTTGCCAAATCGATGGCGCTTTTACTATCGCAGTATAACACACTTTTCTCTTGATCATGGCCTAACTCTTCTAGAAATGATTGTAACCACATCATCTCTTTTGTTGCCTCTGTTACCGCAACATACTCAGCTTCACAGCTTGAAAGAGATACGATTTTCTGCAACTTTGAAACCCAACAAATTGCAGTACCACCAAAAGTGTAGACATACCCGGTTGTGCTCTTCGTGCTGTCAATGTCACCTCCATTGTCAGCATCAACATATCCCCGCAATCCCGTTTTAGACTTCGTGAAACATAGCGACAAACTTGGATTCCCTTTTAGATATCTGAAAATCCACTTCACAGCTTCCCAATGTTCCCTTCCTGGATTGCTCATAAATCTGCTTACGACTCCCACTGCATGTGCAATGTCTGGCCTTGTACATATCATTGCGTACATCAGGCTGCCTATAGCAGACGCATATGGAACTTTATCCATATAGGTCATCTCGTCTTCCGTCTTTGGAGACTGTTCCTTGGATAACCGAAAATGACTTGCCAGGGGAGTACTGACTGGCTTCGCGTCATCCATGTTAAACCTCTTGAGGACTTTCTTCACATACTCCTCTTGTGATAACTTCAGACCTTCCTTGCTTCTACTGATTCTCATTCCTAGAATTTGTCTTGCTTCTCCAAGGTCTTTCATCGCAAACTCTTCTGAGAGTTTCGTCTTCAAGCTATTGATCTCATGCAAGTCTGCTCCTACTATCAGCATGTCGTCCACATATAGAAGCAATATCAAGTAAGACTCTTCAAACTTCTTGAAGTAACAACAGTGGTCAGCTTCACACCTCAAAAAACCGACACCTTTGATAAAGTTGTCAAACCTTTTATACCACTGTTCTGGAGCTTGTTTCAGACCATACAAACTCTTTTTAAGCTTGCACACCAAATCTTCTTTCCCTTTGACCTCAAAGCCTTCGGGTTGCTTCATATAAATTTCCTCATCCAAATCACCATGAAGAAATGTTGTCTTCACATCCATCTGCTAAAGGTGCAAGTCTTCTTGTGCTACCAGCCCAAGAACCGTTCTGATGGTCACCATCTTGACTACAGGAGAGAATATTTCAGTGTAGTCAACGCCTTCTTTTTGTTGGAATCCATTCACAACAAGTCTCGCCTTATAGCGATTACTTCCATCAGGTTCATCTTTTATCCGGTAGACCCACTTGTTATGCAATGCCTTTTTCTCTTTAGGCAAATTTGCTAACTCCCACGTGTGATTGGATAACAACGAGTTCATCTCGTCGTTCATCGCAAGCTCCCACTTGATCGACTCATCTACTTGCATAGCCTCTTCATAACATTCAGGCTCTCCTCTATCTGTGAGCAAAATGTAATTGAGCGTTGGAGAATATCTTACAGGATTTCTGATGATTCTACTTGATCGTCGTAACTCCGTGACTGGTGTATGTGGGACCACTTCAGAATCATCATGCTCATCACTCTCTTCTTGAGAGATTTCTTCTTCTGTTGTTATGGTATCCTGCAACTCCGGTGTCAGGATATCTCCTAAGTCAACAGCTTCAGGCTTATTCTTCTCTGGACCTCCTCTTAACTTATCCTTGTACAACGCTTCCTCGTTGAACACAACGTTCTTGCTGCGGATGATCTTCCGATTTTCATCATCCCAAAACCGGTAACCAAACTCTGTGTTACCATAACCGATGAAGTAACACCTCTTAGATTTCGCATCTAGTTTACTTCTTGCAGCATCATCAATGTGAACATAAGCTAAGCATCCAAATACCTTTAGATACGAAAGGTTTACTTTCTTGCCGCTCCAAACTTCTTCAGGGATCTTAAATTCCAACGGTGCAGATGGTCCTCTGTTTATTAAGAAGGCGGCAGTACTGATTGCATCTGCCCAAAATGTCTTAGGCAATCCACAATGCAATCTCATGCTCCTTGCACGCTCATTCAGGGTTCGATTCATCCTTTCCGCTATTCCATTTTGTTGAGGCGTTCCTGGAATAGTCTTCACCATCTTGATCCCATTATCAGCGCAGTATCTCTTGAACTCCTCGTTGATGTACTCTCCACCATTGTCAGACCTTAGATACTTCAACTTGAGATTCGTCTCAATCTCAACCATGGCTTTCCACCTTTTGAAAATCGAGAACACTTCATACTTGTTTTTCATGAAGTAGACCCACACCTTTCTTGTGGAGTCATCAATAAAGGTCACATAGTAGTACGAACCTCCCAGCGATGCAACAAGAGCGGGTCCCCACACGTCAGTGTGCACCAGCTCTAACTTCACAGATTTTGGCTCTCTTCCTCCTCTTGAGAAACTAACCCGTTTCTGTTTTCCAAGGATGCAACTTTCACATATCTGATGATCCACCGTCTTCAGATCTGGAAGAGCGCCATTTTCCACCATGAGTTTCATCCCTTTTTCACTCATGTGCCCCAACCTACAATGCCACAACTTGGTTTGTTTGGCATTCTCGACAACAGCAACAATGTCTTGATAACTTGTCGTCATATAAAGAGTGCCTCTTTTATGACCTCTTGCAACCACCATGGAACCTTTCTTGACTCTCCATGATCCACCACCAAAATTGACATCGTGCCCCATATCATCAAGTTGACCTACAGAGATTAGATTTCTCATCAACTTTGGCACATGTCGAACCTTCGTAATCTTCCACACTCGTCCATCTGACATCTTCAGGTTGATATCTCCAATACCAACTATGTCCAAAGGTAATCCATCCGCAAGATATACCTTTCCGTAATTCCCCGCAACATAATTCTCCATAATGTTGTGGTGCGGCGTGGTGTGGAATGATGCTCCTGAGTCAAGAACCCATGAATCGATTGGGCTATCAACATAGGATATTGACGCTTTGGTGGAACTTGAAGCTACTTTACGAGCTTCACTTTTACTCGGAGAATCCACAGACACTAACAATGCATCAGCAATTTCACGTGTCACGCATTGGCTCACTTCCCTTGTTGTCTTCTTTCTTCGGTGGTGCCCGGCAATTCCTTTTAATGTGGCCTGCCTTTCCACAATTCCAACACTCAATAGGCTGTCTGAATTTGGATTGTCCCCGTCCATTCCTTGACTTCGATCTGCCATCGCTCCGGTTATTTCTGTCTTGGGTTCTACCTCTGTTTTCCACGTTGAAAGCAGAGCTCGTTGATGTTTAGCCAGAGTCTATCCTACGAATTTCTTCACCGAGAATACGATCTCGAATGTCGTTGAACTTAAGCTTCTCCGTACCGACGGAATTACTAACCGCAGCTCTCATGGGCTCCCAACTGTTTGGCAGAGATGCTAACAGAATCAACGCTCGCACTTCATCGTCGAACTCGATTTCAACCGAAGATAACTGGTTGACAATGGTGTTGAATTCGTTCACGTGCGCAGCCACAAGACCACCCTCATCCATCTTCAGATGAAATAGTTTCTTCATGAGAAACACCTTATTATTTGCCGAAGGTTTCTCATACATATCCGAGAGAACTTTCATCAAACCTTCAGTGGTCTTCTCTTTTGCAACATTGTGTGCGACGTTCTTAGATAGTGTTAGCCTAATAACACCCAGAACCTGCCTGTCAAGGAGATCCCATTCTTCTTGTTCCATCTTCTCCGGCTTCTTACTTAGTGGTTGATGGAGCTTCTTTCCGTATAGATAATCTTCGATTTGCATTCTCCAAAATGCATAATCCGTACCGTCAAATTTCACGATACCGTATGTTGAACCATCTTCGCCTCCCATCGTTTCTGATTATTCTTGTGGACCACCGTGTATTAAAACACCTTTCACTATTCACGTGAACAGTAACTCCGGCATGAACAGCGACGCCGGCGTGAACAGTAACTCCGCCGAAATTTGACCCAAAAAAAAAAAATCACCTTAACCTTGCTCTGATACCAGTTGTTAGGAAATAAACTTGAATTTCCGATCGCCAAGTTTGTAGGAAGAGAAGAAATAAACACACACGAATTTGTTAACGGAGTTCGGCCAATATTGCCTACGTCTCCGGACCCGCTACAGATCGTTTTATTTTCGGGAAAAATACAAATGCTCTCAAACTTACAACCAAAAATAGAGTATTAGAAAAAATCACTCTTAATTTTTCTCTCAACTCCCCTTTGTAAGCTTCTTGTTTTCCTCTTGATTTTTTTGGATGGGATGATTATTATGATGCACATCGTGCATCTATTTATAGCACAAGAGAGGGGATTGGTGAGCACACAATTATTGACCTTCCATCACCAACCACCTCAGCTACCTTCACCAATAATCACCTACCAAAGAAAAAATCAAAAAACGTGGTCTAACACTAAGTGTCTCAATGAGCTTTGTAAAAGTTTGACGAAGTTATGAAACATCTAACAACGCGTTTCTAGGACTCTAAACCAAGTTTCATTTAACATGAGTGCTTATAAGTGTCTCAATGAGCTTTGTACAAGTTTAAATAACTTATGAAACATCTAACAACACGTTTCTAGGACTCTTAACCAAGTTTCATGCAACATGAGTGCTTATAAGTGTCTCAATGAGCTTTGTACAAGTTTGACGAACTTATGAAACATCTAACAACGCATTTCTAGGACTCTAAACCAAGTTTCAGGAAACATGAGTGCTTATAAGTGTCTCATTGAGCTTTGTACAAGTTTGACGAACTTATGAAACATTTAACAACGCGTTTCTAAGACTCTAAACCAAGTTTCATGCAACATGAGTGCTTATAAGTGTCTCAATTAGCTTTATACAAGTTTGACAAACTTATGAAACATCTAACAACGCGTTTCTAGGACTCTTAACCAAGTTTCATGGAACATGAGTGCTTATAAGTGTCTCAATGAGCTTTGTACAAGTTTGACGAACTTATGAAACATCTAACAACGCGTTTCTAGGACTCTAAACCAAGTTTCATGCAACATGAGTGCTTATAAGTGTTTCAATGAGCTTTTTACAAGTTTAAATAACTTATGAAACATCTAACAACGCGTTTCTAGGACTCTTAACCAAGTTTCACGCAACATGAGTGCTTATAAGTGTCTCAATGAGCTTTGTACAAGTTTGATGAACTTATGAAACATCTAACAACGCATTTCTAGGACTCTAAACCAAGTTTCATGCAACATGAGTGCTTATAAGTGTCTCAATGAGCTTTGTACAAGTTTGACGAAGTTATGAAACATCCAACAACGCGTTTCTAGGACTCTTAACCAAGTTTCATGCAACATGAGTGCTTATAAGTGTCTCAATGAGCTTTGTACAAGTTTTACGAACTTATGAAACATCTAACAACGCATTTTCTAGGAGTCTAAACCAAGTTTCATGCAACATGAGTGCTTATAAGTGTCTCAATGAGGTTTGTACAAGTTTGACGAACTTGTGAAATATCTAACAACACGTTTCTAGGACTCTAAACCAAGTTTCACGCAACATGAGTGCTTATAAGTGTCTCAATGAGCTTTGTACAAGTTTGACGAACTTATGAAATATCTAACAACGCGTTTCTAGGACTCTTAACCAAGTTTCATGGAACATGAGTTCTTATAAGTGTCTCAATGAGCTTTGTACAAGTTTGACGAACTTATGAAACATCTAACAACGCGTTTCTAGGACTCTAAACCAAGTTTCATGCAACATGAGTGCTTATAAGTGTCTCAATGAGCTTTGTACAAGTTTAAATAACTTATGAAACATCTAACAATGCGTTTCTAGGACTCTTTACCAAGTTTCATTTAACATGAGTGCTTATAAGTGTCTCAATGAGCTTTGTACAAGTTTGACGAACTTATGAAACATCTAAAAACACGTTTCTAGGACTCTTAACCAAGTTTCATGCAACATGAGTGCTTATAAGTGTCTCAATGAGCTTTGTACAAGTTTGACGAACTTATGAAACATCTAACAACGCATTTCTAGGACTCTAAACCAAGTTTCAGGAAACATGAGTGCTTATAAGTGTCTCATTGAGGTTTGTACAAGTTTGACGAACTTATGAAACATTTAACAACGCGTTTCTAAGACTCTAAACCAAGTTTCATGCAACATGAGTGCTTATAAGTGTCTCAATGAGCTTTGTACAAGTTTGACAAACTTATGAAACATCTAACAACGCGTTTCTAGGACTCTTAACCAAGTTTCGTGGAACATGAGTGCTTATAAGTGTCTCAATGAGCTTTGTACAAGTTTGACGAACTTATGAAACATCTAACAACGAGTTTCTAGGACTCTAAACCAAGTTTCATGCAACATGAGTGCTTATAAGTGTTTCAATGATCTTTTTACAAGTTTAAATAACTTATGAAACATCTAACAACGCGTTTCTAGGACTCTTAACCAAGTTTCATGCAACATGAGTGCTTATAAGTGTCTCAATGAGCTTTGTACAAGTTTGAAGAACTTATGAAACATCTAACAACGCATTTCTAGGACTCTAAACCAAGTTTCATGCAACATGAGTGCTTATAAGTGTCTCAATGAGCTTTGTACAAGTTTGACGAACTTATGAAACATCCAACAACGCGTTTCTAGGACTCTTAACCAAGTTTCATGCAACATGAGTGCTTATAAGTGTCTCAATGAGCTTTGTACAAGTTTTACGAACTTTTGAAACATCTAACAACGCATTTCTAGGACTCTAAACCAAGTTTCATGCAACATGAGTGCTTATAAGTGTCTCAATGAGGTTTTTACAAGTTTGACGAACTTATGAAACATCTAACAACGCGTTTCTAGGACTCTAAACCAAGTATCACGCAACATGAGTACTTATAAGTGTCTCAATGAGCTTTGTACAACTTTGACGAACTTATGAAACATCTAACAACGCGTTTCTAGGACTCTTAACCAAGTTTCATTTAACATGAGTTCTTATAAGTGTCTCAATGAGCTTTGTACAAGTTTGACGGACTTATGAAACATCTAACAACGCGTTTCTAGGACTCTAAACCAAGTTTTATGCAACATGAGTGCTTATAAGTGTCTCAATGAGCTTTGTACAAGTTTAAATAACTTATGAAACATCTAACAACGCGTTTCTAGGACTCTTTACCAAGTTTCATGCAACATGAGTGCTTATAAGTGTCTCAATGAGCTTTGTACAAGTTTAACGAACTTATGAAACAGCTAACAACGCATTTCTAGGACTCTAAACCAAGTTTCATGCAACATGAGTGCTTATAAGTGTCTCAATGAGCTTTGTACAAGTTTGACGAACTTATGAAACATCTAACAACGCGTTTCTAGGACTCTAAACCATGTTTCATGCAACATGAGTGCTTATAAGTGTCTCAATGAGTTTTGTACAAGTTTTACGAACTTATAAAACATCTAACAACGCGTTTCTAGGACTCGAAACCAAGTTTCATGCAACATGAGTGCTTATAAGTGTCTCAATGAGCTTTGTACAAATTTGACGAACTTATAAAACATCTAACAACGCGTTTCTAGGACTCTAAACCAAGTTTCATGCAACATGAGTGCTTATAAGTGTCTCAATGAGCTTTGTACAAGTTTGACGAACTTATGAAACATCTAAAAACGCATTTCTAGGACTCTAAACCAAGATTCATGCAACATGAGTGATTATAAGTGTCTCAATGAGTTTTGTACAAGTTTTACGAACTTATAAAACATCTAACAACGCGTTTCTAGGACTCGAAACCAAGTTTCATGCAACATGAGTGCTTATAAGTGTCTCAATGAGCTTTGTACATGTTTGACGAACTTATAAAACATCTAACAACGCGTTTCTAGGTCTCTAAACCAAGTTTCATGCAACATGAGTGATTATAAGTGTCTCAATGAGGTTTGTACAAGTTTGACGAACTTATGAAACATCTAATAACGCGTTTTCTAGAACTATAAACCAAGTTTCATGCAACATGAGTGCTTCTAAGTGTCTCAATGAGCTTTGTAAAAGTTTGACGAAGTTATGAAACATCTAACAACGCGTTTCTAGGACTCTAAACCAAGTTTCATTTAACATGAGTGCTTATAAGTGTCTCAATGAGCTTTGTACAAGTTTAAATAACTTATCAAACATCTAACAACACGTTTCTAGGACTCTTAACCAAGTTTCATGCAACATGAGTGCTTATAAGTGTCTCAATGAGCTTTGTACAAGTTTGACGAACTTATGAAACATCTAACAACGCATTTCTAGGACTCTAAACCAAGTTTCAGGAAACATGAGTGCTTATAAGTGTCTCATTAAGCTTTGTACAAGTTTGACGAACTTATGAAACATCTAACAACGCATTTCTAGGACTCTAAACCAAGTTTCATGCAACATTAGTGCTTATAAGTGTCTCAATGAGCTTTGTACAAGTTTTACGAACTTATGAAACATCTAACAACGCATTTCTAGGACTCTAAACCAAGTTTCATGCAACATGAGTTCTTATAAGTGTCTCAATGAGCTTTGTACAAGTTTGACGAACTTATGAAACATCTAACAACGCGTTTCTAGGACTCTAAACCAAGTTTCATGCAACATGAGTGCTTATAAGTGTTTCAATAAGTTTTGTACAAGTTTAAATAACTTATGAAACATCTAACAACGCGTTTCTAGGACTCTTAACCAAGTTTCATGCAACATGAGTGCTTATAAGTGTCTCAATGAGCTTTGTACAAGTTTGACAAACTTATGAAACATCTAACAACGCGTTTCTAGGACTCTTAACCAAGTTTCATGGAACATGAGTGCTTATAAGTGTCTCAATGAGCTTTGTACAAGTTTGACGAACTTATGAAACATCTAACAACGCGTTTCTAGGACTCTAAACCAAGTTTCATGCAACATGAGTGCTTATAAGTGTTTCAATGAGCTTTTTACAAGTTTAAATAACTTATGAAACATCTAACAACGCGTTTCTAGGACTCTTAACCAAGTTTCATGCAACATGAGTGCTTATAAGTGTCTCAATGAGCTTTGTACAAGTTTGACGAACTTATGAAACATCTAACAACGCATTTCTAGGACTCTAAACCAAGTTTCATGCAACATGAGTGCTTATAAGTGTCTCAATGAGCTTTGTACAAGTTTGACGAACTTATGAAACATCTAACAACGCGTTTCTAGGACGCTAAACCAAGTTTCATGCAACATGAGTGCTTATAAGTGTCTCAATGAGTTTTGTACAAGTTTTACGAACTTATAAAACATCTAACAACGCGTTTCTAGAACTCGAAACCAAGTTTCATGCAACATGAGTGCTTATAAGTGTCTCAATGAGCTTTGTACAAGTTTGACGAACTTATAAAACATCTAACAACGCGTTTCTAGGACTCTAAACCAAGTTTCATGCAACATGAGTGCTTATAAGTGTCTCAATGAGCTTTGTACAAGTTTGACGAACTTATGAAACATCTAAAAACGCATTTCTAGGACTCTAAACCAAGTTTCATGCAACATGAGTGATTATAAGTGTCTCAATGAGTTTTGTACAAGTTTTACGAACTTATAAAACATCTAACAACGCGTTTCTAGGACTAGAAACCAAGTTTCATGCAACATGAGTGCTTATAAGTGTCTCAATGAGCTTTGTACAAGTTTGACGAACTTATAAAACATCTAACAACGCGTTTCTAGGTCTCTAAACCAAGTTTCATGCAACATGAGTGCTTATAAGTGTCTCAATGAGCTTTGTACAAGTTTGACGAACTTATGAAACATCTAAAAACGCATTTTTAGGACTCTAAACCAAGTTTCATGCAACATGAGTGATTATAAGTGTCTCAATGAGGTTTGTACAAGTTTGACGAACTTATGAAACATCTAATAACGCGTTTTCTAGGACTATAAACCAAGTTTCATGCAACATGAGTGCTTCTAAGTGTCTCAATGAGCTTTGTACAAGTTTGACGAAGTTATGAAACATCTAACAACGCGTTTCTAGGACTCTAAACCAAGTTTCATTTAACATGAGTGCTTATAAGTGTCTCAATGAGCTTTGTACAAGTTTAAATAACTTATGAAACATCTAACAACACGTTTCTAGGACTCTTAACCAAGTTTCATGCAACATGAGTGCTTATAAGTGTCTCAATGAGCTTTGTACAAGTTTGACGAACTTATGAAACATCTAACAACGCATTTCTAGGACTCTAAACCAAGTTTCATGCAACATGAGTGCTTATAAGTGTCTCAATGAGCTTTGTACAAGTTTGACGAACTTATGAAACATCTAACAACGCGTTTCTAGGACGCTAAACCAAGTTTCATGCAACATGAGTGCGTATAAGTGTCTCAATGAGTTTTGTACAAGTTTTACGAACTTATAAAACATCTAACAACGCGTTTCTAGGACTCGAAACCAAGTTTCATGCAACATGAGTGCTTATAAGTGTCTCAATGAGCTTTGTACAAGTTTGACGAACTTATAAAACATCTAACAACGCGTTTCTAGGACTCTAAACCAAGTTTCATGCAACATGAGTGCTTATAAGTGTCTCAATGAGCTTTGTACAAGTTTGACGAACTTATGAAACATCTAAAAACGCATTTCTAGGACTCTAAACCAAGTTTCATGCAACATGAGTGATTATAAGTGTCTCAATGAGTTTTGTACAAGTTTTACGAACTTATAAAACATCTAACAACGCGTTTCTAGGACTCGAAACCAAGTTTCATGCAACATGAGTGCTTATAAGTGTCTCAATGAGCTTTGTACAAGTTTGACGAACTTATAAAACATCTAACAACGCGTTTCTAGGTCTCTAAACCAAGTTTCATGCAACATGAGTGCTTATAAGTGTCTCAATGAGCTTTGTACAAGTTTGACGAACTTATGAAACATCTAAAAACGCATTTTTAGGACTCTAAACCAAGTTTCATGCAACATGAGTGATTATAAGTGTCTCAATGAGGTTTGTACAAGTTTGACGAACTTATGAAACATCTAATAACGCGTTTTCTAGGACTATAAACCAAGTTTCATGCAACATGAGTGCTTCTAAGTGTCTCAATGAGCTTTGTACAAGTTTGACGAAGTTATGAAACATCTAACAACGCGTTTCTAGGACTCTAAACCAAGTTTCATTTAACATGAGTGCTTATAAGTGTCTCAATGAGCTTTGTACAAGTTTAAATAACTTATGAAACATCTAACAACACGTTTCTAGGACTCTTAACCAAGTTTCATGCAACATGAGTGCTTATAAGTGTCTCAATGAGCTTTGTACAAGTTTGACGAACTTATGAAACATCTAACAAAGCATTTCTAGGACTCTAAACCAAGTTTCAGGAAACATGAGTGCTTATAAGTGTCTCATTGAGCTTTGTACAAGTTTGACGAACTTATGAAACATTTAACAACGCGTTTCTAAGACTCTAAACCAAGTTTCATGCAACATGAGTGCTTATAAGTGTCTCAATGAGCTTTGTACAAGTATGACAAACTTATGAAACATCTAACAACGCGTTTCTAGGACTCTTAACCAAGTTTCATGGAACATGAGTGCTTATAAGTGTCTCAATGAGCTTTGTACAAGTTTGACGAACTTATGAAACATCTAACAACGCGTTTCTAGGACTCTAAACCAAGTTTCATGCAACATGAGTGCTTATAAGTGTTTCAATGAGCTTTTTACAAGTTTAAATAACTTATGAAACATCCAACAACGCGTTTCTAGGACTCTTAACCAAGTTTCATGCAACATGAGTGCTTATAAGTGTCTCAATGAGCTTTGTACAAGTTTTACGAACTTATGAAACATCTAACAACGCATTTCTAGGACTCTAAACCAAGTTTCATGCAACATGAGTGCTTATAAGTGACTCAATGAGCTTTGTACAAGTTTAACGAACTTATGAAACAGCTAACAACGCATTTCTAGGACTCTAAACCAAGTTTCATGCAACATGAGTGCTTATAAGTGTCTCAATGAGCTTTGTACAAGTTTGACGAACTTATGAAACATCTAACAACGCGTTTCTAGGACTCTAAACCATGTTTCATGCAACATGAGTGCTTATAAGTGTCTCAATGAGTTTTGTACAAGTTTTACGAACTTATAAACATCTAACAACGCGTTTCTAGGACTCGAAACCAAGTTTCATGCAACATGAGTGCTTATAAGTGTCTCAATGAGCTTTGTACAAGTTTGACGAACTTATAAAACATCTAACAACGCGTTTCTAGGACTCTAAACCAAGTTTCATGCAACATGAGTGCTTATAAGTGTCTCAATGAGCTTTGTACAAGTTTGACGAACTTATGAAACATCTAAAAACGCATTTCTAGGACTCTAAACCAAGTTTCATGCAACATGAGTGATTATAAGTGTCTCAATGAGTTTTGTACAAGTTTTACGAACTTATAAAACATCTAACAACGCGTTTCTAGGACTCGAAACCAAGTTTCATGCAACATGAGTGCTTATAAGTGTCTCAATGAGCTTTGTACAAGTTTGACGAACTTATAAAACATCTAACAACGCGTTTCTAGGTCTCTAAACCAAGTTTCATGCAACATGAGTGCTTATAAGTGTCTCAATGAGCTTTGTACAAGTTTGACGAACTTATGAAACATCTAAAAACGCATTTTTAGGACTCTAAACCAAGTTTCATGCAACATGAGTGATTATAAGTGTCTCAATGAGGTTTGTACAAGTTTGACGAACTTATGAAACATCTAATAACGCGTTTTCTAGGACTATAAACCAAGTTTCATGCAACATGAGTGCTTCTAAGTGTCTCAATGAGCTTTGTACAAGTTTGACGAAGTTATGAAACATCTAACAACGCGTTTCTAGGACTCTAAACCAAGTTTCATTTAACATGAGTGCTTATAAGTGTCTCAATGAGCTTTGTACAAGTTTAAATAACTTATGAAACATCTAACAACACGTTTCTAGGACTCTTAACCAAGTTTCATGCAACATGAATGCTTATAAGTGTCTCAATGAGCTTTGTACAAGTTTGACGAACTTATGAAACATCTAACAAAGCATTTCTAGGACTCTAAACCAAGTTTCAGGAAACATGAGTGCTTATAAGTGTCTCATTGAGCTTTGTACAAGTTTGTCGAACTTATGAAACATTTAACAACGCGTTTCTAAGACTCTAAACCAAGTTTCATGCAACATGAGTGCTTATAAGTGTCTCAATGAGCTTTGTACAAGTTTGACGAACTTATGAAACATCTAACAACGCGTTTCTAGGACTCTAAACCAAGTTTCATGCAACATGAGTGCTTATAAGTGTTTCAATGAGCTTTTTACAAGTTTAAATAACTTATGAAACATCCAACAACGCGTTTCTAGGACTCTTAACCAAGTTTCATGCAACATGAGTGCTTATAAGTGTCTCAATGAGCTTTGTACAAGTTTTACGAACTTATGAAACATCTAACAACGCATTTCTAGGACTCTAAACCAAGTTTCATGCAACATTAGTGCTTATAAGTGTCTCAATGAGCTTTGTACAAGTTTAACGAACTTATGAAACAGCTAACAACACATTTCTAGGACTCTAAACCAAGTTTCATGCAACATGAGTGCTTATAAGTGTCTCAATGAGCTTTGTACAAGTTTGACGAACTTATGAAACATCTAACAACGCGTTTCTAGGACTCTAAACCAAGTTTCATGCAACATGAGTGCTTATAAGTGTCTCAATGAGCTTTGTACAAGTTTGACGAACTTATAAAACATCTAACAACGCGTTTCTAGGTCTCTAAACCAAGTTTCATGCAACATGAGTGCTTATAAGTGTCTCAATGAGCTTTGTACAAGTTTGACGAACTTATGAAACATCTAAAAACGCATTTTTAGGACTCTAAACCAAGTTTCATGCAACATGAGTGATTATAAGTGTCTCAATGAGGTTTGTACAAGTTTGACGAACTTATGAAACATCTAATAACGCGTTTTCTAGGACTATAAACCAAGTTTCATGCAACATGAGTGCTTCTAAGTGTCTCAATGAGCTTTGTACAAGTTTGACGAAGTTATGAAACATCTAACAACGCGTTTCTAGGACTCTAAACCAAGTTTCATTTAACATGAGTGCTTATAAGTGTCTCAATGAGCTTTGTACAAGTTTAAATAACTTATGAAACATCTAACAACACGTTTCTAGGACTCTTAACCAAGTTTCATGCAACATGAGTGCTTATAAGTGTCTCAATGAGCTTTGTACAAGTTTGACGAACTTATGAAACATCTAACAAAGCATTTCTAGGACTCTAAACCAAGTTTCAGGAAACATGAGTGCTTATAAGTGTCTCATTGAGCTTTGTACAAGTTTGACGAACTTATGAAACATTTAACAACGCGTTTCTAGGACTCTTAACCAAGTTTCATGGAACATGAGTGCTTATAAGTGTCTCAATGAGCTTTGTACAAGTTTGACGAACTTATGAAACATCTAACAACGCGTTTCTAGGACTCTAAACCAAGTTTCATGCAACATGAGTGCTTATAAGTGTTTCAATGAGCTTTTTACAAGTTTAAATAACTTATGAAACATCCAACAACGCGTTTCTAGGACTCTTAACCAAGTTTCATGCAACATGAGTGCTTATAAGTGTCTCAATGAGCTTTGTACAAGTTTTACGAACTTATGAAACATCTAACAACGCATTTCTAGGACTCTAAACCAAGTTTCATGCAACATGAGTGCTTATAAGTGTCTCAATGAGCTTTGTACAAGTTTAACGAACTTATGAAACAGCTAACAACGCATTTCTAGGACTCTAAACCAAGTTTCATGCAACATGAGTGCTTATAAGTGTCTCAATGAGCTTTGTACAAGTTTGACGAACTTATGAAACATCTAACAACGCGTTTCTAGGACTCTAAACCATGTTTCATGCAACATGAGTGCTTATAAGTGTCTCAATGAGTTTTGTACAAGTTTTACGAACTTATAAACATCTAACAACGCGTTTCTAGGACTCGAAACCAAGTTTCATGCAACATGAGTGCTTATAAGTGTCTCAATGAGCTTTGTACAAGTTTGACGAACTTATAAAACATCTAACAACGCGTTTCTAGGACTCTAAACCAAGTTTCATGCAACATGAGTGCTTATAAGTGTCTCAATGAGCTTTGTACAAGTTTGACGAACTTATGAAACATCTAAAAACGCATTTCTAGGACTCTAAACCAAGTTTCATGCAACATGAGTGATTATAAGTGTCTCAATGAGTTTTGTACAAGTTTTACGAACTTAGAAAACATCTAACAACGCGTTTCTAGGACTCGAAACCAAGTTTCATGCAACATGAGTGCTTATAAGTGTCTCAATGAGCTTTGTACAAGTTTGACGAACTTATGAAACATCTAACAACGCGTTTCTAGGACTCTAAACCAAGTTTCACGCAACATGAGTGCTTATAAGTGTCTCAATGAGCTTTGTACAAGTTTGACGAACTTATGAAACATCTAACAACGCGTTTCTAGGATTCTTAACCAAGTTTCATGGAACATGAGTGCTTATAAGTGTCTCAATGAGCTTTGTACAAGTTTGACGAACTTATGAAACATCTAACAACGCGTTTCTAGGACTCTAAACCAAGTTTCATGCAACATGAGTGCTTATAAGTGTCTCAATGAGCTGTGTACAAGTTTAAATAACTTATGAAACATCTAACAACGCGTTTCTAGGACTCTATACCAAGTTTCATGCAACATCAGTGCTTATAAGTGTCTCAATGAGCTTTGTACAAGTTTAAATAACTTATGAAACATCTAACAACACGTTTCTAGGACTCTAAACCAAGTTTCATGCAACATGAGTGCTTATAAGTGTCTCAATGAGCTTTGTACAAGTTTGACGAACTTATGAAACATCTAACAAAGCATTTCTAGGACTCTTAACCAAATTTCATGCAACATGAGTGCTTATAAGTGTTTCAATGAGCTTTGTACTAGTTTCACGAACTTATGAAACATCTAACAACGTGGTGTCTAGGACTCTAAACCAAGTTTCATGCAACATGAGTGCTTATAAGTGTCTCAATGAGCTTTGTACAAGTTTGAGGAACTTATGAAACATCTAACAACGCGTTTTTAGGACTCGAAACCAAGTTTCATGCAACATGAGTGCTTATAAGTGTCTCAATGAGCTTTGTAAAAGTTTGACGAACTTATGAAACATCTAACAACGCGTTTCTAGGACTCTAAACCAAGTTTCATGAAACATGAGTGCTTATAAGTGTCTCAATGAGCTTTGTACA
Source organism: Cochlearia excelsa (assembly GCA_963556525.1). Taxonomy (NCBI): domain Eukaryota; kingdom Viridiplantae; phylum Streptophyta; class Magnoliopsida; order Brassicales; family Brassicaceae; genus Cochlearia; species Cochlearia excelsa. Next base: position 13,236,856 of record OY748332.1, read on the forward strand.
AGTTTGTGAACTTATGAAACATCTAACAACGCGTTTCTAAGACTCTAAACCAGGTTTCATGCAACATGAGTGCTTATAAGTGTTTCAATGAGCTTTGTACTAGTTTCACGAACTTATGAAACATCTAACAACGTGGTGTCTAGGACTCTAAACCAAGTTTCATGCAACATGAGTGCTTATAAGTGTCTCAATGAGTTTTGTACAAGTTTGAGGAACTTATGAAACATCTAACAACGCGTTTTTAGGACTCGAAACCAAGTTTCATGCAACATGAGTGCTTATAAGTGTCTCAATGAGCGTTGTACAAGTTTGACGAACTATGAAACATCTAACAACGCGTTTCTAGGACTCTAAACAAAGTTTCATGCAACATGAGTGCTTATAAGTGTCTCAATGAGCTTTTTACAAGTTTGACGAATTTATGAAACATCTAACAACGCGTTTCTAGGACTCTAAACCAAGTTTCATGCAACATGAGTGTTTATAAGTGTCTCAATGAGTTTTGTACAAGTTTGACGAACTTATAAAACATCTAACAACGCGTTTTTAGGAATCAAAACCAAGTTTCATGCAACCTGAGTGCTTATAAGTGTCTCAATGAGCTTTGTACAAGTTTAACGAACTTATGAAACAGCTAACAACGCATTTCTAGGACTCTAAACCATGTTTCATGCAACATGAGTGCTTATAAGTGTCTCAATGAGTTTTCAACAAGTTTTACGAACTTATAAAACATCTAACAACGCGTTTCTAAGACTCGAAACCAAGTTTCATGCAACATGAGTGCTTATAAGTGTCTCAATGAGCTTTGTACAAGTTTGACGAACTTATAAAACATCTAACAACGCCTTTCTAGGACTCTTAACCAAGTTTCATGGAACATGAGTTCTTATAAGTGTCTCAATGAGCTTTGTACAAGTTTGACGAACTTATGAAACATCTAACAACGCGTTTCTAGGACTCTAAACCAAGTTTCATGCAACATGAGTGCTTATAAGTGTCTCAATGAGCTTTGTACAAGTTTAAATAACTTATGAAACATCTAACAATGCGTTTCTAGGACTCTTTACCAAGTTTCATGCAACATGAGTTCTTATAAGTGTCTCAATGAGCTTTGTACAAGTTTGACGAACTTATGAAACATCTAACAAAGCATTTCTAGGACTCTAAAACAAGTTTCATGCAACATGAGTGCTTATAAGTGTCTCGGTGAGCTTTGTACAAGTTTGACGAACTTATGAAAGATCCAACAACACGTTTCTAGGACTCTTAACCAAGTTTCATTCAACATGAGTGCTTATAAGTGTCTCAATGAGCTTTGCACATGTTTGACGAACTTATGAAACATCTAACAAAGCGTTTCTAGGACTCTAAACAAAGTTTCACGCAACTTGAGTGCTTATAAGTGTCTCAATGAGCTTTGTACAAGTTTTACGAACTTATGAAACATCTAACAACGCGTTTCTAGGACTCAAAACCAAGTTTCATGCAACATGAGTGGTTATAAGTTTCTCAATGAGCTTTGTACAAGTTTGACGAAATTATGAAAGATCCAAAAACACGTTTCTAGGACTCTTAACCAAGTTTCATTCAACATGAGTGCTTATAAGTGTCTCAATGAGCTTTGTACATGTTTGACGAACTTATGAAACATCTAACAACGCGTTTCTAGGACTTTAAACCAAGTTTCATGAAACATGAGTGATTATAAGTTTCTCAATGAGCTTTGTACAAGTTTGACGAACTTATGAAACATCTAACAACGCGTTTCTAGGACTCTAAACCAAGTTTCATTTAACATGAGTGCTTATAAGTGTCTCTATGAGCTTTGTACAAGTTTAAATAACTTATGAAACATCTAACAACACGTTTCTTGGACTCTTAACCAAGTTTCATGCAACATGAGGGCTTATAAGTGTCTCAATGAGCTTTGTACAAGTTTGACGAACTTATGAAACATCTAACAACGCATTTCTAGGACTCTAAACCAAGTTTAATGCAACATGAGTGCTTATAAGTGTCTCAGTGAGCTTTGTACAAGTTTGACGAACTTATGAAAGATCCAACAACACGTTTCTAGGACTCTTAACCAAGTTTCATTCAACATGAGTGCTTATAAGTGTCTCAATGAGCTTTGTACATGTTTGACGAACTTATGAAACATCTAACAACGCATTTCTAGGACTTTAAACCAAGTTTCATGCAACATGAGTGATTATAAGTTTCTCAATGAGCTTTATACAAGTTTGACGAACTTATGAAACATCTAATAACGCGTTTTCTAGGACTATAAACCAAGTTTCATGCAACATGAGTGCTTCTAAGTGTCTCAATGAGCTTTGTACAAGTTTGACGAAGTTATGAAACATCTAACAACGCGTTTCTAGGACTCTAAACCAAGTTTCATTTAACATGAGTGCTTATAAGTGTCTCAATGAGCTTTGTACAAGTTTAAATAACTTATGAAACATCTAACAACACGTTTCTAGGACTCTTAACCAAGTTTCATGCAACATGAGTGCTTATAAGTGTCTCAATGAGCTTTGTACAAGTTTGACGAACTTATGAAACATCTAACAACGCATTTCTAGGACTCTAAACCAAGTTTCAGGAAACATGAGTGCTTATAAGTCTCTCATTGAGCTTTGTACAAGTTTGACGAACTTATGAAACATCTAACAACGCGTTTCTAAGACTTTAAACCAAGTATCATGCAACATGAGTGCTTATAAGTGTCTCAATGAGCTTTGTACAAGTTTGACAAACTTATGAAACATCTAACAACGCGTTTCTAGGACTCTTAACCAAGTTTCATGGAACATGAGTGCTTATAAGTGTCTCAATGAGCTTTGTACAAGTTTGACGAACTTATGAAACATCTAACAACGCGTTTCTAGGACTCTAAACCAAGTTTCATGCAACATGAGTGCTTATAAGTGTTTCAATGAGCTTTGTACAAGTTTGACGAACTTATGAAACATCCAACAACGCGTTTATAGGACTCTTAACCAAGTTTCATGCAACATGAGTGCCTATAAGTGTCTCAATGAGCTTTCTACAAGTTTAACGAACTTATGAAACATCTAACAACGCGTTTCTAGGACTCTAAACCAAGTTTCATCCAACATGAGTGCTTATAAGTGTCTCAATGAGGTTTGTACAGGTTTGACGAATTTATGAAACATCTAACAACGCGTTTCTAGGACTCTAAACCAAGTTTCACGCAACATGAGTGCTTATAAGTGTCTCAATGAGCTTTGTACAAGTTTGACGAACTTATGAAACATCTAACAACGCGTTTCTTGGATTCTTAACCAAGTTTCATGGAACATGAGTGCTTATAAGTGTCTCAATGAGCTTTGTACAAGTTTGACGAACTTATGAAACATCTAACAACGCGTTTCTAGGACTCTAAACCAAGTTTCATGCAACATGAGTGGTTATAAGTTTCTCAATGAGCTTTGTACAAGTTTGACGAACTTATGAAAGATCCAACAACACGTTTCTAGGACTCTATACCAAGTTTCATGCAACATCAGTGCTTATAAGTGTCTCAATGAGCTTTGTACAAGTTTGACGAACTTATGAAACATCTAACAACGCATTTCTAGGACTCTAAACCAAGTTTCATGCAACATGAGTGCTTATAAGTTTCTCAATGAGCTTTGTACAAGTTTGACGAACTTATGAAACATCTAACAACGCGTTTCTAGGACTCTAAACCAAGTTTCATGCAACATGAGTGCTTATAAGTGTTTCAATGAGATTTTTACAAGTTTAAATAACTTATTAAACATCTAACAACGCGTTTCTAGGACTCTTAACCAAGTTTCATGCAACATGAGTGCTTATAAGTGTCTCAGTTAGCTTTGTACAAGTTTGACGAACTTATGAAACATCTAACAACGCATTTCTAGGACTCTAAACAAAGATTCATGCAACATGAGTGCTTATAAGTGTCTCAATGAGCTTTGTACAAGTTTGACGAACTTATGAAACATCCAACAACGCGTTTCTAGGACTCTTAACCAAGTTTCATGCAACATGAGTGCTTATAAGTGTCTCAATGAGCTTTGTACAAGTTTTACGAACTTTTGAAACATCTAACAACGCATTTCTAGGACTCTAAACCAAGTTTCATGCAATATGAGTGCTTATAAGTGTCTCAATGAGGTTTGTACAAGTTTGACGAACTTATGAAACATCTAACAACGCGTTTCTAGGACTCTAAACCAAGTATCACGCAACATGAGTCCTTATAAGTGTCTCAATGAGCTTTGTACAACTTTGACGAACTTATGAAACATCTAACAACGCGTTTCTAGGACTCTTAACCAAGTTTCATGGAACATGAGTTCTTATAAGTGTCTCAATGAGCTTTGTACAAGTTTGACGGACTTATGAAACATCTAACAACGCGTTTCTAGGACTCTAAACCAAGTTTTATGCAACATGAGTGCTTATAAGTGTCTCAATGAGCTTTGTACAAGTTTAAATAACTTATGAAACATCTAACAACGCGTTTCTAGGACTCTTTACCAAGTTTCATGCAACATGAGTGCTTATAAGTGTCTCAATGAGCTTTGTACAAGTTTAACGAACTTATGAAACAGCTAACAACGCATTTCTAGGACTCTAAACCAAGTTTCATGCAACATGAGTGCTTATAAGTGTCTCAATGAGGTTTGTACAAGTTTGACGAACTTATGAAACATCTAAAAACGCATTTCTAGGACTCTAAACCAAGTTTCATGCAACATGAGTGATTATAAGTGTCTCAATGAGTTTTGTACAAGTTTTACGAACTTATAAAACATCTAACAACGCGTTTCTAGGACTCGAAACCAAGTTTCATGCAACATGAGTGCTTATAAGTGTCTCAATGAGCTTTGTACAAGTTTGACGAACTTATAAAACATCTAACAACGCGTTTCTAGGTGTCTAAACCAAGTTTCATGCAACATGAGTGCTTATAAGTGTCTCAATGAGCTTTGTACAAGTTTGACGAACTTATGAAACATCTAAAAACGCATTTTTAGGACTCTAAACCAAGTTTCATGCAACATGAGTGATTATAAGTGTCTCAATGAGTTTTGTACAAGTTTTACGAACTTATAAAACATCTAACAACGCGTTTCTAGGACTCGAAACCAAGTTTCATGCAACATGAGTGCTTATAAGTGTCTCAATGAGCTTTGTACAAGTTTGACGAACTTATAAAACATCTAACAACGCGTTTCTAGGACTCTAAACCAAGTTTCATGCAACATGAGTGCTTATAAGTGTCTCAATGAGGTTTGTACAAGTTTGACGAACTTATGAAACATCTAAAAACGCATTTCTAGGACTCTAAACCAAGTTTCATGCAACATGAGTGATTATAAGTGTCTCAATGAGTTTTGTACAAGTTTTACGAACTTATAAAACATCTAACAACGCGTTTCTAGGACTCGAAACCAAGTTTCATGCAACATGAGTGCTTATAAGTGTCTCAATGAGCTTTGTACAAGTTTGACGAACTTATAAAACATCTAACAACGCGTTTCTAGGACTCTAAACCAAGTTTCATGCAACATGAGTGCTTATAAGTGTCTCAATGAGGTTTGTACAAGTTTGACGAACTTATGAAACATCTAAAAACGCATTTCTAGGACTCTAAACCAAGTTTCATGCAACATGAGTGATTATAAGTGTCTCAATGAGTTTTGTACAAGTTTTACGAACTTATAAAACATCTAACAACGCGTTTCTAGGACTCGAAACCAAGTTTCATGCAACATGAGTGCTTATAAGTGTCTCAATGAGCTTTGTACAAGTTTGACGAACTTATAAAACATCTAACAACGCGTTTCTAGGACTCTAAACCAAGTTTCATGCAACATGAGTGCTTATAAGTGTCTCAATGAGGTTTGTACAAGTTTGACGAACTTATGAAACATCTAAAAACGCATTTCTAGGACTCTAAACCAAGTTTCATGCAACATGAGTGATTATAAGTGTCTCAATGAGTTTTGTACAAGTTTTACGAACTTATAAAACATCTAACAACGCGTTTCTAGGACTCTAAACCAAGTTTCATGCAACATGAGTGCTTATAAGTGTTTCAATGAGATTTTTACAAGTTTAAATAACTTATTAAACATCTAACAACGCGTTTCTAGGACTCTTAACCAAGTTTCATGCAACATGAGTGCTTATAAGTGTCTCAGTTAGCTTTGTACAAGTTTGACGAACTTATGAAACATCTAACAACGCATTTCTAGGACTCTAAACCAAGATTCATGCAACATGAGTGCTTATAAGTGTCTCAATGAGCTTTGTACAAGTTTGACGAACTTATGAAACATCCAACAACGCGTTTCTAGGACTCTTAACCAAGTTTCATGCAACATGAGTGCTTATAAGTGTCTCAATGAGCTTTGTACAAGTTTTACGAACTTTTGAAACATCTAACAACGCATTTCTAGGACTCTAAACCAAGTTTCATGCAATATGAGTGCTTATAAGTGTCTCAATGAGGTTTGTACAAGTTTGACGAACTTATGAAACATCTAACAACGCGTTTCTAGGACTCTAAACCAAGTATGACGCAACATGAGTCCTTATAAGTGTCTCAATGAGCTTTGTACAACTTTGACGAACTTATGAAACATCTAACAACGCGTTTCTAGGACTCTTAACCAAGTTTCATGGAACATGAGTTCTTATAAGTGTCTCAATGAGCTTTGTACAAGTTTGACGGACTTATGAAACATCTAACAACGCGTTTCTAGGACTCTAAACCAAGTTTTATGCAACATGAGTGCTTATAAGTGTCTCAATGAGCTTTGTACAAGTTTAAATAACTTATGAAACATCTAACAACGCGTTTCTAGGACTCTTTACCAAGTTTCATGCAACATGAGTGCTTATAAGTGTCTCAATGAGCTTTGTACAAGTTTAACGAACTTATGAAACAGCTAACAACGCATTTCTAGGACTCTAAACCAAGTTTCATGCAACATGAGTGCTTATAAGTGTCTCAATGAGGTTTGTACAAGTTTGACGAACTTATGAAACATCTAAAAACGCATTTCTAGGACTCTAAACCAAGTTTCATGCAACATGAGTGATTATAAGTGTCTCAATGAGTTTTGTACAAGTTTTACGAACTTATAAAACATCTAACAACGCGTTTCTAGGACTCGAAACCAAGTTTCATGCAACATGAGTGCTTATAAGTGTCTCAATGAGCTTTGTACAAGTTTGACGAACTTATAAAACATCTAACAACGCGTTTCTAGGTGTCTAAACCAAGTTTCATGCAACATGAGTGCTTATAAGTGTCTCAATGAGCTTTGTACAAGTTTGACGAACTTATGAAACATCTAAAAACGCATTTTTAGGACTCTAAACCAAGTTTCATGCAACATGAGTGATTATAAGTGTCTCAATGAGTTTTGTACAAGTTTTACGAACTTATAAAACATCTAACAACGCGTTTCTAGGACTCGAAACCAAGTTTCATGCAACATGAGTGCTTATAAGTGTCTCAATGAGCTTTGTACAAGTTTGACGAACTTATAAAACATCTAACAACGCGTTTCTAGGACTCTAAACCAAGTTTCATGCAACATGAGTGCTTATAAGTGTCTCAATGAGGTTTGTACAAGTTTGACGAACTTATGAAACATCTAAAAACGCATTTCTAGGACTCTAAACCAAGTTTCATGCAACATGAGTGATTATAAGTGTCTCAATGAGTTTTGTACAAGTTTTACGAACTTATAAAACATCTAACAACGCGTTTCTAGGACTCGAAACCAAGTTTCATGCAACATGAGTGCTTATAAGTGTCTCAATGAGCTTTGTACAAGTTTGACGAACTTATAAAACATCTAACAACGCGTTTCTAGGACTCTAAACCAAGTTTCATGCAACATGAGTGCTTATAAGTGTCTCAATGAGGTTTGTACAAGTTTGACGAACTTATGAAACATCTAAAAACGCATTTCTAGGACTCTAAACCAAGTTTCATGCAACATGAGTGATTATAAGTGTCTCAATGAGTTTTGTACAAGTTTTACGAACTTATAAAACATCTAACAACGCGTTTCTAGGACTCGAAACCAAGTTTCATGCAACATGAGTGCTTATAAGTGTCTCAATGAGCTTTGTACAAGTTTGACGAACTTATAAAACATCTAACAACGCGTTTCTAGGACTCTAAACCAAGTTTCATGCAACATGAGTGCTTATAAGTGTCTCAATGAGGTTTGTACAAGTTTGACGAACTTATGAAACATCTAAAAACGCATTTCTAGGACTCTAAACCAAGTTTCATGCAACATGAGTGATTATAAGTGTCTCAATGAGTTTTGTACAAGTTTTACGAACTTATAAAACATCTAACAACGCGTTTCTAGGACTCGAAACCAAGTTTCATGCAACATGAGTGCTTATAAGTGTCTCAATGAGCTTTGTACAAGTTTGACGAACTTATAAAACATCTAACAACGCGTTTCTAGGTGTCTAAACCAAGTTTCATGCAACATGAGTGCTTATAAGTGTCTCAATGAGCTTTGTACAAGTTTGACGAACTTATGAAACATCTAAAAACGCATTTTTAGGACTCTAAACCAAGTTTCATGCAACATGAGTGATTATAAGTGTCTCAATGAGGTTTGTACAAGTTTGACGAACTTATGAAACATCTAATAACGCGTTTTCTAGGACTATAAAAAAAGTTTCATGCAACATGAGTGCTTCTAAGTGTCTCAATGAGCTTTGTACAAGTTTGACGAAGTTATGAAACATCTAACAACGCGTTTCTAGGACTCTAAACCAAGTTTCATTTAACATGAGTGCTTATAAGTGTCTCAATGAGCTTTGTACAAGTTTAAATAACTTATGAAACATCTAACAACACGTTTCTAGGACTCTTAACCAAGTTTCATGCAACATGAGTGCTTATAAGTGTCTCAATGAGCTTTGTACAAGTTTGACGAACTTATGAAACATCTAACAAAGCATTTCTAGGACTCTAAACCAAGTTTCAGGAAACATGAGTGCTTATAAGTGTATCATTGAGCTTTGTACAAGTTTGACGAACTTATGAAACATTTAACAACGCGTTTCTAAGACTCTAAACCAAGTTTCATGCAACATGAGTGCTTATAAGTGTCTCAATGAGCTTTGTACAAGTTTGACAAACTTATGAAACATCTAACAACGCGTTTCTAGGACTCTTAACCAAGTTTCATGGAACATGAGTGCTTATAAGTGTCTCAATGAGCTTTGTACAAGTTTGACGAACTTATGAAACATCTAACAACGCGTTTCTAGGACTCTAAACCAAGTTTCATGCAACATGAGTGCTTATAAGTGTTTCAATGAGCTTTTTACAAGTTTAAATAACTTATGAAACATCTAACAACGCGTTTCTAGGACTCTTAACCAAGTTTCATGCAACATGAGTGCTTATAAGTGTCTCAATGAGCTTTGTACAAGTTTGACGAACTTATGAAACATCTAACAACGCATTTCTAGGACTCTAAACCAAGTTTCATGCAACATGAGTGCTTATAAGTGTCTCAATGAGCTTTGTACAAGTTTGACGAACTTATGAAACATCCAACAACGCGTTTCTAGGACTCGAACCAAGTTTCATGCAACATGAGTGCTTATAAGTGTCTCAATGAGCTTTGTACAAGTTTTACGAACTTATGAAACATCTAACAACGCATTTCTAGGACTCTAAACCAAGTTTCATGCAACATGAGTGCTTATAAGTGTCTCAATGAGCTTTGTACAAGTTTAACGAACTTATGAAACAGCTAACAACGCATTTCTAGGACTCTAAACCAACTTTCATGCAACGTGAGTGCTTATAAGTGTCTCAATGAGCTTTGTACAAGTTTGACGAACTTATGAAACATCTAACAACGCGTTTCTAGGACTCTAAACCATGTTTCATGCAACATGAGTGCTTATAAGTGTCTCAATGAGTTTTGTACAAGTTTTACGAACTTATAAAACATCTAACAACGCGTTTCTAGGACTCGAAACCAAGTTTCATGCAACATGAGTGCTTATAAGTGTCTCAATGAGCTTTGTATAAGTTTGACGAACTTATAAAACATCTAACAACGCGTTTCTAGGACTATAAACCAAGTTTCATGCAACATGAGTGCTTATAAGTGTCTCAATGAGCTTTGTACAAGTTTGACGAACTTATGAAACATCTAAAAACGCATTTCTAGGACTCTAAACCAAGTTTCATGCAACATGAGTGATTATAAGTGTCTCAATGAGTTTTGTACAAGTTTTACGAACTTATAAAACATCTAACAACGCGTTTCTAGGACTCGAAACCAAGTTTCATGCAACATGAGTGCTTATAAGTGTCTCAATGAGCTTTGTACAAGTTTGACGAACTTATGAAACATCTAACAACGCGTTTCTAAGACTCTAAACCAGGTTTCATGCAACATGAGTGCTTATAAGTGTTTCAATGAGCTTTGTACAAGTTTGAGGAACTTATGAAACATCTAACAACGCGTTTTTAGGACTCGAAACCAAGTTTCATGCAACATGAGTGCTTATAAGTGTCTCAATGAGCTTTGTAAAAGTTTGACGAACTTATGAAACATCTAACAACGCGTTTCTAGGACTCTAAACCAAGTTTCATGCAACATGAGTGCTTATAAGTGTCTCAATGAGCTTTGTACAAGTTTGAGGAACTTATGAAACATCTAACAACGCGTTATTAGGACTCGAAACCAAGTTTCATGCAACATGAGTGCTTATAAGTGTCTCAATGAGCTTTGTAAAAGTTTGACGAACTTATGAAACATCTAACAACGCGTTTCTAGGACTCTAAACCAAGTTTCATGAAACATGAGTGCTTATAAGTGTCTCAATGAGCTTTGTACAAGTTTGACGAACTTATGAAACATCTAACAACGCGTTTCTAAGACTCTAAACCAGGTTTCATGCAACATGAGTGCTTATAAGTGTTTCAATGAGCTTTGTACTAGTTTCACGAACTTATGAAACATCTAACAACGTGGTGTCTAGGACTCTAAACCAAGTTTCATGCAACATGAGTGCTTATAAGTGTCTCAATGAGTTTTGTACAAGTTTGAGGAACTTATGAAACATCTAACAACGCGTTTTTAGGACTCGAAACCAAGTTTCATGCAACATGAGTGCTTATAAGTGTCTCAATGAGCTTTGTACAAGTTTGACGAACTATGAAACATCTAACAACGCGTTTCTAGGACTCTAAACAAAGTTTCATGCAACATGAGTGCTTATAAGTGTCTCAATGAGCTTTTTACAAGTTTGACGAATTTATGAAACATCTAACAACGCGTTTCTAGGACTCTAAACCAAGTTTCATGCAACATGAGTGTTTATAAGTGTCTCAATGAGTTTTGTACAAGTTTGACGAACTTATAAAACATCTAACAACGCGTTTTTAGGAATCAAAACCAAGTTTCATGCAACCTGAGTGCTTATAAGTGTCTCAATGAGCTTTGTACAAGTTTGACGAACTTATGAAACATCTAACAACGCGTTTCTAGGACTCTAAATCATGTTTCATGCAACATGAGTGCTTATAAGTGTCTCAATGAGTTTTCAACAAGTTTTACGAACTTATAAAACATCTAACAACGCGTTTCTAAGACTCGAAACCAAGTTTCATGCAACATGAGTGCTTATAAGTGTCTCAATGAGCTTTGTACAAGTTTGACGAACTTATAAAACATCTAACAACGCCTTTCTAGGACTCTTACCCAAGTTTCATGGAACATGAGTTCTTATAAGTGTCTCAATGAGCTTTGTACAAGTTTGACGAACTTATGAAACATCTAACAACGCGTTTCTAGGACTCTAAACCAAGTTTCATGCAACATGAGTGCTTATAAGTGTCTCAATGAGCTTTGTACAAGTTTAAATAACTTATGAAACATCTAACAATGCGTTTCTAGGACTCTTTACCAAGTTTCATGCAACATGAGTGCTTATAAGTGTCTCAATGAGCTTTGTACAAGTTTGACGAACTTATGAAACATCTAACAAAGCATTTCTAGGACTCTAAAACAAGTTTCATGCAACATGAGTGCTTATAAGTGTCTCAGTGAGCTTTGTACAAGTTTGACGAACTTATGAAAGATCCAACAACACGTTTCTAGGACTCTTAACCAAGTTTCATTCAACATGAGTGCTTATAAGTGTCTCAATGAGCTTTGCACATGTTTGACGAACTTATGAAACATCTAACAAAGCGTTTCTAGGACTCTAAACAAAGTTTCACGCAACTTGAGTGCTTATAAGTGTCTCAATGAGCTTTGTACAAGTTTTACGAACTTATGAAACATCTAACAACGCGTTTCTAGGACTCTAAACCAAGTTTCATGCAACATGAGTGGTTATAAGTTTCTCAATGAGCTTTGTACAAGTTTGACGAAATTATGAAAGATCCAAAAACACGTTTCTAGGACTCTTAACCAAGTTTCATTCAACATGAGTGCTTATAAGTGTCTCAATGAGCTTTGTACATGTTTGACGAACTTATGAAACATCTAACAACGCGTTTCTAGGACTTTAAACCAAGTTTCATGAAACATGAGTGATTATAAGTTTCTCAATGAGCTTTGTACAAGTTTGACGAACTTATGAAACATCTAACAACGCGTTTCTAGGACTCTAAACCAAGTTTCATTTAACATGAGTGCTTATAAGTGTCTCTATGAGCTTTGTACAAGTTTAAATAACTTATGAAACATCTAACAACACGTTTCTTGGACTCTTAACCAAGTTTCATGCAACATGAGGGCTTATAAGTGTCTCAATGAGCTTTGTACAAGTTTGACGAACTTATGAAACATCTAACAACGCATTTCTAGGACTCTAAACCAAGTTTAATGCAACATGAGTGCTTATAAGTGTCTCAGTGAGCTTTGTACAAGTTTGACGAACTTATGAAAGATCCAACAACACGTTTCTAGGACTCTTAACCAAGTTTCATTCAACATGAGTGCTTATAAGTGTCTCAATGAGCTTTGTACATGTTTGACGAACTTATGAAACATCTAACAACGCATTTCTAGGACTTTAAACCAAGTTTCATGCAACATGAGTGATTATAAGTTTCTCAATGAGCTTTATACAAGTTTGACGAACTTATGAAACATCTAATAACGCGTTTTCTAGGACTATAAACCAAGTTTCATGCAACATGAGTGCTTCTAAGTGTCTCAATGAGCTTTGTACAAGTTTGACGAAGTTATGAAACATCTAACAACGCGTTTCTAGGACTCTAAACCAAGTTTCATTTAACATGAGTGCTTATAAGTGTCTCAATGAGCTTTGTACAAGTTTAAATAACTTATGAAACATCCAACAACGCGTTTCTAGGACTCTGAACCAAGTTTCATGCAACATGAGTGCTTATAAGTGTCTCAATGAGCTTTGTACAAGTTTTACGAACTTATGAAACATCTAACAACGCATTTCTAGGACTCTAAACCAAGTTTCATGCAACATGAGTGCTTATAAGTGTCTCAATGAGCTTTGTACAAGTTTAACGAACTTATGAAACAGCTAACAACGCATTTCTAGGACTCTAAACCAAGTTTCATGCAATATGAGTGCTTATAAGTGTCTCAATGAGGTTTGTACAAGTTTGACGAACTTATGAAACATCTAACAACGCGTTTCTAGGACTCTAAACCAAGTATCACGCAACATGAGTCCTTATAAGTGTCTCAATGAGCTTTGTACAACTTTGACGAACTTATGAAACATCTAACAACGCGTTTCTAGGACTCTAAACCAAGTTTCATGCAACATGAGTGCTTATAAGTGTTTCAATGAGCTTTGTACAAGTTTGACGAACTTATGAAACATCCAACAACGCGTTTATAGGACTCTTAACCAAGTTTCATGCAACATGAGTGCCTATAAGTGTCTCAATGAGCTTTCTACAAGTTTAACGAACTTATGAAACATCTAACAACGCGTTTCTAGGACTCTAAACCAAGTTTCATCCAACATGAGTGCTTATAAGTGTCTCAATGAGGTTTGTACAAGTTTGACGAACTTATGAAACATCTAACAACGCGTTTCTAGGACTCTAAACCAAGTTTCACGCAACATGAGTGCTTATAAGTGTCTCAATGAGCTTTGTACAAGTTTGACGAACTTATGAAACATCTAACAACGCGTTTCTAGGATTCTTAACCAAGTTTCATGGAACATGAGTGCTTATAAGTGTCTCAATGAGCTTTGTACAAGTTTGACGAACTTATGAAACATCTAACAACGCGTTTCTAGGACTCTAAACCAAGTTTCATGCAACATGAGTGGTTATAAGTTTCTCAATGAGCTTTGTACAAGTTTGACGAACTTATGAAAGATCCAACAACACGTTTCTAGGACTCTATACCAAGTTTCATGCAACATCAGTGCTTATAAGTGTCTCAATGAGCTTTGTACAAGTTTGACGAACTTATGAAACATCTAACAACGCATTTCTAGGACTCTAAACCAAGTTTCATGCAACATGAGTGCTTATAAGTTTCTCAATGAGCTTTGTACAAGTTTGACGAACTTATGAAACATCTAACAACGCGTTTCTAGGACTCTAAACCAAGTTTCATGCAACATGAGTGCTTATAAGTGTTTCAATGAGATTTTTACAAGTTTAAATAACTTATTAAACATCTAACAACGCGTTTCTAGGACTCTTAACCAAGTTTCATGCAACATGAGTGCTTATAAGTGTCTCAGTTAGCTTTGTACAAGTTTGACGAACTTATGAAACATCTAACAACGCATTTCTAGGACTCTAAACCAAGATTCATGCAACATGAGTGCTTATAAGTGTCTCAATGAGCTTTGTACAATTTGACGAACTTATGAAACATCCAAAAACGCGTTTCTAGGACTCTTAACCAAGTTTCATGCAACATGAGTGCTTATAAGTGTCTCAATGAGCTTTGTACAAGTTTTACGAACTTTTGAAACATCTAACAACGCATTTCTAGGACTCTAAACCAAGTTTCATGCAATATGAGTGCTTATAAGTGTCTCAATGAGGTTTGTACAAGTTTGACGAACTTATGAAACATCTAACAACGCGTTTCTAGGACTCTAAACCAAGTATCACGCAACATGAGTCCTTATAAGTGTCTCAATGAGCTTTGTACAACTTTGACGAACTTATGAAACATCTAACAACGCGTTTCTAGGACTCTTAACCAAGTTTCATGCAACATGAGTGCTTATAAGTGTCTCAATGAGCTTTGTACAAGTTTGACGAACTTATGAAACATCTAACAACGCATTTCTAGGACTCTAAACCAAGTTTCATGCAACATGAGTGCTTATAAGTGTCTCAATGAGCTTTGTACAAGTTTGACGAACTTATGAAACATCCAACAACGCGTTTCTAGGACTCTGAACCAAGTTTCATGCAACATGAGTGCTTATAAGTGTCTCAATGAGCTTTGTACAAGTTTTACGAACTTATGAAACATCTAACAACGCATTTCTAGGACTCTAAACCAAGTTTCATGCAACATGAGTGCTTATAAGTGTCTCAATGAGCTTTGTACAAGTTTAACGAACTTATGAAACAGCTAACAACGCATTTCTAGGACTCTAAACCAACTTTCATGCAACGTGAGTGCTTATAAGTGTCTCAATGAGCTTTGTACAAGTTTGACGAACTTATGAAACATCTAACAACGCGTTTCTAGGACTCTAAACCATGTTTCATGCAACATGAGTGCTTATAAGTGTCTCAATGAGTTTTGTACAAGTTTTACGAACTTATAAAACATCTAACAACGCGTTTCTAGGACTCGAAACCAAGTTTCATGCAACATGAGTGCTTATAAGTGAAGGACCCTAGGAACTGGATCACTCTAATGGTACGGTTTTGGGGATATGAACTCCGAAAGGAGAACTAGTTGGATTGAAGGGTCGCACAAAGGTTGCGGAAGGCCTTTGATATTCCCGACTTCAAGGATGCTTGATATGACGCACAAGTCCACCACTTGAAGGGTTCTCTCGTCGTTGCTTGATATGACGCACAAGTCCAACGATTTGAGGAAATGTTTACTTGGATATGACTCACCAAGAAACAAGAAAAGTTCTTACAAAGAACAAAGAGTGAAACTCTAAAAGGTTGATAAAATATTCGATGTCTTATTCCAACAAAAGGGTTACATACTTATAGTGTGTTCTAGTCAAAGACATAAATTGAGGTTGTGGAAAACAATGCATTGAAAAAGAGGTCTTTGACTAATTTTTAAATGTGGCGCGGAAACTATTGTTGACCAAGCAAAGATGACCATTCGGTCGCTTTATGTCTTTTCGGCTACTTGGTCGATGGTCGATGCGCCGCGGTTTAGGAGTATCACGCACCCGGTCGGTTTATCAACACGGCCATCGGTACATGCGGTTCGGGCCAAATGGTTCGAAGAGAGAAACCTCGGTCGGCCTCGGATCCGTTGGTCTTGGAAGATCGAGTTGATCGTCGTGGATAACTTCCAAATTGGTCGGCTCGGTCATTTGGTCGAGAATCTGGTTGAAGTTTTGATCCGGACGTCCGTGGGTCGATCCGGTACACGGCTCGGCAAGACTCTCGATCATATCGGCCCGCTTCATATCGGTCCGGTTCCCGATCTTCATATCTGCTGGTTCCATGCTTGGTTCCTGATCTTTAAGCCGGCTTGGCTCCATGTACTTGGGGCACATCATTCCCTCCTTCTTTAAAAGGATTTGCCCACAAATCCGGATCATCTACATGAAACGGGGAAAGATCAAGCAACATTAAAGCTTGAAGAGATGTCATACTTACCTTGTAAATCAAGTTGATAAGCGTTGTCGTTGATCTTCCTAAGGATCCGAAATGGACCATCAACCCCGGGCATGAGTTTTGACTTTCTTTCTTCTGGAAACCGTTCTTTCCGCAGGTGGACCCAAACAAGATCACCTTCCTTGAAAACCACCTCCTTTCTTTTCTTGTCGGCATATTTCTTGTAGCTTTCGGTTCGGGTTTTAATGTTGGCATGAACTCGCTCATGCAGCTTCTTGATAGTATCGACCTTCCTTTTACCATCTGTGCTAACTCTTTCACTTAAAGGCAAAGGTAAAAGATCAAGTGGAGATAAAGGATTAAACCCGTAAACAACCTCAAAAGGAGAGAACTTGGTAGCCGAATGCATAGCATGGTTATAAGCAAATTCCACATGAGGTAAACATTCTTCCCAAAGCCTAAGATTATTTTTAACCAATGATCTAAGTAATGCGGATAAAGTTCGATTCACAACCTCGTTTGACCATCGGTTTGAGGATGACAAGTTGTTGAAAACATCAATCTCGTTCCTAACTTAGACCATAAGGTTTTCCAAAAATAGCTAAGGAACTTAGCATCACGATCGAAACAATGGTCCTAGGCATTCCATGCAACCTAACTATTTCTCTAAAGAACAAATCAGCAACTTGAACAAGCATCATCAGTTTTATGGCATGGAATGAAATGAGCCATTTTCGAAAATCTATCTACAACCACAAAGATAGAGTCTCGACCAGCTTTTGATCTAGGCAAACCAAGTACAAAATCCATAGAAATGTCTACCCATGGATGAGAAGGAATAGGTAGGGCCGAGTACAAACCGTGATTTGATGCTTTAGTCTTTGATTTCTTACAAACCACACAACGATCACAAATCCTTTCTACATCCTTTTTCAAGCTTGGCCAATAGAAATGATCGTAAACGGCCTTGTAGGTTTTCTTTATTCCAAAGTGTCCCATGAGTCCTCCGCCATGAGCTTCCCTAAGAAACAACTCCCTCAAAGAACATTGGGGCACACACAAACGGTTATCAAAGAATAAAAATCCAGAATTTTGAAAATATTTTCCATAAGCCGTTTTGGAACATTTTTGAACAATCTCCTTGAAATCGGGATCGGTTGCATACAAGTCCTTGATAAATTCAAAACCAAGCAGTTTAGTTTCAAGGGCCGAGAGAAGAGTATACCTCCGAGACAAGGCATCAGCCACAACGTTTTCCTTACCTTGCTTGTACTTTATGACATATGGAAATGTCTCAATGAACTCTACCCAACGGGCATGCCTTTTGTTCAACTTTTGCTGACCTTTGAGATGTTTTAGAGATTGGTGGTCGGTGTGGATGATGAACTCCTTCGGCCAAAGATAATGTTGCCACGTTTGAAGAGCTCTCACCAAAGCATACAACTCTTGGTCATAAGTGGGATAGTTAAGCGTGGCTCCTCCAAGTTTTTCACCGAAGTAGGCAATGGGCTTCTTTTCCCGCATCAAAACAGCACCAATACCCACGCCTGAGGCATCACATTCAATCTCAAAAGCTTTAGAAAAATCAGGAAGTACAAGTAAAGGGGCTTGGGTCAACTTCCCTTTGAGAATCTGGAATGCCTCTTCTTGATCTTGTTCCCATTTGAATCCGACATTCTTCTTGATTACTTCGGTCAATGGGGCGGCAATGGTACTGAAGTTTGGAACAAACCGCCTATAGAATCCAGCAAGTCCATGGAAACTTCTTACTTCACTCACGGTTGTTGGACTTGGCCACTCACGGATGGCCTTGACCTTTTCCTCGTCCACCCTAAGTCCATCGATACCTACAACAAAACCTAAGAACACCACGTGATCTGTTCCAAAAGAGCATTTACCAAGATTTGCAAAGAGTCTCTCTTTTCTAAGAATTTCAAGAACGAATTCAAGTGCTTCCTATGATCGTCAAGGTTTTTGCTATAAATAAGAATGTCATCAAAGTAAACTACAACAAAATGACCTATAAAAGATCTCAAGACGTGATTCATCAACCGCATGAAAGTACTAGGTGCATTAGTAAGCCCAAATGGCATTACAAGCCATTCATATAACCCTAGTTTGGTTTTAAATGCCGTTTTCCATTCATCACCCTCTTTCATCCTTATCTGATGGTAACCACTTTTCAAATCAATTTTAGAGAAAATACATGAACCATGCAACTCATCTAGCATATCGTCTAGTCTAGGAATGGGATGCCTATACTTTACCGTGATGTTGTTGATGGCGCGGCGGTCCACACACATGCGCCAAGTCCCATCCTTTTTGGGCACAAGTAGTACGGGCACGGCACAAGGACTGAGGCTTTCACGGATATAGCCTTTCTCAAGAAGGTCTCCAATCTGTTTTTGAAGCTCCTTGGTCTCCACCGGATTAGTACGATAGGCTGGCCGGTTCGGCAAAGAGGCGCACGGAACAAAATCTATCCGATGCTCAATGCCTCGTATTGGTGGCAATCCCTTAGGATTCTCATCTGGAAAGACATCGAGAAAATTTCGCAAAATATCTAAAAGTTCACTCGGAACCTCCGGTGCAAGGTCGAAGATGAAGCCATCAAAGATTCCTTATACACGAGTAAAAGAAATGGCTTTTGAGAGTAAAGAGATTTCCCGACCTGGTTTTCTTTGATGAAGAAATTGGAGTTTCTTTTAGACGATTCTGGTTCGGTGACTTGGTCTCCTTGTCCCGGTTCTTTTTGAGTTGGACCTGGTCTTGGTGAACTTCCGAAGGTGTTAACGGTACCGGTGTGATCTTTTTCCCTTTATGGTCAAAGGAGTGCCGGTTGGTGAAACCATCATGGACGGCTTTCTTATCAAATTGCCACGGGCGTCCCAAAAGGATATGGCGGGCGT
Organism: Cochlearia excelsa; assembly: GCA_963556525.1. NCBI lineage: Eukaryota > Viridiplantae > Streptophyta > Magnoliopsida > Brassicales > Brassicaceae > Cochlearia > Cochlearia excelsa. Next base: position 13,256,578 of record OY748332.1, read on the forward strand.
CCATGGGCAGAACATTGCAGACGACCTCATCCTCATATCGTCCAATGGTAAGAGGGATTGTGACCTCGTTCCTTGACGTATTGTTCTCCGGTCTCATTGAGCCATTCCAACCTGAAAGGATGAGAAAGAGGCCGAGTGACGAGCCCAAGTTTCTTTACAAGGATGTCACTAGCCACGTTAGTGCAACTACCTCCATCAATGATCAAAGAACAAACTTTTTCAGAAATTAAGCAACGAGAGTGAAAGAGATTCTCCCTTTGTTCTTTGTCGTTGGTTTTGGGTTGTACGCTTAATGCTCTTCGAGTAACAAGAAGTGGTCCGTGATGGGGATAATCAAAAGCGTCTTCTTCCTCATCAAAGATAGGACCCAAGTCTTCCTTACTTTCCTCTTCCTCCTCGTACTCGATGTCACCATTCTCCATGAGAATCATCACACGTTGGTTTGGGCAATCCTTGGCATAGTGTCCTAGGCCACGACATTTGAAACACCTAATGTCTCTTGCTCGGCCGGAAGTCTCTATCGCCTTTCCTTTGTCAAAACGAGCAGGAGCATCAGTTTTAAAAGCGTTATTTGTTGTGGTAGACGACTTACTTTTGTCTTGATAGCTTGGTTTAGGAGTAAAGGCCGGTTTGGGAGTAAAGGCCGGTTTTGAGTAGCCTTTTCTTTTGACTTGTTGTTCGATCAAGATGGCTTTGTGTAGCATCTGCTCAATAGTAACATACTCTTGAAGCTCCATTCGATCTTGGATGTCACGGTTGAGTCTGAAAGAAATCGTGCCATAGTGGCTTCCAATGGCTCTTCTACATCCGCTTTGATCATCAAGACCTCCATCTCTTGGTAGTAGTCTTCTACGGACTTGGTGCCTTGAAGCAAACGCCTTAGCTTCGGTGTAGTTCACGGTGGTAGTGAGTAGGAACAAATCGCTTCCTCATCAGCATGGAAAGCTCGGCCCATGTCTCAATTGGCCTCTCACCTGTTCTCCTCCTATGAGTCACAACTTGATCATACCGAGTTAATAGCATAGCCCGTGAATTCAGTGGCAGCCAATCTAACCTTTTTAATTTCGACAAGTTTTGGCAATCAAAAACCAATTCAATTTTCTTTCCCACTCAAGGAAGGCATCCGGATCGTTTTTACCACTAAAAGTTGGGATTTTCGTTTTAATCCTCCTAGGTGATTATTGACGTTATCGTTCCTAGCAAATGGATTGAACTCACCTTGCTCTCGGTTTCGTTGACCTCTCCTAGGCCGGTTGGTCGATCGGTCTTCATCCTCTTGGACGTCTTCCTCGTTGATCTCATCGTTGGACCGGTAGCGCCTACTTGGTCGACCTCGTCTTGCTTCGGTCCTGACATGAGTTTGTCGGCTGGTTTGAAGCTCATCAAGTCGTTGGTGAATATGTTCTAAACCTGCATTCATCATGTTAGTCATAGAATCATTCAAAGCACGCATTTGGAAATTAGTTAATCCATGGTTAGAGTTTTCCGGTCGGTTTCTTTCTTCGTCACTACTCATGGTTCCTGAAATTTCTTAAAACAACAACGTTAGATAAAAATTTCTCACTCTCTCAAGTGTTTGATCCTCGCCCACTCAAGTGTTTCCCTCGGATTTTTGGTGATCTCACAAACGAGTTTCCACTCAAGGTTCTAAGAAGAACGAGTTTAGGAATCCCAATGGACAAGTCTAAGCAAACAAAAGAGAATTTTCTTAAAGATAGGAAGATAAGAGATTTTGTGTTTGAAATCCGTTTTAACCACCTCAAAGGCTGGATTTCTCCTCAGCCCAGCGGGCTTTCTCTTCCACCACCAATCCGTAAATATGACTTTGAAACTTTTTCTTTTCTTTTCTTTTGTTTTCTTTTTTTTTTTTTTTTTTTTTTTTTATTCGGATGGTAATGAGGGCCCGGATTTAAGATAGGTAGAATAAGAAGTGTTTAAAAGAAGATGAGAAAATGAGAAGATGATATGAATAAGAAAATACCAAAAGAGTGGCTCTGATACCACTTGAAGGACCCTAGGAACTGGATCACTCAAATGGTACGGTTTTGGGGATATGAACTCCGAAAGGAGAACTAGTTGGATTGAAGGGTCGCACAAAGGTTGCGGAAGGCCTTTGATATTCCCGACTTCAAGGATGCTTGATATGACGCACAAGTCCACCACTTGAAGGGTTCTCTCGTCGTTGCTTGATATGACGCACAAGTCCAACGATTTGAGGAAATGTTTACTTGGATATGACTCACCAAGAAACAAGAAAAGTTCTTACAAAGAACAAAGAGTGAAGCTCTAAAAGGTTGATAAAATATTCGATGTCTTATTCCAACAAAAGGGTTACATACTTATAGTGTGTTCTAGTCAAAGACATAAATTGAGGTTGTGGAAAACAATGCATTGAAAAAGAGGTCTTTGACTAATTTTTAAATGTGGCGCGGAAACTATTGTTGACCAAGCAAAGATGACCATTCGTCGCTTTATGTCTTTTCGGCTACTTGGTCGATGGTCGATGCGCCGCGGTTTAGGAGTATCACGCACCCGGTCAGTTTATCAACACGGCCATCGGTACATGCGGTTCGGGCCAAATGGTTCAGAAGAGAAACCTCGGTCGGCCTCGGATCCGTTGGTCTTGGAAGATCGAGTTGATCGTCGTGGATAACTTCCAAATTGGTCGGCTCGGTCATTTGGTCGAGAATCTGGTTGAAGTTTTGATCCGGACGTCCGTGGGTCGATCCGGTACACGGCTCGGCAAGACTCTCGATCATATCGGCCCGCTTCATATCGGTCTGGTTCCCGATCTTCATATCTGCCTGGTTCCATGCTTGGTTCCTGATCTTTAAGCCGGCTTGGCTCCATGTACTGGGGCACATCAATAAGTGTCTCAATGAGCTTTGTATAAGTTTGACGAACTTATAAAACATCTAACAACGCGTTTCTAGGACTATAAACCAAGTTTCATGCAACATGAGTGCTTATAAGTGTCTCAATGAGCTTTGTACAAGTTTGACGAACTTATGAAACATCTAAAAACGCATTTCTAGGACTCTAAACCAAGTTTCATGCAACATGAGTGATTATAAGTGTCTCAATGAGTTTTGTACAAGTTTTACGAACTTATAAAACATCTAACAACGCGTTTCTAGGACTCGAAACCAAGTTTCATGCAACATGAGTGCTTATAAGTGTCTCAATGAGCTTTGTACAAGTTTGACGAACTTATAAAACATCTAACAACGCGTTTCTAGGTCTCTAAACCAAGTTTCATGCAACATGAGTGCTTATAAGTGTCTCAATGAGCTTTGTACAAGTTTGACGAACTTATAAAACATCTAACAACGCGTTTCTAGGTCTCTAAACCAAGTTTCATGCAACATGAGTGCTTATAAGTGTCTCAATGAGCTTTGTACAAGTTTGACGAACTTATGAAACATCTAAAAACGCATTTTAGGACTCTAAACCAAGTTTCATGCAACATGAGTGATTATAAGTGTCTCAATGAGGTTTGTACAAGTTTGACGAACTTATGAAACATCTAATAACGCGTTTTCTAGGACTATAAACCAAGTTTCATGCAACATGAGTGCTTCTAAGTGTCTCAATGAGCTTTGTACAAGTTTGACGAAGTTATGAAACATCTAACAACGCGTTTCTAGGACTCTAAACCAAGTTTCATTTAACATGAGTGCTTATAAGTGTCTCAATGAGCTTTGTACAAGTTTAAATAACTTATGAAACATCTAACAACACGTTTCTAGGACTCTTAACCAAGTTTCATAGAACATGAGTGCTTATAAATGTCTCAATGAGCTTTGTACAAGTTTGACGAACTTATGAACCATCTAACAACGCGTTTCTAGGACTCTAAACCATGTTTCATGCAACATGAGTGCTTATAAGTGTCTCAATGAGTTTTGTACAAGTTTTACGAACTTATAAAACATCTAACAACGCGTTTCTAGGACTCGAAACCAAGTTTCATGCAACATGAGTGCTTATAAGTGTCTCAATGAGCTTTGTATAAGTTTGACGAACTTATAAAACATCTAACAACGCGTTTCTAGGACTCTAAACCAAGTTTCATGCAACATGAGTGCTTATAAGTGTCTCAATGAGCTTTGTACAAGTTTGACGAACTTATGAAACATCTAAAAACGCATTTCTAGGACTCTAAACCAAGTTTCATGCAACATGAGTGATTATAAGTGTCTCAATGAGTTTTCTACAAGTTTTACGAACTTATAAAACATCTAACAACGCGTTTCTAGGACTCGAAACCAAGTTTCATGCAACATGAGTGCTTATAAGTGTCTCAATGAGCTTTGTACAAGTTTGACGAACTTATAAAACATCTAACAACGCGTTTCTAGGTCTCTAAACCAAGTTTCATGCAACATGAGTGCTTATAAGTGTCTCAATGAGCTTTGTACAAGTTTGACGAACTTATGAAACATCTAAAAACGCATATTTAGGACTCTAAACCAAGTTTCATGCAACATGAGTGATTATAAGTGTCTCAATGAGGTTTGTACAAGTTTGACGAACTTATGAAACATCTAATAACGCGTTTTCTAGGACTATAAACCAAGTTTCATGCAACATGAGTGCTTCTAAGTGTCTCAATGAGCTTTGTACAAGTTTGACGAAGTTATGAAACATCTAACAACGCGTTTCTAGGACTCTAAACCATGTTTCATTTAACATGAGTGCTTATAAGTGTCTCAATGAGCTTTGTACAAGTTTAAATAACTTATGAAACATCTAACAACACGTTTCTAGGACTCTTAACCAAGTTTCATGCAACATGAGTATTTATAAGTGTCTCAAAGAGCTTTGTACAAGTTTGACGAACTTATGAAACATCTAACAAAGCATTTCTAGGACTCTAAACCAAGTTTCAGGAAACATGAGTGCTTATAAGTGTCTCATTGAGCTTTGTACAAGTTTGACGAACTTATGAAACATTTAACAACGCGTTTCTAAGACTCTAAACCAAGTTTCATGCAACATGAGTGCTTATAAGTGTCTCAATGAGCTTTGTACAAGTTTGACAAACTTATGAAACATCCACTACTAAAAAAAAGTCATATAGCCACGGCCGTATCAGTGGCTATAGCAAAAATCCGTGGCTATTTAGCCACGATTTGCCACGAATTTTTTTAGCCACGAACGTATAGCCACGGATTTAACGCTATAGCCACCGATACGGCCGTGGCTATATGGATTTTTTTTAGTAGTGATCTAACAACGCGTTTCTAGGACTCTTAACCAAGTTTCATAGAACATGAGTGCTTATAAGTGTCTCAATGAGCTTTGTACAAGTTTGACGAACTTATGAAACATCTAACAACGCGTTTCTAGGACTCTAAACCAAGTTTCATGCAACATGAGTGCTTATAAGTGTTTCAATGAGCTTTTTACAAGTTTAAATAACTTAAGAAACATCTAACAACGCGTTTCTAGGACTCTTAACCAAGTTTCATGCAACATGAGTGCTTATAAGTGTCTCAATGAGCTTTGTACAAGTTTGACGAACTTATGAAACATCTAACAACGCATTTCTAGGACTCTAAACCAAGTTTCATGCAACATGAGTGCTTATAAGTGTCTCAATGAGCTTTGTACAAGTTTGACGAACTTATGAAACATCCAACAACGCGTTTCTAGGACTCTTAACCAAGTTTCATGCAACATGAGTGCTTATAAGTGTCTCAATGAGCTTTGTACTAGTTTTACGAACTTATGAAACATCTAACAACGCATTTCTAGGACTCTAAACCAAGTTTCATGCAACATGAGTGTTTATAAGTGTCTCAATGAGGTTTGTACAAGTTTGACGAACTTGTGAAACATCTAACAACGCGTTTCTAGGACTCTAAACCAAGTTTCACGCAACATGAGTGCTTATAAGTGTCTCAATGAGCTTTGTACAAGTTTGACGAACTTATGAAATATCTAACAACGCGTTTCTAGGATTCTTAACCAAGTTTCATGGAACATGAGTTCTTATAAGTGTCTCAATGAGCTTTGTACAAGTTTGACGAACTTATGAAACATCTAACAACGCGTTTCTAGGACTCTAAACCAAGTTTCATGCAACATGAGTGCTTATAAGTGTCTCAATGAGCTTCACCGAAATTTTCCTTTGCCTCAGTTTCGGGGTTTCCATCGCGAGTATCCGCGTTCTCTGCTTCTGTCGAATGGTCTACCCCCTCGTCCTGATTCGCATTGTCCTCGATGCGATCCCCAGAAGGTAATTGTCTACCACTACGGAGGTGTAGAGCGTTGACATACTCTTTCGGATTAGCCTCTGGTTTCCCTGGTAGTTGACCCATTGGTCGCTTAGATGAGGAGGTGATTTGACCAACTTGGTTATCCAGAGCTTTCAAGTGCGAGCTCACTGATTCAAACTTGGCGTGTAGATCATTGTATGAGTTGTCTACCTTGGCGTGAATCTCCTTTTTGAAAGTGTTGAACTCCATGCTATGACGGGTTTGACCGTCGAGGATTTGTTTCAAGAGTTGTGTGGTTTGATCACCTTGGGGAGCTGGTGAAGAAACCACACCTTGAGCAGCGGGAGGATGGTTGTAACCCGGAGGGCGATTAAGTGGTGGTCTCGGTGCGTACCCTCCTTGGTTGTATTGAGGTTTACCTTGGTAACCTCCTTGTCCTGCTTGGGGGTAGACTTGATCACTAGGGTTAGCGACGTTGTTGTTGCGGTAGGAGAGGTTTGGGTGTTGTGAGTAATTGTTGAAGCGCCAACCGTTCTGATTCCCCATGTAGTTTATCTCCTCCTGATTTCCCTCGATTGGGGGCAACTGTTCCTCTCCGCTTCCCATGAAGTTGATCCCCACTTGTTGAGACATGATCAGCTTGTCAAGCTTCTCGTTCACCGCTTTTATCTCTCGCTTGAATTGCTCATCATTACCAGAGCTACGGATGTTGCGATCGTAATCCTCGCCATAGTTGCTATCACTCAATGCATAGTTCTCCACCAACAGCTGCCCATCCGCTTCCGTCTTCCCAAGAAAGTTACCTTGGCTAGCTGAATCTAGAAGCATTTTGAACTTGGGTTTTAGACCTCGGTAGAATGTGCTGAGCAAACTTTCTCCCGAGAACCCGTGGTGTGGACATCTCAGCGTATAACCTTTGAATCTTTCCCAAGCTTCGCTGAATGTTTCTTGGTCATTTTGGGCGAAAGCTGAGATCTCATTCCTAAGCTTTGATGTCCGAACCACGGAGAAGAACTTTGTTAAGAAAGCCTTCTTGCAAGCATCCCAAGTTTGGATGGTGTCTTTGACAAGGTTCTTTTACCATAGGTGTGCTTTGTCCCCTAGTGAGAAAGGGAACAATCGCAGCTTGAACATGTCCTCGTTGACACCGTTGATCTTCACCGTATCGCATAGCATATCGAATTGGTGAAGGTGGTCAATCGGGTCCTCACTAGGCAAACCGTAGAACTTGTTGCCCGAGATCATGTTGATGAGACTAGACTTGATCTCGAAGTTGTTGTTGGCGATGGCCGGTGGTGTGATACCACTACGGTTGGTGACGTTAGAAGGCACGTCGTCGGTTCCAATCGTACGTGGGCCATTGTTGGTGTTGATTGCATCACCCATTTCGAATATGAATCGGGAATCCGATATTTCCGATTGGAACGAGTCTGGCTGTTGATCGAGTCTTCTTTCTGCGGCGATTGCTCGTTCGCGAGCTTTGATATCCGCAAAGAAAGAGTAGGTTGTCGCTTTGTACGTGACTTCTTCTTTGCATACACACGAGAGAACGAGAAACCACACAAAAGAGAAACGATTAGTAACAAGAAGTAAAACTTAATCCCAAGTGATTTCAAAGTTTTAATAATTAGTCGAGTTCTTTGAATCGGCAACGGCGCCAATTTGATAAACGAGATTTTACACTCGTTATTTCGAATTCCTTATTGTAGTATTTAAGGTGTCAATCCGAATCGGGAGCAACTAATGTAATAAACCTTATGAGAAACTACACTCAGTTTAAGCGAATTAAAAGAGTTGTTTTGATTTTGTAACCGATGGTGAATTAGCAAGAAAACAAAAGATTAATTTGACAAGTTTTAAGACTAAATTTAAACGCAAAACAACCAGGTTGGGGTACTTTAACGGGTGATCAACTTTCAGATTTCTAAATGTCTTTTAACAATTGTAACTTTAAGGTTTTGAAGGGAAACAAACAGACAGTCCATATCGACCTGTGGTATCGACCACACCTGGTCGATATCGACCAGTGATATCGACCAAGAATCCGGTCGATATCGAGGGTAAAAAGCCGAATGATCAGGATCGACCAGTGGTATCGACCACAAATCCGGTCGATATCGAGGGTGAAAATACGGATGGTCAGGATCGACCAGTGGTATCGACCACAACTGGTCGATATCGACCACCTATATCGACTAGAAATCTGGTCGATACTGAGGAGAAACTCGCCAACAAAGGAAAACCGGTCTACGCAATGTCTCCTTACGCGCCCAAACTTCCTTTTCCGGGACGAGCTAAGAAGCAGCTTTTAGAGAAGTACAAAGCGCAATTCGAAAAGCAAATGAAAGAGGTTCAAATTGCTATGCCCCTCATCGACGCTTTCAAACTTGTTCCTCACTATAGCAAGTTCCTAAAAGATGCCATCAAGAACAAGTTCCAAGACTTTGACGATACGGTGATTCTTTCGCACGAGTGTAGCGCTATCATACGAGAGAAATTCCCCTAAGAAGCTAAGTGATCCGGGAGTTTCACAATACCATGTGCCATTGGTCCGTTGGTCTTTGAAGGGTGCTTGTGCGATTTGGGAGCTAGTGCTAGTCTAATGCCGTTGTCTATTGCTCAAAGACTTGGATTCTCGTCCTTTAAGCCCCCAAGAATCTCCCTAGTGCTTGCGGATAGGTCCGTAAGGATCCCCGCGGGAGTGTTAGAAGACATCCCGGTTAGGCTTGGAAACGCGTTCATCCCCACGGATTTCATCGTCTTGGCAATGGATGAAGAACCCAAGGATCCTCTAATCCTAGGTAGACCATTCTTAGCCACCGCCGGGGCCATCATCGATGTAAAGAAGGGAAAAATCGATTTGCACCTTGGAGAGGACCTTGTCCAAAGGTACGACATCAATGATGCAATCAAGAAGCCAACTATCGACGGGCAAATCTTTTACATCGACTTGATGGATGAGCTCGCCGACGAGTACTTGGGAGGAGCTGGCAGCTGAAGATGAGCTCCATCTTGCCTTGACAACACGTGAAGAAGGAGGCCAAAGCGCTAGGAGCGACGTCATGGCAATGCAAAGGAGAATCGACTCCCACCCCGTTGACAAGGAGGCCGATTTTCTCGACCTACCCGAAGTTCTTGCGTGCGACGCAAAAGCCATAATGATGGAGAACAACGCTAGCAATGGTAAGCCTAGCGACGATAACGACGATTGGAGTGAGCTCAAAGCGCCAAAGGTAGAACTCAAACCTCTTCCTAAAGGGCTAAGGTACGTTTTCTTGGGGCTTAACTCCACCTATCCGATAATTATCAATGCCTCGCTTAGCGATGAAGAAGTGAAAACCTTGACTCATGAGCTTAAAAGATTTAGGAAGGCCATAGGTTACTTTCTAGATGATATCAAAGGGATATCACCCTCATTGTGTATGCATCGTATACATCTAGAGAACGAATCTATGTCCTCAATAGAACACCAACGTAGGCTGAACCCTAACTTGAAAGAAGTGGTCAAGAAAGAGATAATCAAGCTATTGGATGCGGGGATCATCTACCCTATATCCGATAGCAATTGGATCTCTCCCGTGCATGTAGTGCCGAAAAAGGGTGGAATTACCGTGGTTAAAAACGAAAAGAACGAATTAATCCCAACGAGAACAATCACGGGTCATAGAGTTTGCATCGATTACCGTAAGTTAAACGCTGCGACTCGAAAAGACCATTTCCCCCTACCCTTCATTGACCAAATGCTTGAAAGATTAGCAAACCACCCATATTATTGTTTCCTCGATGGGTATTCCGGATTTTCCAAATACCCATCCACCCCCAAGACCAAGAGAAAACAACCTTCACATGTCCCTATGGTACATTTGCATATCGTAGAATGCCTTTTGGGTTGTGTAATGCACCCGCGACATTCCAACGATGCATGATGTCCATATTCTCTGATTTGATTGAAAACATTGTGGAAGTTTTTATGGATGATTTCTCTGTATATGGTTCTTCGTTTGCCTCTTGTTTGTCTAATCTTTGCAGGGTGCGTAAAAGGTGCGAGGAATGCCACTTGGTTCTGAATTGGGAAAAGTGCCACTTCATGGTGAAAGATGGTATAGTTTTGGGTCATCGAATCTCCAGAAAGGGTATTGAGGTTGATAGAGCAAAGATCGATGTAAGGGTATAAGAAGCTTTCTCGGTCACGCGGGTTTCTACAGGAGGTTCATTAAGGACTTCTCGAAGATAGCTAGACCGCTCACGAGATTGCTATGCAAGGATATCGTTTTTCAGTTTGATGAGGAGTGTCTCGATGCCTTCCACAAGATCAAGCAAGAGCTGATAAGTGCTCCTATTGTGCAACCGCCGGATTGGGATCTTCCTTTTGAGATCATGTGTGACGCTAGTGACTATGTCGTCGGCGCGGTTTTAGGCCAAAGGAAGGATAAGAAGCTCCATGTCATCTACTACGCTAGTAAGACAATGGACGAAGCTCAAACCAAGTACGCTACCACGGAGAAAGAGCTTCTCGCCATCGTGTTCGCTTTCGAGAAGTTTAGATCCTACTTGGTGGGTTCAAAAGTGATAGTCTACACCGACCACGCGGCGTTGAGACACTTGCTAGCAAAGAAGGATGCGAAGCCTAGATTGTTGAGGTGGATCTTGTTACTCCAAGAATTCGATTTGGAGATCAAAGACAAGAAAGGCATCGAGAATGGAGTCGCGGATCACTTGTCACGATTGCGCGTAGACGACCTCCTTCCCATTGATGATTCGTTCCCCGAGGAACATCTAATGACGATCATGTTAAAGAAATCCTGGGGAGAGCAAGAGTATGAGGTTGAACAGCTCTTTGCCGCAGAAAAAGAACCTTGGTACGCGGACATTGTGAACTACTTAGCCGCGGGAGAAGAACCGCACCACTTGGAGGGGTACCAAAAGAAGAAATTCTTTCACGACTTGAAACGGTTTTATTGGGACGAGCCTTATCTCTACACCTTGAGCAAAGACGGTTTATACCGAAGATGTGTAGCGGATGAAGAGATAAATGGCATACTTATGCATTGCCACGGTTCGGCTTACGGAGGACACTTCGCGACGGTCTCTAAGGTATTACAAGCTGGGTTTTGGTGGCCTACAATGTTCAAGGATGCCCACGAGTTCGTTCAAAGGTGTGATCCTTGTCAAAGGAAAGGGAACATAGGCAAGCGCAACGAGATGCCACAAAACCCGATCATGGAAGTTGAGATTTTCGACGTATGGGGGATCGACTTCATGGGTCCTTTCCCATCCTCATACGGAAAGAAGTATATCCTTGTGGCGGTTGACTACGTTTCCAAATGGGTTGAGGCTGTAGCGAGTGTAACGAACGACTCGAAAGTAGTTGTTAATCTCTTCAAGACGATCATCTTCCCAAGGTTCGGAGTTCCTAAGGTGGTGATTAGTGACGGTGGATCCCATTTCATCAACAAGGTCTTTGAGAGTCTTCTCAAGAAGTACGGTGTTAAGCACAAGGTGGCAACACCTTATCATCCCCAAACAAGTGGCCAAGTTGAGGTTTCCAACCGACAAATCAAAGCCATCCTCGAGAAAACGGTTGGCGTGACGCGGAAGGATTGGTCCGTCAAGCTCGACGACGCACTTTGGGCGTATAGAACCGCGTTTAAGACGCCCTTGGGAACGACACCTTTCAACTTGCTGTATGGGAAAGCATGCCATTTACCGGTAGAGCTCGAGTACAAAGCCAGCTGGGCAATCAAGCTTCTCAACTTCGATCTTAAGAGCGCGAAAGAGAAGAGGGAGTTTCAACTCGAAGAATTGGATGAGATAAGGCAACACGCCTATGAGAGCTCGAGGATCTACAAAGAAAGAACCAAAGCCTTCCACGACAAAAAGATCATCAAGAAAGAATTCAAGGTGGATGATTTGGTTTTGCTTTTCAACTCGAGGTTGAAGATTTTTCCGGGTAAGCTCAAATCCCGTTGGTCCGGTCCATTCAAAGTCAAAGAAGTAAGACCACTCGGAGTGGTGGTCCTGCGGAACAAGCACGGGGGGGGGGGGGGAGTTCGTGGTGAACGGTCAAAGACTCAAGCCGTACCTCGCGAATGAAGCTGTCACCGAGGGAGACTCATTGTCTCTTTCGGATCCCAACGTCGCTTAGAACAACGGGTAAAGTCAAGCTATGTGACTATAAACAAGCTCACTTGGGAGGAAGTCCCATGTTTATCCTTGTATATACATGCTTTATTTTCGTTTTACAACTTTTATTCTTTTAGTTTTCTTTTGTCTTAGTGGTTTTCGGGAAAAACGAGCGGAAAATGGCGAAAACGGGCGGTATCGGACGGTGTATCGACCGGATTCTGGTCGATATTGAGCCTAAACTCGTATCGACCTATAATATCGACCGGAGCGGTCGATATCAGGTAAGTCGCAAAAGCCAAACCTGTATCGAGATGTAGTATCGACCAAATCTGGTCGATATCGGAAGCGAACCGAAGGCCAAACTCATATCGACGTGTAGTATCGACCACATCTGGTCGATATTGAACCGATCATCGAGGATCGAGGAGTAATATCGGTTTGATCAAACCGATACGAGTATTTAATATCGACCAAATCAAGGTCGATATCAATTGGTCAATATCGACCAGTTGTATCGACCAGATTATGGTCGATATCGGGTAAAAAGTCGCGATCTAAAAAAGGGAAAACAAGGGCTTCCTTCATTAACTCATCTTTTTCTTACAGCCGTTTTACCCTTTCTTCTTGTGCGAAAATTTGAGCGATTTTCAGATTTTAAAACTTCGATTTCTCCTTCGATACTCAACGAAATCTCTTGATTTTTGGCTCAATCTCTTTGTTTTCTTCCCCTCTTTCAGGTCATACCAATTTCATCCTCGATCTACAAGCTTTCGCATCCTCCAAAAACCTCCTTAGAGCTTGATGGGGCCAAAGACGAATTTGAAAGCAAAGGCAAGTTCCAAAGACAAGGGTAAGGGAATTGCTATCCCGGAGGAGCCTCGAGTTAAGAGGATTCATCGAGGAGGAGGTCCGGTGATAAGAGACCACGTGGATGAACCCCAAAGAGCTCCACCAAGCAGAGCACGGCGAGATACGGAGAGCTACGCCCCTCACGCGACGGAATTAGGAGAAGGAGAAGAGTGGGAAACGGATGATGAGGTTGAAGAAGAAGCTCCACGGCCTCGCGGTTTCACCTTTCCACCAAGGCCCGAGGATGAACCTTTTGTGAGAGACCATAAGGTAGAACCGACCGCGAAAGAGCTCTTCTACGCATTCATGGAAATAGAGTTTTGCCCCTCCGCCTTCCCGGATCCGGTGACGTTGAAGAAATTGGGTATCTACGATGAAGTCAAAGAGATAATGGATCACATGGGTATATCAAGCACACTTGGTATGAGTTTCACGGCTTTCCAAGAAGATACTTGCCAATTCCTTGCGACCCTCCGGATTAGGTACCATCAAAAGGGTAGAGCGGACTACGAAGAAGATCACGGGGGCTACATCGAGTTCTCGGGAAACAACGGGACTACTTACCGCGTTTCATTCGCGAGGTTGGAGCAACTATACGGTTTCTCGAGCGAGGGTCCTAGTACCTTCGAAACTGCGGTGGGTGAGAGCGTATATCTGCGGGAGATGATTGCCGACGGAGATTTCATACCGGGAAAAGCCAAGGCAAGAAAGATTCGACATCCGGCTACACGGTATGTGCGCCAACTTCTTTCACATGCTTTCTTTCCTAGGCACGAGACCGGTTGCGTCCATGCAGATGAGATGGCATTCCTGCAACAAGGACTCGCCCCCATTATACGGAGAGGTAGTGGCAGGGACGATATCTTTCCGAGATGCGAGGATCAAAGGCCAAGCATCTTGAAGATCTTCCTCAAAGGTCTACTTAGCTTGCAGCATTGGGCGTGGTCCCACAGGGTCAAGAAGCCAACATTGAGCCTTGGAGGATGGATCACCCCGATCCTGCGACTTGCGGCTCATATCCCGTTGCGAGGTAAGTGCGAGGAACCAAAGCTCATGGATGTACCCTACATGGCCAAGCTGACATGGCTTAATGGTGAGCTCAACGGGAGCTACGGGTACATATTCGACCTCGACTCTCATCAGCGCATGGTCCTCTTGCCAAATGAGCGGTGGACGTCTTTTCGGTACCGCGACGCGGTGTATTTTCGGCCAAACCAGTTCCACAACGCAATCGAGGCACCACTTGCACCTATCAGAGGACCGCGCAAGCCCGTGATACCAATCGGACCACCTCATGTACGATCACCCAACCTCTCCTACACAACCTACGGAAGCCAGCGATACCGCCCAGGCAAGATGGCGATACCGAGCAAATCAGGGCCACTTCAGGATATTTACGTGGAGATGAAGAACATGATGCGCTGGAAAAGGTTTCAGGATCGCACCATCGGGAAACTTGTCAAGGAAGTTAAGTCCTTGAAGAAGAAGCTGGCCAAGGTGGCTAATTGTGCGAGTTGTAGTACGAGTCGGAGCGCACCATCCGATGTGAGGGAACCCGAGGGAACCCGAGGGAACCCAAGCTGAGCCGCGCAGGTCCGAGAGGAGACCCCGACGCTACATCGCTTCACCACCTCGTCCTGAGTCAGATAACGAGTCTCCTACCTTCTCGACGGACGACGAGGAGTTCGACGCCTCGCGACACTACTATTGAGGTAACTCTTTAAACCGTTGTACATAAGCATATTTCTTTTGCATTAGTTTTTGCATATAGGATTTTTTCCAAATAATTTCTTCACACAGAGACGGTGTAATTTAAGTTTGGGGGAATAGTCATATCATATAGTTTCATATTAGTTGGCATAAAAAAAAAAAACACAAAAAAATGCATGTAGGATTAGTTAATCTCATTTAGGTCATATGCATAGGGGATCTATGATGATTTTAGCCTTATAAAGCGATGCGTCTAGTGTTTTGAACGATATCTTAAGTGTAGTGTCTTCCTCAAACGACTTAGAATTCGCCGAAAATCTTGAAATCTCGACCCTAGACATTGATGTTTAAAAAGCCAATAGTGTGGTTATGAAGCTTGATAGTTATAGGTAGCCTTCAAAAATTATTTGAACCTAAACTTGACTTCTAATTAGCATGATTGAGAGTTTTTAAGAGTATTTCTATGGCTTTGTGATTTCTACGGATTGTGGCTTCCTAAACCGAAACACTTTAAGCGCAATCCGGTCATTCTCATTCTAAGGATGATTCCCCTCTCACCCCTAAACCTTAACCCAAACACTTGTGAGATTTCTTTTCATTTAGTGATTGTTTGGTTTCGCAAAAACTTGAAAGTATAGGGAGCAACAAGAAAGGACATCCATTTGGCTAGTTTATCTTGGACTAGTATGTTAGAAAGGGATAATGGGTTGGAGAGACACGTCTTTGAGTTTTGAGAATAAGAAAATAAACACGAGAAATGTAAAACACCTAGGGGTAAAAGAATGGCTAAGAAAAAATAAAAAAAAAAATAAAAAAAAAAAGAAATCGAAAAAAAAAAAAAAATGAGAAAAGAAACTTAGCCAAAAATAATCCCCTAAGGTTGTTAAGAAAAGAAAAGAAACTCGATGTTTAAGCGTTTAAATGTTTAGAAGAAGACGATGGGTTAGTTGATAGAGTTATATAGGGATGGATGTCCGGACTTGTATTGTTCCTTGTCTTTCCCGGTTTTGTTTAACCCTTTCACTCCCCGAGAGAAACCGCATTACAACTAACCACATGCCTGAGTGTTAGCCTCCTCTTTTGATTCGAAATCCCGTTTTTACCTAGACAAATAGAAAAACTCTTGAAAATTCTTGATCATGTTTCATGTTTTGACTATGCTTAATTGAATGTGAAAGGTGCTTAGACTAGACAAGTGGATCACATGCTTTTGGTAATAATAACGGATTTAGACGGAGTTTGAGATGAATGGCAATAGGTAGAACTAGCTCGGTTGCGATAGGATACTATGTTTAGGATACTCGTTCACTACACTCTTCGCGTTACTTTTGGTTCGAGGTCCCCGCCTCTATACCCTTTTAAACTTTGATGTTAGTTCTCTTGCTTGAGGACAAGCAAAGGATAAGTTTGGGGGAGTTGATATATTGCATATTTAGCATGTTTTAACTTTGATTTTTGCATTAGAACTAACACATTTAGGTTGCACTTAGTATCATATAGGTTGCATTTGTGTTTGTTCATGCGTTTTCAGGTTCAGGAGTGCTAAAGCGACAAGAAGGCGAGGAAAAGGGGTTTAAAGTAGAGAAACGACCATTATCGCAACTTTTGCTGATTAGCTGTGGTCGAGACGCGAAGAAAAGGCGAAAAAGAGAAGAAGGAGCCAATATCGACCAGTCGTATCGACCAGATTTTGGTCGATATTGAGCCAAAACTCATATCGATCAGTAGTATCGACCAGAAACTGGTCGATATCGACCAAGAGTATCGACCGGAATCTGGTCGATATCGAGCGCGTAAAATAAAGAAAAGGAAAAGGCCCAAGACGTTTTTCAAAGGCCCAAGACGAATTTTTAGGTCAAAAGATTGTTTTTGAGCAGACTTTGTTTTTTTTTATCTTATCATACTTTGTTCTTGAGTTTTGTTCTTGTACTTGGGATTGGAGATTTGCTTGCTTGGATTTGTTTTGCATCAAGATTCTTGTACACCTTAATTTCAATAACAGAGTTCTTCTTTCCCTTGATCTTGTTATTTTGTTTTTCATGTTGTTTTCGACCTTGATTGTTTTGGTATTCATAATGTTTAGTGAGTAATCTCCCTTAGGCAATTAGGTTGGGGAAAAAGGGTAAATCAACATTAGGATTGTAATTGTCTTGATCTTAAACTTTATAAAACTTTAATCTAGGGTAATGTTCTTAATGCTTTGATCGAATTGGCCATTCGATTGATAGAACCCAGGAAGCTTCACCTTGGGAAAAGTGGGAAAAGTGTGGGGTTCCTGAACAATTATCTTAAAACTAAACCTAGCTTAACCGAGGAATCTGTGTTAATAAGTTTAGTGGTTGAATTGATTTGAACTTAATGTTTTCTAAAACTTAAACTATCCAAGGCATTGTTTTAGTTTACTTGTTAGGAAAAGGATCATTGTCACGGGAGTGGATTGATCTAAATTACGTTTTCAAAACCTTAAAGTTACAATTGTTAAAAGACATTTAGAAATCTGAAAGTTGATCACCCGTTAAAGTACCCCAACCTGGTTGTTTTGCGTTTAAATTTAGTCTTAAAACTTGTCAAATTAATCTTTTGTTTTCTTGCTAATTCACCATCGGTTACAAAATCAAAACAACTCTTTTAATTCGCTTAAACTGAGTGTAGTTTCTCTCGGATTGACACCTTAAATACTACAATAAGGAATTCGAAATAACGAGTGTAAAATCTCGTTTATCAAGTGTCTCAATGAGGTTTGTACAAGTTTGACGAACTTATGAAACATCTAACAACGCGTTTCTAGGACTCTAAACCAAGTTTCACGCAACATGAGTGCTTATAAGTGTCTCAATGAGCTTTGTACAAGTTTGACGAACTTATGAAACATCTAACAACGCGTTTCTAGGATTCTTAACCAAGTTTCATGGAACATGAGTGCTTATAAGTGTCTCAATGAGCTTTGTACAAGTTTGACGAACTTATGAAACATCTAACAACGCGTTTCTAGGACACTAAACCAAGTTTCATGCAACATGAGTGCTTATAAGTGTCTCAATGAGCTGTGTACAAGTTTAAATAACTTATGAAACATCTAACAACGCGTTTCTAGGACTCTATACCAAGTTTCATGCAACATCAATGCTTATAAGTGTCTCAATGAGCTTTGTACAAGTTTGACGAACTTATGAAACATCTAACAACGCATTTCTAGGACTCTAAACCAAGTTTCATGCAACATGAGTGCTTATAAGTGTCTCAATGAGCTTTGTACAAGTTTGACGAACTTATGAAACATCTAACAACTCGTTTCTAGGACTCTTAACCAAATTTCATGCAACATGAGTGCTTATAAGTGTTTCAATGAGCTTTGTACTAGTTTCACGAACTTATGAAACATCTAACAACGTGGTGTCTAGGACTCTAAACCAAGTTTCATGCAACATGAGTGCTTATAAGTGTCTCAATGAGCTTTGTACAAGTTTGAGGAACTTATGAAACATCTAACAACGCGTTTTTAGGACTCGAAACCAAGTTTCATGCAACATGAGTGCTTATAAGTGTCTCAATGAGCTTTGTAAAAGTTTGACGAACTTATGAAACATCTAACAACGCGTTTCTAGGATTCTAAACCAAGTTTCATGCAACATGAGTGCTTATAAGTGTCTCAATGAGCTTTGTACAAGTTTGACGAACTTATGAAACATCTAACAACGCGTTTCTAGGACTCTAAACCAAGTTTCATGCAACATGGGTGCTTATAAGTGTTTCAATGAGCTTTGTACTAGTTTCACGAACTTATGAAACATCTAACAACGTGGTGTCTAGGACTCTAAACCAAGTTTCATGCAACATGAGTGCTTATAAGTGTGTCAATGAGTTTTGTACAAGTTTGAGGAACTTATGAAACATCTAACAACGCGTTTTTAGGACTCGAAACCAAGTTTCATGCAACATGAGTGCTTATAAGTGTCTCAATGAGCTTTGTACAAATGTGACGAACTATGAAACATCTAACAACGCGTTTCTAGGACTCTAAACAAAGTTTCATGCAACATTAGTGCTTATAAGTGTCTCAATGAGCTTTTTACAAGTTTGACGAATTTATGAAACATCTAACAACGCGTTTCTAGGACTCTAAACCAAGTTTCATGCAACATGAGTGCTTATAAGTGTCTCAATGAGTTTTGTACAAGTTTGACGAACTTATAAAACATCTAACAACGCGTTTTTAGGAATCAAAACCAAGTTTCATGCAACCCGAGTGCTTATAAGTGTCTCAATGAGCTTTGTACAAGTTTGACGAACTTATGAAACATCTAACAACGCGTTTCTAGGACTCTAAACCATGTTTCATGCAACATGAGTGTTTATAAGTGTCTCAATGAGTTTTCAACAAGTTTTACGAACTTATAAAACATCTAACAACGCGTTTCTAAGACTCGAAACCAAGTTTCATGCAACATGAGTGCTTATAAGTGTCTCAATGAGCTTTGTACAAGTTTGACGAACTTATAAAACATCTAACAACGCCTTTCTAGGACTCTAAACAAAGTTTCATGCAACATGAGTGCTTATAAGTGTCTCAATGAGCTTTGTACAAGTTTGACGAACTTATGAAACATCTAACAAAGCATTTCTAGGACTCTAAAACAAGTTTCATGCAACATGAGTGATTATAAGTTTCTCAATGAGGTTTGTACAAGTTTGACGAACTTATGAAACATCTAACAAAGCGTTTCTAGGACTCTAAACAAAGTTTCACGCAACATGAGTGCTTATAAGTGTCTCAATGAGCTTTGTACAAGTTTTACGAACTTATGAAACATCTAACAACGCGTTTCTAGGACTCTAAACCAAGTTTCATGCAACATGAGTGGTTATAAGTTTCTCAATGAGCTTTGTACAAGTTTGACGAAATTATGAAAGATCCAACAACACGTTTCTAGGACTCTTAACCAAGTTTCATTCAACATGAGTGCTTATAAGTGTCTCAATGAGCTTTGTACATGTTTGACGAACTTATGAAACATCTAACAACGCGTTTCTAGGACTTTAAACCAAGTTTCATGAAACATGAGTGATTATAAGTTTCTCAATGAGCTTTGTACAAGTTTGACGAACTTATGAAACATCTAACAACGCGTTTCTAGGACTCTAAACCAAGTTTCATTTAACATGAGTGCTTATAAGTGTCTCAATGAGCTTTGTATAAGTTTAAATAACTTATGAAACATCTAACAACACGTTTCTTGGACTCTTAACCAAGTTTCATGCAACATGAGAGCTTATAAGTGTCTCAATGAGCTTTGTACAAGTTTGACGAACTTATGAAACATCTAACAACGCGTTTCTAGGATTCTTAACCAAGTTTCATGGAACATGAGTGCTTATAAGTGTCTCAATGAGCTTTGTACAAGTTTGACGAACTTATGAAACATCTAACAACGCGTTTCTAGGACACTAAACCAAGTTTCATGCAACATGAGTGCTTATAAGTGTCTCAATGAGCTGTGTACAAGTTTAAATAACTTATGAAACATCTAACAACGCGTTTCTAGGACTCTATACCAAGTTTCATGCAACATCAGTGCTTATAAGTGTCTCAATGAGCTTTGTACAAGTTTGACGAACTTATGAAACATCTAACAACGCATTTCTAGGACTCTAAACCAAGTTTCATGCAACATGAGTGCTTATAAGTGTCTCAATGAGCTTTGTACAAGTTTGACGAACTTATGAAACATCTAACAACTCGTTTCTAGGACTCTTAACCAAATTTCATGCAACATGAGTGCTTATAAGTGTTTCAATGAGCTTTGTACTAGTTTCACGAACTTATGAAACATCTAACAACGTGGTGTCTAGGACTCTAAACCAAGTTTCATGCAACATGAGTGCTTATAAGTGTCTCAATGAGCTTTGTAACAGTTTGAGGAACTTATGAAACATCTAACAACGCGTTTTTAGGACTCGAAACCAAGTTTCATGCAACATGAGTGCTTATAAGTGTCTCAATGAGCTTTGTAAAAGTTTGACGAACTTATGAAACATCTAACAACGCGTTTCTAGGATTCTAAACCAAGTTTCATGCAACATGAGTGCTTATAAGTGTCTCAATGAGCTTTGTACAAGTTTGACGAACTTATGAAACATCTAACAACGCGTTTCTAGGACTCTAAACCAAGTTTCATGCAACATGAGTGCTTATAAGTGTTTCAATGAGCTTTGTACTAGTTTCACGAACTTATGAAACATCTAACAACGTGGTGTCTAGGACTCTAAACCAAGTTTCATGCAACATGAGTGCTTATAAGTGTCTCAATGAGTTTTGTACAAGTTTGAGGAACTTATGAAACATCTAACAACGCGTTTTTAGGACTCGAAACCAAGTTTCATGCAACATGAGTGCTTATAAGTGTCTCAATGAGCTTTGTACAAATGTGACGAACTATGAAACATCTAACAACGCGTTTCTAGGACTCTAAACAAAGTTTCATGCAACATTAGTGCTTATAAGTGTCTCAATGAGCTTTTTACAAGTTTGACGAATTTATGAAACATCTAACAACGCGTTTCTAGGACTCTAAACCAAGTTTCATGCAACATGAGTGCTTATAAGTGTCTCAATGAGTTTTGTACAAGTTTGACGAACTTATAAAACATCTAACAACGCGTTTTTAGGAATCAAAACCAAGTTTCATGCAACCTGAGTGCTTATAAGTGTCTCAATGAGCTTTGTACAAGTTTGACGAACTTATGAAACATCTAACAACGCGTTTCTAGGACTCTAAACCATGTTTCATGCAACATGAGTGTTTATAAGTGTCTCAATGAGTTTTCAACAAGTTTTACGAACTTATAAAACATCTAACAACGCGTTTCTAAGACTCGAAACCAAGTTTCATGCAACATGAGTGCTTATAAGTGTCTCAATGAGCTTTGTACAAGTTTGACGAACTTATAAAACATCTAACAACGCCTTTCTAGGACTCTAAACAAAGTTTCATGCAACATGAGTGCTTATAAGTGTCTCAATGAGCTTTGTACAAGTTTGACGAACTTATGAAACATCTAACAAAGCATTTCTAGGACTCTAAAACAAGTTTCATGCAACATGAGTGATTATAAGTTTCTCAATGAGGTTTGTACAAGTTTGACGAACTTATGAAACATCTAACAAAGCGTTTCTAGGACTCTAAACAAAGTTTCACGCAACATGAGTGCTTATAAGTGTCTCAATGAGCTTTGTACAAGTTTTACGAACTTATGAAACATCTAACAACGCGTTTCTAGGACTCTAAACCAAGTTTCATGCAACATGAGTGGTTATAAGTTTCTCAATGAGCTTTGTACAAGTTTGACGAAATTATGAAAGATCCAACAACACGTTTCTAGGACTCTTAACCAAGTTTCATTCAACATGAGTGCTTATAAGTGTCTCAATGAGCTTTGTACATGTTTGACGAACTTATGAAACATCTAACAACGCGTTTCTAGGACTTTAAACCAAGTTTCATGAAACATGAGTGATTATAAGTTTCTCAATGAGCTTTGTACAAGTTTGACGAACTTATGAAACATCTAACAACGCGTTTCTAGGACTCTAAACCAAGTTTCATTTAACATGAGTGCTTATAAGTGTCTCAATGAGCTTTGTACAAGTTTAAATAACTTATGAAACATCTAACAACACGTTTCTTGGACTCTTAACCAAGTTTCATGCAACATGAGTGCTTATAAGTGTCTCAATGAGCTTTGTACAAGTTTGACGAACTTATGAAACATCTAACAACGCATTTCTAGGACTCTAAACCAAGTTTAATGCAACATGAGTGCTTATAAGTGTCTCAGTGAGCTTTGTACAAGTTTGACGAACTTATGAAAGATCCAACAACACGTTTCTAGGACTCTTAACCAAGTTTCATTCAACATGAGTGCTTATAAGTGTCTCAATGAGCTTTGTACATGTTTGACGAACTTATGAAACATCTAACAACGCATTTCTAGGACTTTAAACCAAGTTTCATGCAACATGAGTGATTATAAGTTTCTCAATGAGCTTTATACAAGTTTGACGAACTTATGAAACATCTAATAACGCGTTTTCTAGGACTATAAACCAAGTTTCATGCAACATGAGTGCTTCTAAGTGTCTCAATGAGCTTTGTACAAGTTTGACGAAGTTATAAAACATCTAACAACGCGTTTCTAGGACTCTAAACCAAGTTTCATTTAACATGAGTGATTATAAGTGTCTCAATGAGCTTTGTACAAGTTTAAATAACTTATGAAACATATAACAACACGTTTCTAGGACTCTTAACCAAGTTTCATGCAACATGAGTGCTTATAATTGTCTCAATGAGCTTTGTACAAGTTTGACGAACTTATGAAACATCTAACAACGCATTTCTAGGACTCTAAACCAAGTTTCAGGAAACATGAGTGCTTATAAGTGTCTCATTGAGCTTTGTACAAGTTTGACGAACTTATGAAACATCTAACAACGCGTTTCTAAGACTCTAAACCAAGTATCATGCAACATGAGTGTTTATAAGTGTCTCAATGAGCTTTGTACAAGTTTGACAAACTTATGAAACATCTAACAACACGTTTCTAGGACTCTTACCCAATTTTCATGGAACATGAGTGCTTATAAGTGTCTCAATGAGCTTTGTACAAGTTTGACGAACTTATGAAACATCTAACAACGCGTTTCTAGGACTCTAAACCAAGTTTCATGCAACATGAGTGCTTATAAGTGTTTCAATGAGCTTTTTACAAGTTTAAATAACTTATGAAACATCTAACAACGCGTTTCTAGGACTCTTAACCAAGTTTCATGCAATATGAGTGCTTATAAGTGTCTCAATGAGCTTTGTACAAGTTTGACGAACTTATGAAACATCTAACAAAGCGTTTCTAGGACTCTAAACAAAGTTTCACGCAACATGAGTGCTTATAAGTGTCTCAATGAGCTTTGTACAAGTTTTACGAACTTATGAAACATCTAACAACGCGTTTCTAGGACACTAAACCAAGTTTCATGCAACATGAGTGGTTATAAGTTTCTCAATGAGCTTTGCACAAGTTTAACGAACTTATGAAAGATCCAACAACACGTTTCTAGGACTCTTAACCAAGTTTCATTCAACATGAGTGCTTATAAGTGTCTCAATGAGCTTTGTACATGTTTGACGAACTTATGAAACATCTAACAACGCGTTTCAAGGACTTTAAACCAAGTTTCATGAAACATGAGTGATTATAAGTTTCTCAATGAGCTTTGTACAAGTTTGACGAACTTATGAAACATCTAACAACGCGTTTCTAGGACTCTAAACCAAGTTTCATTTAACATGAGTGCTTATAAGTGTCTCAATGAGCTTTGTACAAGTTTAAATAACTTATGAAACATCTAACAACGCGTTTCTTGGACTCTTAACCAAGTTTCATCGAACATGAGTGCTTATAAGTGTCTCAATGAGCTTTGTACAAGTTTGACGAACTTATGAAACATCTAACAACGCGTTTCTAGGACTCTAAACCAAGTTTCATGCAACATGAGTGCTTATAAGTGTTTCAATGAGCTTTTTACAAGTTTAAATAACTTATGAAACATCTAACAACGCGTTTCTAGGACTCTTAACCAAGTTTCATGCAACATGAGTGCTTATAAGTGTCTCAATGAGCTTTGTACAAGTTTGACGAACTTATGAAACATCTAACAACGCATTTCTAGGACTCTAAACCAAGTTTCATGCAACATGAGTGCTTATAAGTGTCTCAATGAGCTTTGTACAAGTTTGACGAACTTATGAAACATCCAACAACGCGTTTCTAGGACTCTTAACCAAGTTTCATGCAACATGAGTACTTATAAGTGTCTCAATGAGCTTTGTACAAGTTTTACGAACTTTTGAAACATCTAACAACGCATTTCTAGGACTCTAAACCAAGTTTCATGCAACATGAGTGCTTATAAGTGTCTCATTGAGGTTTGTACAAGTTTGACGAACTTATGAAACATCTAACAACGCGTTTCTAGGACTCTAAACCAAGTTTCACGCAACATGAGTACTTATAAGTGTCTCAATGAGCTTTGTACAACTTTGACGAACTTATGAAACATCTAACAACGCGTTTCTAGGACTCTTAACCAAGTTTCATGGAACATGAGTTCTTATAAGTGTCTCAATGAGCTTTGTACAAGTTTGACGGACTTATGAAACATCTAACAACGCGTTTCTAGGACTCTAAACCAAGTTTTATGAAACATGAGTGCTTATAAGTGTCTCAATGAGCTTTGTACAAGTTTAAATAACTTATGAAACATCTAACAACGCGTTTCTAGGACTCTTTACCAAGTTTCATGCAACATGAGTGCTTATAAGTGTCTCAATGAGCTTTGTACAAGTTTAACGAACTTATGAAACAGCTAACAACGCATTTCTAGGACTCTAAACCAAGTTTCATGCAACATGAGTGCTTATAAGTGTCTCAATGAGCTTTGTACAAGTTTGACGAACTTATGAAACATCTAACAACGCGTTTCTAGGACTCTCTAAACCATGTTTCATGCAACATGAGTGCTTTATAAGTGTCTCAATGAGTTTTGTACAAGTTTTACGAACTTATAAAACATCTAACAACGCGTTTTCTAGGACTCGAAACCAAGTTTCATGCAACATGAGTGCTTATAAGTGTCTCAATGAGCTTTGTACAAGTTTGACGAACTTATAAAACATCTAACAACGCGTTTCTAGGACTCTAAACCAAGTTTCATGCAACATGAGTGCTTATAAGTGTCTCAATGAGCTTTTTACAAGTTTGACGAACTTATGAAACATCTAAAAACGCATTTCTAGGACTCTAAACCAAGTTTCATGCAACATGAGTGATTATAAGTGTCTCAATGAGTTTTGTACAAGTTTTACGAACTTATAAAACATCTAACAACGCGTTTCTAGGACTCGAAACCAAGTTTCATGCAACATGAGTGCTTATAAGTGTCTCAATGAGCTTTGTACAAGTTTGACGAACTTATAAAACATCTAACAACGCGTTTCTAGGTCTCTAAACCAAGTTTCATGCAACATGAGTGCTTATAAGTGTCTGAATGAGCTTTGTACAAGTTTGACGAACTTATGAAACATCTAAAAACGCATTTTTAAGACTCTAAACCAAGTTTCATGCAACATGAGTGATTATAAGTGTCTCAATGAGGTTTGTACAAGTTTGACGAACTTATGAAACATCTAATAACGCGTTTTCTAGGACTATAAACCAAGTTTCATGCAACATGAGTGCTTCTAAGTGTCTCAATGAGCTTTGTACAAGTTTGACGAAGTTATGAAACATCTAACAACGCGTTTCTAGGACTCTAAACCAAGTTTCATTTAACATGAGTGCTTATAAGTGTCTCAATGAGCTTTTTACAAGTTTAAATAACTTATGAAACATCTAACAACACGTTTCTAGGACTCTTAACCAAGTTTCATGCAACATGAGTGCTTATAAGTGTCTCAATGAGCTTTGTACAAGTTTGACGAACTTATGAAACATCTAACAACGCATTTCTAGGACTCTAAACCAAGTTTCAGGAAACATGAGTGCTTATAAGTGTCTCATTGAGCTTTGTACAAGTTTGACGAATTTATGAAACATTTAACAACGCGTTTCTAAGACTCTAAACCAAGTTTCATGCAACATGAGTGCTTATAAGTGTCTCAATGAGCTTTGTACAAGTTTGACAAACTTATGAAACATCTAACAACGCGTTTCTAGGACTCTTAACCAAGTTTCATGGAACATGAGTGCTTATAAGTGTCTCAATGAGCTTTGTACAAGTTTGACGAACTTATGAAACATCTAAAAACGCGTTTCTAGGACTCTAAACCAAGTTTCATGCAACATGAGTGCTTATAAGTGTTTCAATGAGCTTTTTACAAGTTTAAATAACTTATGAAACATCTAACAACGCGTTTCTAGGACTCTTAACCAAGTTTCATGCAACATGAGTGCTTATAAGTGTCTCAATGAGCTTTGTACAAGTTTGACGAACTTATGAAACATCTAACAACGCATTTCTAGGACTCTAAACCAAGTTTCATGCAACCTGAGTGCTTATAAGTGTCTCAATGAGCTTTGTACAAGTTTGACGAACTTATGAAACATCCAACAACGCGTTTCTAGGAATCTTAACCAAGTTTCATGCAACATGAGTGCTTATAAGTGTCTCAATGAGCTTTGTACAAGTTTTACGAACTTATGAAACATCTAACAACGCATTTCTAGGACTCTAAACCAAGTTTCATGCAACATGAGTGCTTATAAGTGTCTCAATGAGGTTTGTACAAGTTTGACGAACTTGTGAAACATCTAACAACGCGTTTCTAGGACTCTAAACCAAGTTTCACGCAACATGAGTGCTTATAAGTGTCTCAATGTGCTTTGTACAAGTTTGACGAACTTATGAAATATCTAACAACGCGTTTCTAGGACTCTTAACCAAGTTTCATGGAACATGAGTTCTTATAAGTGTCTCAATGAGCTTTGTACAAGTTTGACGAACTTATGAAACATCTAACAACGCGTTTCTAGGACTCTAAACCAAGTTTCATGCAACATGAGTGCTTATAAGTGTCTCAATGAGCTTTGTACAAGTTTAAATAACTTATGAAACATCTAACAATGCGTTTCTAGGACTCTTTACCAAGTTTCATGCAACATGAGCGCTTATAAGTGTCTCAATGAGCTTTGTACAAGTTTGACGAACTTATGAAACAACTAACAACGCATTTCTAGGACTCTAAACCAAGTTTCATGCAACATGAGTGCTTATAAGTGTCTCAATGAGCTTTGTACAAGTTTGACGAACTTATGAAACATCTAACAACGCGTTTCTAGGACTCTAAACCAAGTTTCATGCAACATGAGTGCTTATAAGTGTTTCAATGAGCTTTTACAAGTTTAAATAACTTATGAAACATCTAACAACGCGTTTCTAGGACTCTTAACCAAGT
This sequence comes from Cochlearia excelsa, assembly GCA_963556525.1. NCBI lineage: Eukaryota > Viridiplantae > Streptophyta > Magnoliopsida > Brassicales > Brassicaceae > Cochlearia > Cochlearia excelsa. Next base: position 13,284,497 of record OY748332.1, read on the forward strand.
TTCATGCAACATGAGTGCTTATAAGTGTCTCAATGAGCTTTGTACAAGTTTGACGAACTTATGAAACATCTAACAACGCATTTCTAGGACTCTAAACCAAGTTTCATGCAACATGAGTGCTTATAAGTGTCTCAATGAGCTTTGTACAAGTTTGACGAACTTATGAAACATCCAACAACGCGTTTCTAGGACTCTTAACCAAGTTTCATGCAACATGAGTGCTTATAAGTGTCTCAATGAGCTTTGTACAAGTTTTACGAACTTATGAAACATCTAACAACGCATTTCTAGGACTCTAAACCAAGTTTCATGCAACATGAGTGCTTATAAGTGTCTCAATGAGGTTTGTACAAGTTTGACGAACTTGTGAAACATCTAACAACGCGTTTCTAGGACTCTAAACCAAGTTTCACGCAACATGAGTGCTTATAAGTTTCTCAATGAGCTTTGTACAAGTTTGACGAACTTATGAAATATCTAACAACGCGTTTCTAGGACTCTTAACCAAGTTTCATGGAACATGAGTTCTTATAAGTGTCTCAATGAGCTTTGTACAAGTTTGACGAACTTATGAAACATCTAACAACGCGTTTCTAGGACTCTAAACCAAGTTTCATGCAACATGAGTGCTTATAAGTGTCTCAATGAGCTTTGTACAAGTTTAAATAACTTATGAAACATCTGACAACGCATTTCTAGGACTCTAAACCAAATTTCATGCAACATGAGCGCTTATAACTGTCTCAATGAGATTTGTACAAGTTTGACGAATTTATGAAACATCTAACAACGCGGTTCTAGGACTCTAAACCAAGTTTCATGCAACATGAGTGCTTATAAGTGTCTCAATGAGCTTTGTACAAGTTTGACGAACTTATGAAACATCTAACAACGCGTTTCTAGGACTCTAAACCATGTTTCATGCAACATGAGTGCTTATAAGTGTCTCAATGAGTTTTGTACAAGTTTTACGAACTTATAAAACATCTAACAACGCGTTTCTAGGACTCGAAACCAAGTTTCATGCAACATGAGTGCTTATAAGTGTCTCAATGAGCTTTGTATAAGTTTGACGAACTTATAAAACATCTAACAACGCGTTTCTAGGACTCTAAACCAAGTTTTATGCAACATGAGTGCTTATAAGTGTCTCAATGAGCTTTTGTACAAGTTTGACGAACTTATGAAACATCTAAAAACGCATTTCTAGGACTCTAAACCAAGTTTCATGCAACATGAGTGATTATAAGTGTCTCGATGAGTTTTGTACAAGTTTTACGAACTTATAAAACATCTAACAACGCGTTTCTATGACTCGAAACCAAGTTTCATGCAACATAAGTGCTTATAAGTGTCTCAATGAGCTTTGTACAAGTTTGACGAACTTATAAAACATCTAACAACGCGTTTCTAGGACTCTAAACCAAGTTTCATGCAACATGAGTGCTTATAAGTGTCTCAATGAGCTTTGTACAAGTTTGACGAACTTATGAAACATCTAAAAACGCATTTCTAGGACTCTAAACCAAGTTTCATACAACATTAGTGCTTATAAGTATCTCAATGAGCTTTTTGTACAAGTTTTACGAACTTATGAAACATCTAATAACGCGTTTTCTAGGACTATAAGGCAAGTTTCATGCAACATGAATGCTTATAAGTGTCTCAATGAGCTTTGTACAAGTTTGACGAACTTATGAAACATCTAACAACGCATTTCTAAGACTCTAAACCAAGATTCATGAATCATGAGTGCTTATAAGTGTCTCAATGAGCTTTTGTACAAGTTTAAATAACTTATGAAAAATCTAAGAACGCGTTTCTAGGACTCTTAACAAAGTTTCATGAAACATGAGTGCTTATAAGTGTCTCAATGAGCTTTGTACAAGTTTGACGAACTTATGAAACATCTGACAACGCATTTCTAGGACTCTAAACAAAATTTCATGCAACATGAGCGCTTATAACTGTCTCAATGAGATTTGTACAAGTTTGACGAATTTATGAAACATCTAACAACGCGTTTCTAGGACTCTTAACCAAGTTTCATGAAACATGAGTGCTTATAAGTGTCTCAATGAGCTTTGTACAAGTTTGACGAACTTATTAAACATCTAACAACGTGTTTCTAGGACTCTTAACCAAGTTTCATGTAACATGAGTGCTTATAAGTGTGTCAATGAGCTTTGTACAAGTTTGACGAACTTATGAAAAATCTAACAACGCGTTTCTAGGACTCTAAACCATGTTTCATGCAACATGAGTGCTTATAAGTGTCTCAATGAGTTTTGTACAAGTTTTACGAACTTATAAAACATCTAACAACGCGTTTCTAGGACTCGAAACCAAGTTTCATGCAACATGAGTGCTTATAAGTGTCTCAATGAGCTTTGTACAAGTTTGACGAACTTATAAAACATCTAACAACGCGTTTCTAGGACTCTAAACCAAGTTTCATGCAACATGAGTGCTTATAAGTGTCTCAATGAGCTTTGTACAAGTTTGACGAACTTATGAAACATCTAACAACGCATTTCTAGGACTCTAAAACAAGTTTCATGCAACATGAGTGATTATAAGTGTCTCAATGAGGTTTGTACAAGTTTGACGAACTTATGAAACATCTAACAAAGCGTTTCTAGGACTCTAAACAAAGATTCACGCAACATGAGTGCTTATAAGTGTCTCAATGAGCTTTGTAAAAGTTTGACGAATTTATGAAACATATAACAACGCGTTTCTAGGACTCTAAACCAAGTTTCATGCAACATTAGTGCTTATAAGTATCTCAATGAGCTTTGTACAAGTTTTACGAACTTATGAAACATCTAATAACGCGTTTTCTAGGACTATAAGCCAAGTTTCATGCAACATGAATGCTTATAAGTGTCTCAATGAGCTTTGTACAAGTTTGACGAACTTATGAAACATCTAACAACGCGTTTCCAAGACTCTAAACCAAGATTCATGAAACATGAGTGCTTATAACTGTCTCAATGAGCTTTGTACAAGTTTGACGAACTTATGAAACATCTAACAACACGTTTCTAGGACTCTTAACCAAGTTTCATGAAACATGAGTGCTTATAAGTGTCTCAATGAGCTTTGTACAAGTTTGACGAACTTATTAAACATCTAACAACGCGTTTCTAGGACTCTTAACCAAGTTTCATGCAACATGAGTGCTTATAAGTGTCTCAATGAACTTTTACAAGTTTGACGAACTTATGAAACATATAACAATGCTATTCTAGGACTCTAAACCAAGTTTCATGCAACGTGAGTGCTTATAAATGTCTCAATGAGCTTTGTACAAGTTTATAAATGTCTCAATGAGCTTTGTACAAGTTTAAATAACTTTTGAAACATCTAACAACGCATTTCTAGGACTCTTAACCAAGTTTTATGCAACATGAGTGCTTATAAGTGTCTCAATGAGCTTTGTACAAGTTTGACAAACTTATGAAACATCTAACAACGCGTTTCTAGGACTCTAAACCAAGTTTTATGCAACATGAGTTCTTATAAGTGTCTCAATGAGCATTGTACAAGTTTGACGAACTTATGAAACATCTAACAACGCGTTTCTAGGACTCTTAACCAAGTTTCATGAAACATGAGTGCTTATAAGTGTCTCAATGAGCTTTTGTACAAGTTTGACGAACTTATGAAACATCTAACAACGCGTTTCTAGGACTCTAAACCAAGTTTCATGCAACATGAGTGCTTATAAGTGTCTCAATGAGCTTTGTACTAGTTTCGTGAACTTATGAAACATCAAACAACGTGGTTTCTAGAACTCTAAAACCAAGTTTTCATGCAACATGAGTGATTATAAGTGTCTCAATGAGATTTTTACAAGTTTGAAGAACCTATGAAACATCTAACAACGCGTTTCTAGGAATCTAAACCAAGTTTCATGCAACATGAGTGCTTATATGTGTCTCAATGAGCTTTGTACAAGTTTAAATAACTTATGAAACATCTAACAACGCGTTTCTAGGACTCTTTACCAAGTTTCATGCAACATGAGTGCTTATAAGTGTCTCAATGAGCTTTGTACAAGTTTGACGAACTTATGAAACATCTAACATCACATTTCTAGGACTCTAAACCAAGTTTCATGCAACATGAGTGCTTATAAGTGTCTCAATGGGCTTTGTACAAGTTTGACGAACTTATGAAACATCTAACAACTCGTTTCTAGTACTCTTAACCAAGTTTCATGCAACATGAGTGCTTATAAGTGTCTCAATGAGCTTTGTACAAGTTTGACGAACTTATGAAACATCTAACAACACGTTTCTAGGACTCTAAACCAAGTTTCATGCAACATAAGTGCTTATAAGTGTTTCAATGAGCTTTGTACAAGTTTGAGGAACTTATGAAACATCTAACAACGCGTTTTTAGGACTCGAAACCAAGTTTCATGCAACATGAGTGCTTATAAGTGTGTCAATGAGCTTTGTACAAGTTAGACGAACTTATGAAACATCTAACAACGCGTTTCTAGGACTCTAAACCATGTTTCAAGCAACATGAGTGCTTATAAGTGTCTCAATCATGAGCTTTGTACAAGTTTGACGAACTTATGAAACATCTAACAACGCGTTTCTATGACTCTAAACAAAATTTCATGCAACATGAGTGCTTGTAAGTGTCTCAATGAGTTTTGTACAAGTTTGACGAACTTATAAAACATCTAACAACGCGTTTATAGGAATCGAAACCAAGTTTCATGCAACATGAGTGCTTATAAGTGTCTCAATGAGCTTTGTACAAGTTTGACGAACTTATGAAACATCTAACAACACATTTCTAGGACTCTAAACCAAGTTTCATGCAACATGAGTGATTATAAGTGTCTCAATGAGCTTTGTACAAGTTTGACGAACTTATGAAACATCTAACAACGCGTTTCTAGGACTCTAAACCATGTTTAATGCAACATGAGTGCTTATAAGTGTCTCAACGAGTTTTGTACAAGTTTTACGAACTTATAAAACATCTAACAACGCGTTTCTAGGACTCGAAACAAAGTTTCATGCAACATGAGTGCTTATAAGTGTCTCAATGAGCTTTGTACAAGTTTGACGAACTTATAAAACATCTAACAACGCGTTTCTAGGACTCTAAACCAAGTTTCATGCAACATGAGTGCTTATAAGTGTCTCAATGAGCTTTGTCCAAGTTTGACGAACTTATGAAACATCTAACAACGCATTTCTAGGACTCTAAAACAAGTTTCATGCAACATGAGTGATTATAAGTGTCTCAATGAGGTTTGTACAAGTTTGACGAACTTATGAAACATCTAACAAAGCGTTTCTAGGACTCTAAACAAAGTTTCACGCAACATGAGTGCTTATAAGTGTCTCAATGAGCTCTGTACAAGTTTGACGAACTTATGAAACATATAACAACGCGTTTCTAGGACTCTAAACCAAGTTTCATGCAACATTAGTGCTTATAAGTATCTCAATGAGCTTTGTACAAGTTTTACGGACTTATGAAACATCTAATAACGCGTTTTCTAGGACTATAAGCCAAGTTTCATGCAACATGAATGCTTATAAGTGTCTCAATGAGCTTTGTACAAGTTTGACGAACTTATGAAACATCTAACAACGTGTTTCTAAGACTCTAAACCAAGATTCATGAAACATGAGTGCTTATAAGTGTCTCAATGAGCTTTGTACAAGTTTAAATAACTTATGAAAAATTTAACAACGCGTTTCTAGGACTCTTAACCAAGTTTCATGAAACATGAGTGCTTATAAGTGTCTCAATGAGCTTTGTACAAGTTTGACGAACTTATGAAACATCGACAACGCATTTCTAGGACTCTAAAACAAATTTCATGCAACATGAGCGCTTATAAGTGTCTCAATGAGATTTGTACAAGTTTGACGAACTTATGAAACATCTAACAACGCGTTTCTAGGACCCTTAACCAAGTTTCATGAAACATGAGTGCTTATAAGTGTCTCAATGAGCTTTGTACAAGTTTGACGAACTTATTAAACATCTAACAACGCGTTTCTAGGACTCTTAACCAAGTTTCATGCAACATGAGTGCTTATAAGTGTCTCAATGAACTTTTTACAAGTTTGACGAACTTATGAAACATCTAACAACGCGTTTCTAGGACTCTAAACCAAGTTTCATGCAACATGAGTGCTTATAAATGTCTCAATGAGCTTTGTACAAGTTTAAAGAACTTATGAAACATCTAACAACGCGTTTCTAGGACTCTTAATCAAGTTTCATGCAACATGAGTGCTTATAAGTGTCTCGAAGAGCTTTGTACAAGTCTCACGAACTTATGAAACATCTAACAACGAGTTTCTAGGACTCTTAACCAAGTTTCATGCAACATGAGTGCTTATAAGTGTCTCAATGAGCTTTGTACCAGTTTGACAAACTTATGAAACATCTAACAACGCGTTTCTAGGTCTCTAAACCAAGTTTCATGCAACATGAGTGCTTATAAGTGTCTTAATGAGTTTTGTACAAGTTTGACGAACTTATGAAACATCTAACAACGCGTTTCTAGGACTTTTAACCAAGTTTCATGCAACATGAGTGCTTATAAGTCTCTCAATGAGTTTTGTACAAGTTTGACGAAATTATGAAACATCTAACAACGCGTTTCTAGGACTCTAAACCAAGTTTCATGCAACATGAGTGCTTATAAGTGTCTCAATGAGCTTTGTACTAGTTTCGCGAACTTATGAAACATCTAACAACGCGTTTCTACGACTCTAAACCAAGTTTCATGCAACATGAGTGCTTATAAGTGTCTCAATGAGCTTTGTACAAGTTTAAAGAACTTATGAAACATCTAACAACGCGTTTCTAGGACTCTTAACCAAGTTTCATGCAACATGAGTGCTTATAAGTGTCTCAATGAGCTTTGTACAAGTTTGACGAACTTATGAAACATCTAAAAACGCATTTCTAGGACTCTAAACCAAGTTTCATGCAACATTAGTGCTTATAAGTATCTCAATGAGCTTTGTACAAGTTTTACGAACTTATGAAACATCTAATAACGCGTTTTCTAGGACTATAAGCCAAGTATCATGCAACATGAATGCTTATAAGTGTCTCAATGAGCTTTGTACAAGTTTGACGAACTTATGAAACATCTAACAACGCGTTTCTAAGACTCTAAACCAAGATTCATGAAACATGAGTGCTTATAAGTGTCTCAATGAGCTTTGTACAAGTTTAAATAACTTATGAAAAATCTAAGAACGCGTTTCTAGGACTCTTAACCAAGTTTCATGAAACATGAGTGCTTATAAGTGTCTCAATGAGCTTTGTACAAGTTTGACGAACTTATGAAACATCGACAACGAATTTCTAGGACTCTAAACCAAATTTCATGCAACATGAGCGCTTATAAGTGTCTCAATGAGATTTGTACAAGTTTGACGAATTTATGAAACATCTAACAACGCGTTTCTAGGACTCTTAATCAAGTTTCATGAAACATGAGTGCTTATAAGTGTCTCAATGAGCTTTGTACAAGTTTGACGAACTTATTAAACATCTAACAACGTGTATCTAGGACTCTTAACCAAGTTTCATGCAACATGAGTGCTTATAAGTGTCTCAATGAGCTTTGTACAAGTTTGACGAACTTATGAAAATCTAACAACGCGTTTCTAGGACTCTAAACCATGTTTCATGCAACATGAGTGCTTATAACTGTCTCAATGAGTTTTGTACAAGTTTTACGAACTTATAAAACATCTAACAACGCGTTTCTAGGACTCGAAACCAAGTTTCATGCAACATGAGTGCTTATAAGTGTCTCAATGAGCTTTGTACAAGTTTGACGAACTTATAAAACATCTAACAACGCGTTTCTAGGACTCTAAACCAAGTTTCATGCAACATGAGTGCTTATAAGTGTCTCAATGAGCTTTGTACAAGTTTGACGAACTTATGAAACATCTAACAACGCATTTCTAGGACTCTAAAACAAGTTTCATGCAACATGAGTGATTATAAGTGTCTCAATGAGGTTTGTACAAGTTTGACGAACTTATGAAACATCTAACAAAGCGTTTCTAGGATTCTAAACAAAGTTTCACGCAACATGAGTGCTTATAAGTGTCTCAATGAGCTTTGTACAAGTTTGACGAATTTATGAAACATATAACAACGCGTTTCTAGGACTATAAACCAAGTTTCATGCAACATTAGTGCTTATAAGTATCTCAATGAGCTTTGTACAAGTTTTACGAACTTATGAAACATCTAATAACGCGTTTTCTAGGACTATAAGCCAAGTTTCATGCAACATGAATGCTTATAAGTGTCTCAATGAGATTTGTACAAGTTTGACGAACTTATGAAACATCTAACAACGCGTTTCTAAGACTCTAAACCAAGATTCATGAAACATGAGTGCTTATAACTGTCTCAATGAGCTCTGTACAAGTTTGACGAACTTATGAAACATCTAACAACGCGTTTCTAGGACTCTTAACCAAGTTTCATGAAACATGAGTGCTTATAAGTGTCTCAATGAGCTTTGTACAAGTTTGACGAACTTATTAAACATCTAACAACGCGTTTCTAGGACTCTTAACCAAGTTTCATGCAACATGAGTGCTTATAAGTGTCTCAATGAACTTTTACAAGTTTGACGAACTTATGAAACATATAACAATGCTATTCTAGGACTCTAAACCAAGTTTCATGCAACGTGAGTGCTTATAAATGGCTCAATGAGCTTTGTACAAGTTTATAAATGTCTCAATGAGCTTTGTACAAGTTTTACGAACTTATGAAACATCTAATAACGCGTTTTCTTGGACTATAAACCAAGTTTCATGCAACATGAATGCTTATAAGTGTCTCAATGAGATTTGTACAAGTTTGACAAACTTATGAAACATCTAAAAACGCGTTTCTAGGACTCTAAACCAAGTTTCATGCAACATGAGTGTTTATAAGTGTCTCAATGAGCATTGTACAAGTTTGACGAACTTATGAAACATCTAACAACGCGTTTCTAGGACTCTTAACCAAGTTTCATGCAGCATGAGTTCTTATAAGTGTCTCAATGAGCTTTTTACAAGTTTGACGAACTTATGAAACATCTAACAACGCATTTCTAGGACTCTTAACCAAGTTTTATGCAACATGAGTGCTTATAAGTGTCTCAATGAGCTTTGTACAAGTTTGACAAACTTATGAAACATCTAACAACGCGTTTCTAGGACTCTAAACCAAGTTTTATGCAACATGAGTTCTTATAAGTGTCTCAATGAGCATTGTACAAGTTTGACGAACTTATGAAACATCTAACAACGCGTTTCTAGGACTCTTAACCAAGTTTCATGAAACATGAGTGCTTATAAGTGTCTCAATGAGCTTTGTACAAGTTTGACGAACTTATGAAACATCTAACAACGCGTTTCTAGGACTCTAAACCAAGTTTCATGCAACATGAGTGCTTATAAGTGTCTCAATGAGCTTTGTACTAGTTTCGTGAACTTATGAAACATCAAACAACGTGGTTTCTAGAACTCTAAACCAAGTTTCATGCAACATGAGTGATTATAAGTGTCTCAATGAGATTTTTACAAGTTTGAAGAACCTATGAAACATCTAACAACGCGTTTCTAGGAATCTAAACCAAGTTTCATGCAACATGAGTGCTTATATGTGTCTCAATGAGCTTTGTACAAGTTTAAATAACTTATGAAACATCTAACAACGCGTTTCTAGGACTCTTTACCAAGTTTCATGCAACATGAGTGCTTATAAGTGTCTCAATGAGCTTTGTACAAGTTTGACGAACTTATGAAACATCTAACATCACATTTCTAGGACTCTAAACCAAGTTTCATGCAACATGAGTGCTTATAAGTGTCTCAATGGGCTTTGTACAAGTTTGACGAACTTATGAAACATCTAACAACTCGTTTCTAGTACTCTTAACCAAGTTTCATGCAACATGAGTGCTTATAAGTGTCTCAATGAGCTTTGTACAAGTTTGACGAACTTATGAAACATCTAACAACACGTTTCTAGGACTCTAAACCAAGTTTCATGCAACATAAGTGCTTATAAGTGTTTCAATGAGCTTTGTACAAGTTTGAGGAACTTATGAAACATCTAACAACGCGTTTTTAGGACTCGAAACCAAGTTTCATGCAACATGAGTGCTTATAAGTGTGTCAATGAGCTTTGTACAAGTTAGACGAACTTATGAAACATCTAACAACGCGTTTCTAGGACTCTAAACCATGTTTCAAGCAACATGAGTGCTTATAAGTGTCTCAATCATGAGCTTTGTACAAGTTTGACGAACTTATGAAACATCTAACAACGCGTTTCTATGACTCTAAACAAAATTTCATGCAACATGAGTGCTTGTAAGTGTCTCAATGAGTTTTGTACAAGTTTGACGAACTTATAAAACATCTAACAACGCGTTTATAGGAATCGAAACCAAGTTTCATGCAACATGAGTGCTTATAAGTGTCTCAATGAGCTTTGTACAAGTTTGACGAACTTATGAAACATCTAACAACACATTTCTAGGACTCTAAACCAAGTTTCATGCAACATGAGTGATTATAAGTGTCTCAATGAGCTTTGTACAAGTTTGACGAACTTATGAAACATCTAACAACGCGTTTCTAGGACTCTAAACCATGTTTAATGCAACATGAGTGCTTATAAGTGTCTCAACGAGTTTTGTACAAGTTTTACGAACTTATAAAACATCTAACAACGCGTTTCTAGGACTCGAAACAAAGTTTCATGCAACATGAGTGCTTATAAGTGTCTCAATGAGCTTTGTACAAGTTTGACGAACTTATAAAACATCTAACAACGCGTTTCTAGGACTCTAAACCAAGTTTCATGCAACATGAGTGCTTATAAGTGTCTCAATGAGCTTTGTCCAAGTTTGACGAACTTATGAAACATCTAACAACGCATTTCTAGGACTCTAAAACAAGTTTCATGCAACATGAGTGATTATAAGTGTCTCAATGAGGTTTGTACAAGTTTGACGAACTTATGAAACATCTAACAAAGCGTTTCTAGGACTCTAAACAAAGTTTCACGCAACATGAGTGCTTATAAGTGTCTCAATGAGCTCTGTACAAGTTTGACGAACTTATGAAACATATAACAACGCGTTTCTAGGACTCTAAACCAAGTTTCATGCAACATTAGTGCTTATAAGTATCTCAATGAGCTTTGTACAAGTTTTACGACTTATGAAACATCTAATAACGCGTTTTCTAGGACTATAAGCCAAGTTTCATGCAACATGAATGCTTATAAGTGTCTCAATGAGCTTTGTACAAGTTTGACGAACTTATGAAACATCTAACAACGTGTTTCTAAGACTCTAAACCAAGATTCATGAAACATGAGTGCTTATAAGTGTCTCAATGAGCTTTGTACAAGTTTAAATAACTTATGAAAAATTTAACAACGCGTTTCTAGGACTCTTAACCAAGTTTCATGAAACATGAGTGCTTATAAGTGTCTCAATGAGCTTTGTACAAGTTTGACGAACTTATGAAACATCTGACAACGCATTTCTAGGACTCTAAAACAAATTTCATGCAACATGAGCGCTTATAAGTGTCTCAATGAGATTTGTACAAGTTTGACGAACTTATGAAACATCTAACAACGCGTTTCTAGGACCCTTAACCAAGTTTCATGAAACATGAGTGCTTATAAGTGTCTCAATGAGCTTTGTACAAGTTTGACGAACTTATTAAACATCTAACAACGCGTTTCTAGGACTCTTAACCAAGTTTCATGCAACATGAGTGCTTATAAGTGTCTCAATGAACTTTTTACAAGTTTGACGAACTTATGAAACATCTAACAACGCGTTTCTAGGACTCTAAACCAAGTTTCATGCAACATGAGTGCTTATAAATGTCTCAATGAGCTTTGTACAAGTTTAAAGAACTTATGAAACATCTAACAACGCGTTTCTAGGACTCTTAATCAAGTTTCATGCAACATGAGTGCTTATAAGTGTCTCGAATGAGCTTTGTACAAGTCTCACGAACTTATGAAACATCTAACAACGAGTTTCTAGGACTCTTAACCAAGTTTCATGCAACATGAGTGCTTATAAGTGTCTCAATGAGCTTTGTACCAGTTTGACAAACTTATGAAACATCTAACAACGCGTTTCTAGGTCTCTAAACCAAGTTTCATGCAACATGAGTGCTTATAAGTGTCTTAATGAGTTTTGTACAAGTTTGACGAACTTATGAAACATCTAACAACGCGTTTCTAGGACTTTTAACCAAGTTTCATGCAACATGAGTGCTTATAAGTCTCTCAATGAGTTTTGTACAAGTTTGACGAAATTATGAAACATCTAACAACGCGTTTCTAGGACTCTAAACCAAGTTTCATGCAACATGAGTGCTTATAAGTGTCTCAATGAGCTTTGTACTAGTTTCGACGAACTTATGAAACATCTAACAACGCGTTTCTACGACTCTAAACCAAGTTTCATGCAACATGAGTGCTTATAAGTGTCTCAATGAGCTTTGTACAAGTTTAAAGAACTTATGAAACATCTAACAACGCGTTTCTAGGACTCTTAACCAAGTTTCATGCAACATGAGTGCTTATAAGTGTCTCAATGAGCTTTGTACAAGTTTGACGAACTTATGAAACATCTAAAAACGCATTTCTAGGACTCTAAACCAAGTTTCATGCAACATTAGTGCTTATAAGTATCTCAATGAGCTTTGTACAAGTTTTACGAACTTATGAAACATCTAATAACGCGTTTTCTAGGACTATAAGCCAAGTATCATGCAACATGAATGCTTATAAGTGTCTCAATGAGCTTTGTACAAGTTTGACGAACTTATGAAACATCTAACAACGCGTTTCTAAGACTCTAAACCAAGATTCATGAAACATGAGTGCTTATAAGTGTCTCAATGAGCTTTGTACAAGTTTAAATAACTTATGAAAAATCTAAGAACGCGTTTCTAGGACTCTTAACCAAGTTTCATGAAACATGAGTGCTTATAAGTGTCTCAATGAGCTTTGTACAAGTTTGACGAACTTATGAAACATCTCGACAACGAATTTCTAGGACTCTAAACCAAATTTCATGCAACATGAGTGCTTATAAGTGTCTCAATGAGATTTGTACAAGTTTGACGAATTTATGAAACATCTAACAACGCGTTTCTAGGACTCTTAATCAAGTTTCATGAAACATGAGTGCTTATAAGTGTCTCAATGAGCTTTGTACAAGTTTGACGAACTTATTAAACATCTAACAACGTGTATCTAGGACTCTTAACCAAGTTTCATGCAACATGAGTGCTTATAAGTGTCTCAATGAGCTTTGTACAAGTTTGACGAACTTATGAAACATCTAACAACGCGTTTCTAGGACTCTAAACCATGTTTCATGCAACATGAGTGCTTATAAGTGTCTCAATGAGTTTTGTACAAGTTTTACGAACTTATAAAACATCTAACAACGCGTTTCTAGGACTCGAAACCAAGTTTCATGCAACATGAGTGCTTATAAGTGTCTCAATGAGCTTTGTACAAGTTTGACGAACTTATAAAACATCTAACAACGCGTTTCTAGGACTCTAAACCAAGTTTCATGCAACATGAGTGCTTATAAGTGTCTCAATGAGCTTTGTACAAGTTTGACGAACTTATGAAACATCTAACAACGCATTTCTAGGACTCTAAAACAAGTTTCATGCAACATGAGTGATTATAAGTGTCTCAATGAGGTTTGTACAAGTTTGACGAACTTATGAAACATCTAACAAAGCGTTTCTAGGATTCTAAACCAAGTTTCACGCAACATGAGTGCTTATAAGTGTCTCAATGAGCTTTGTACAAGTTTGACGAATTTATGAAACATATAACAACGCGTTTCTAGGACTCTATAAACCAAGTTTCATGCAACATTAGTGCTTATAAGTATCTCAATGAGCTTTGTACAAGTTTTACGAACTTATGAAACATCTAATAACGCGTTTTCTAGGACTATAAGCCAAGTTTCATGCAACATGAATGCTTATAAGTGTCTCAATGAGATTTGTACAAGTTTGACGAACTTATGAAACATCTAACAACGCGTTTCTAAGACTCTAAACCAAGATTCATGAAACATGAGTGCTTATAACTGTCTCAATGAGCTCTGTACAAGTTTGACGAACTTATGAAACATCTAACAACGCGTTTCTAGGATTCTTAACCAAGTTTCATGAAACATGAGTGCTTATAAGTGTCTCAATGAGCTTTGTACAAGTTTGACGAACTTATTAAACATCTAACAACGCGTTTCTAGGACTCTTAACCAAGTTTCATGCAACATGAGTGCTTATAAGTGTCTCAATGAACTTTTTACAAGTTTGACGAACTTATGAAACATATAACAATGCGTATTCTAGGACTCTAAACCAAGTTTCATGCAACGTGAGTGCTTATAAATGGCTCAATGAGCTTTGTACAAGTTTATAAATGTCTCAATGAGCTTTGTACAAGTTTTACGAACTTATGAAACATCTAATAACGCGTTTTCTTGGACTATAAACCAAGTTTCATGCAACATGAATGCTTATAAGTGTCTCAATGAGATTTGTACAAGTTTGACAAACTTATGAAACATCTAACAACGCGTTTCTAGGACTCTAAACCAAGTTTCATGCAACATGAGTGTTTATAAGTGTCTCAATGAGCATTGTACAAGTTTGACGAACTTATGAAACATCTAACAACGCGTTTCTAGGACTCTTAACCAAGTTTCATGCAACATGAGTTCTTATAAGTGTCTCAATGAGCTTTTTACAAGTTTGACGAACTTATGAAACATCTAACAACGCGTTTCTAGGACTCTAAACCAAGTTTCATGCAACATGAGTGCTTATAAGTGTCTCAATGAGCTTTGTACTAGTTTCACGAACTTATGAAACATTAAACAACGTGGTTTCTAGGACCCTAAACCAAGTTTCATGCAACATGAGTGATTATAAGTGTCTCAATGAGATTTGTACAAGTTGAAGAACCTATGAAACATCTAACAACGCGTTTCTAGGAATCTAAACCAAGTTTCATGCAACATGAGTGCTTATAAGTGTCTCAATGATCTTTGTACAAGTTTGACGAACTTATGAAACATCTAACAACGCGTTTCTAGGACTCTAAAACCAAGTTTCATGCAACATGAGTGATTTATAAGTGTCTCAATGAGCTTTGTACAAGTTTGAAGAACTTATGAAACATCTAACAACGAGTTTCTAGGACTCTAAACCAAGTTTCATGCAACATGAGTGCTTATAAGTGTCTCAATGAGTTTTGTACAAGTTTGACGAACTTATGAAACATCTAACAACGCGTTTCTAAGACTCTAAACCAAGTTTCATGCAACATGAGTTCTTATAAGTGTCTCAATGAGCATTGTACAAGTTTGACGAACTTATGAAACATCTAACAACGCGTTTCTAGGACTCTTAACCAAGTTTCATGCAACATGAGTGCTTATAAGTGTCTCAATGAGCTTTGTACAATTTTGACGAACTTATGAAACATCTAACAACGCGTTTCTAGGACTCTAAACCAAGTTTCATGCAACATGAGTGCTTATAAGTGTCTCAATGAGTTTTGTACTAGTTTCGACGAACTTATGAAACATAAAACAACGTGGTTTCTAGAACTCTAAACCAAGTTTCATGCAACATGAGTGCTTATAAGTGTCTCAATGAGCTTTGTACTAGTTTCACGAACTTATGAAACATCAAACAACGCGTTTCTAGGACTCTTAACCAAGTTTCATGCAACATGAGTGCTTATAAGTGTCTCAATGAGCTTTGTACAAGTTTGACGAACTTATGAAACATCTAACAACGCATTTCTAGGACTCTAAACCAAGTTTCATGCAACATGAGTGCTTATAAGTGTCTCAATGAGCTTTGTACAAGTTTGACGAACTTATGAAACATCCAACAACGCGTTTCTAGGACTCTAACCAAGTTTCATGCAACATGAGTGCTTATAAGTGTCTTAATGAGCTTTGTACAAGATTTACGAACTTATGAAACATCTAACAACGCATTTCTAGGACTCTAAACCAAGTTTCATGCAATATGAGTGCTTATAAGTGTCTCAATGAGGTTTGTACAAGTTTGACGAACTTATGAAACATCTAACAACGCGTTTCTAGGACTCTAAACCAAGTTTCACGCAACATGAGTGCTTATAAGTGTCTCAATGAGCTTTGTACAAGTTTGACGAACTTATGAAACATCTAACAACGCGTTTATAGGACTCTTAACCAAGTTTCATTGCAACATGAGTTCTTATAAGTGTCTCAATGAGCTTTGTACAAGTTTGACGAACTTATGAAACATCTAACAACGCGTTTCTAGGACTCTAAACCAAGTTTCATGGAACATGAGTGCTTATAAGTGTCTCAATGAGCTTTGTACAAGTTTGACGAACTTATGAAACATCTAACAACGCGTTTCTAGGACTCTTTACCAAGTTTCATGCAACATGAGTGCTTATAAGTGTCTCAATGAGCTTTGTACAAGTTTGACGAACTTATGAAACATCTAACAACGCATTTCTAGGACTCTAAACCAAGTTTCATGCAACATGAGTGCTTATAAGTGTCTCAATGAGCTTTGTACAAGTTTGACGAACTTATGAAACATCTAACAACGCGTTTCTAGGACTCTAAACCAAGTTTCATGCAACATGAGTGCTTATAAGTGTCTCAATGAGTTTTGTACAAGTTTTACGAACTTATAAAACATCTAACAACGCGTTTCTAGGACTCGAAACCAAGTTTCATGCAACATGAGTGCTTATAAGTGTCTCAATGAGCTTTGTACAAGTTTGACGAACTTATAAAACATCTAACAACGCGTTTCTAGGACTCTAAACCAAGTTTCATGCAACATGAGTGCTTATAAGTGTCTCAATGAGCTTTGTACAAGTTTGACGAACTTATGAAACATCTAACAACACATTTCTAGGACTCTAAACCAATTTTCATGCAACATGAGTGATTATAAGTGTCTCAATGAGGTTTGTACAAGTTTGACGAACTTATGAAACATCTAACAACGCGTTTCTAGGACTCTAAAACAAGTTTCATGCAACATGAGTGATTATAAGTGTCTCAATGAGGTTTGTACAAGTTTGACGAACTTATGAAACATCTAACAACGCGTTTCTAGGACTCTAAACAAAGTTTCATGCAACATGAGTGCTTATAAGTGTCTCAATGAGCTTTGTACAAGTTTGACGAACTTATGAAACATATAACAACGCGTTTCTAGGACTCTAAACCAAGTTTCATGCAACATGAGTGCTTATAAGTGTCTCAATGAGCTTTGTACAAGTTTGACGAACTTATGAAACATCTAACAACGCGTTTTCTAGGACTAAAAGCCAAGTTTCATGCAACATGAGTGTCTATAAGTGTCTCAATGAGCTTTGTACAAGTTTGACGAACTTATGAAACATCTAACAACGCGTTTCTAAAACTCTAAACCAAGTTTCATGCAACATGAGTGCTTATAAGTGTCTCAATGAGCTTTGTACAAGTTTAAATAACTTATGAAACATCTAACAAAACGTTTCTAGGACTCTTAAACCAAGTTTCATGCAACATGAGTGCTTATAAGTGTCTCAATGAGCTTTGTACAAGTTTGACGAACTTATGAAACATCTAACAACGCATTTCTAGGACTCTAAACCAAGTTTCATGCAACATGAGCGCTTATAAGTGTCTCAATGAGCTTTGTACAAGTTTGACGAACTTATGAAACATCTAACAACGCGTTTCTAGGACTCTTAACCAAGTTTCATGAAACATGAGTGCTTATAAGTGTCTCAATGAGCTTTGTACAAGTTTGACGAACTTATGAAACATCTAACAACGTGTTTCTAGGACTCTTAACCAAGTTTCATGCAAACATGAGTGCTTATAAGTGTCTCAATGAGCTTTGTACAACTTTGACGAACTTATGAAACATGTAACAACGTGGTTGCTAGGACTCTAAACCATGTTTCATGCAACATGAGTGCTTATAAGTGTCTCAATGAGATTTGTACAACTTTGACGAACTTATGAAACATCTAACAACGTCATTTCTAGGACTCTAAACCAAGTTTCATGCAACATGAGTGCTTATAAGTGTCTCAATGAGCTTTGTACAAGTTTGACGAACTTATGAAACATCTAACAACGCGTTTCTAGGACTCTAAACCAAGTTTCATGCAACATGAGTGCTTATAAGTGTCTCAATGAGCTTTGTACAAGTTTAAAGAACTTATGAAACATCTAACAACGCGTTTCTAGGACTCTTAATCAAGTTTCATGCAACATGAGTGCTTATAAGTGTCTCAATGAGCTTTGTACAAGTTTCACGAACTTATGAAACATCTAACAACGAGTTTCTAGGACTCTTAACCAAGTTTCATGCAACATGAGTGCTTATAAGTGTCTCAATGAGCTTTGTACAAGTTTGAAAACTTATGAAACATCTAACAACGCGTTTCTAGGACTCTAAACCAAGTTTCATGCAACATGAGTGCTTATAAGTGTCTCAATGAGCTTTGTACAAGTTTGACGAACTTATGAAACATCTAACAACGCGTTTCTAGGACTTTTAACCAAGTTTCATGCAACATGCGTGCTTATAAGTCTCTCAATGAGTTTTGTACAAGTTTGACGAACTTATGAAACATCTAACAACGCGTTTCTAGGACTCTAAACCAAGTTTCATGCAACATGAGTGCTTATAAGTGTCTCAATGAGCATTGTACAAGTTTGACGAACTTATGAAACATCTAACGACGCGTTTCTAGGACTCTAAACCAAGTTTCATGCAACATGAGTGCTTATAAGTGTCTCAATGAGCTTTGTACAAGTTTGACGAACTTATGAAACATCTAACAACGCGTTTCTAGGACTCTAAACCAAGTTTCATGCAACATGAGTTATAAGTGTCTCAATGAGCTTTGTACTAGTTTGCGAACTTATGAAACATCAAACAACGTGGTTTCTAGGACTCTAAACCAAGTTTCATGCAACATGAGTGATTATAAGTGTCTCAATGAGATTTTTACAAGTTTGAAGAACCTATGAAACATCTAACAACGCGTTTCTAGGAATCTAAACCAAGTTTCATGCAACATGAGTGCTTATATGTGTCTCAATGAGCTTTGTACAAGTTTAAATAACTTATGAAACATCTAACAACGCGTTTCTAGGACTCTTTACCAAGTTTCATGCAACATGAGTGCTTATAAGTGTCTCAATGAGCTTTGTACAAGTTTGACGAACTTATGAAACATCTAACATCGCGTTTCTAGGACTCTAAACCAAGTTTCATGCAACATGAGTGCTTATAAGTGTCTCAATGAGCTTTGTACAAGTTTGACGAACTTATGAAACATCTAACAACTCGTTTCTAGGACTCTAAACCAAGTTTCATGCAACATGAGTGCTTATAAGTGTCTCAATGAGCTTTGTACAAGTTTGACGAACTTATGAAACATCTAACAACGCGTTTCTAGGACTCTAAACCAAGTTTCATGCAACATGAGTGCTTATAAGTGTTTCAATGAGCTTTGTACAAGTTTGAGGAACTTATGAAACATCTAACAACGCGTTTCTAGGACTCGAAACCAAGTTTCATGCAACATGAGTGCTTATAAGTGTGTCAATGAGCTTTGTACAAGTTAGACGAACTTATGAAACATATAACAACGCATTTCTAGGACTCTAAACCAAGTTTCATGCAACATGAGTGCTTATAAGTGTCTCAATCATGAGCTTTGTACAAGTTTGACGAACTTATGAAACATCTAACAACGCGTTTCTAGGACTCTAAACCAAGTTTCATGCAACATGAGTGCTTGTAAGTGTCTCAATGAGTTTTGTACAAGTTTGACGAACTTATAAAACATCTAACAACGCGTTTATAGGACTCGAAACCAAGTTTCATGCATACATGAGTGCTTATAAGTGTCTCAATGAGCTTTGTACAAGTTTGACGAACTTATGAAACATCTAACAACGCATTTCTAGGACTCTAAACCAAGTTTCATGCAACATGAGTGATTATAAGTGTCTCAATGAGCTTTGTACAAGTTTGACGAAATTATGAAACATCTAACAACGCGTTTCTAGGACTCTAAACCAAGTTTCATGCAACATGAGTGCTTATAAGTGTCTCAATGAGCTTTGTACAAGTTTGACGAACTTATGAAACATCTAACAACGCGTTTCTAGGACTCTAAACCAAGTTTCATGCAACATGAGTGCTTATAAGTGTCTCAATGAGCTTTGTACAAGTTTAAAGAACTTATGAAACATCTAACAACGCGTTTCTAGGACTCTTAATCAAGTTTCATGCAACATGAGTGCTTATAAGTGTCTCGAATGAGCTTTGTACAAGTTTCACGAACTTATGAAACATCTAACAACGCGTTTCTAGGACTCTTAACCAAGTTTCATGCAACATGAGTGCTTATAAGTGTCTCAATGAGCTTTGTACAAGTTTGAAAACTTATGAAACATCTAACAACGCGTTTCTAGGACTCTAAACCAAGTTTCATGCAACATGAGTGCTTATAAGTGTCTCAATGAGCTTTGTACAAGTTTGACGAACTTATGAAACATCTAACAACGCGTTTCTAGGACTTTTAACCAAGTTTCATGCAACATGCGTGCTTATAAGTCTCTCAATGAGTTTTGTACAAGTTTGACGAACTTATGAAACATCTAACAACGCGTTTCTAGGACTCTAAACCAAGTTTCATGCAACATGAGTGCTTATAAGTGTCTCAATGAGCATTGTACAAGTTTGACGAACTTATGAAACATCTAACGACGCGTTTCTAGGACTCTTAACCAAGTTTCATGAAACATGAGTGCTTATAAGTGTCTCAATGAGCTTTGTACAAGTTTGACGAACTTATGAAACATCTAACAACGCGTTTCTAGGACTCTAAACCAAGTTTCATGCAACATGAGTGCTTATAAGTGTCTCAATGAGCTTTGTACTAGTTTCGCGAACTTATGAAACATCAAACAACGTGGTTTCTAGAACTCTAAACCAAGTTTCATGCAACATGAGTGATTATAAGTGTCTCAATGAGATTTTTACAAGTTTGAAGAACCTATGAAACATCTAACAACGCGTTTCTAGGAATCTAAACCAAGTTTCATGCAACATGAGTGCTTATATGTGTCTCAATGAGCTTTGTACAAGTTTAAATAACTTATGAAACATCTAACAACGCGTTTCTAGGACTCTTTACCAAGTTTCATGCAACATGAGTGCTTATAAGTGTCTCAATGAGCTTTGTACAAGTTTGACGAACTTATGAAACATCTAACAACGCATTTCTAGGACTCTAAACCAAGTTTCATGCAACATGAGTGCTTATAAGTGTCTCAATGAGCTTTGTACAAGTTTGACGAACTTATGAAACATCTAACAACTCGTTTCTAGGACTCTTAACCAAGATTCATGCAACATGAGTGCTTATAAGTGTCTCAATGAGCTTTGTACAAGTTTGACGAACTTATGAAACATCTAACAACGCGTTTCTAGGACTCTAAACCAAGTTTCATGCAACATGAGTGCTTATAAGTGTCTCAATCATGAGCTTTGTACAAGTTTGACGAACTTATGAAACATCTAACAACGCGTTTCTAGGACTCTAAACCAAGTTTCATGCAACATGAGTGCTTGTAAGTGTCTCAATGAGTTTTGTACAAGTTTGACGAACTTATAAAACATCTAACAACACGTTTATAGGAATCGAAACCAAGTTTCATGCAACATGAGTGCTTATAAGTGTCTCAATGAGCTTTGTACAAGTTTGACGAACTTATGAAACATCTAACAACGCATTTCTAGGACTCTAAACCAAGTTTCATGCAACATGAGTGATTATAAGTGTCTCAATGAGCTTTGTACAAGTTTGACGAACTTATGAAACATCTAACAACGCGTTTCTAGGACTCTAAACCATGTTTCATGCAACATGAGTGCTTATAAGTGTCTCAATGAGTTTTGTACAAGTTTTACGAACTTATAAAACATCTAACAACGCGTTTCTAGGACTCGAAACAAAGTTTCATGCAACATGAGTGCTTATAAGTGTCTCAATGAGCTTTGTACAAGTTTGACGAACTTATAAAATATCTAACAACGCGTTTCTAGGACTCTAAACCAAGTTTCATGCAACATGAGTGCTTATAAGTGTCTCAATGAGAGCTTTGTCCAAGTTTGACGAACTTATGAAAACATCTAACAACGCATTTCTAGGACTCTAAAACAAGTTTCATGCAACATAAGTGATTATAAGTGTCTCAATGAGGTTTGTACAAGTTTGACAAACTTATGAAACATCTAACAAAGCGTTTCTAGGACTCTAAACAAAGTTTCATGCAACATGAGTGCTTATAAGTGTCTCAATGAGCTTTGTACAAGTTTTACGAACTTATCAAACATATAACAACGCGTTTCTAGGACTCTAAACCAAGTTTCATGCAACATTAGTGCTTATAAGTATCTCAATGAGCTTTGTACAAGTTTTACGAACTTATGAAACATCTAATAACGCGTTTTCTAGGACTATAAGCCAAGTTTCATGCAACATGAATGCTTATAAGTGTCTCAATGAGCTTTGTACAAGTTTGACGAACTTATGAAACATCTAACAACGCGTTTCTAGGACTCTAAACCAAGTTTCATGAAACATGAGTGCTTATAAGTGTCTCAATGAGCTTTGTACAAGTTTAAATAACTTATGAAAAATCTAACAACGCGTTTCTAGGACTCTTAACCAAGTTTCATGAAACATGAGTGCTTATAAGTGTCTCAATGAGCTTTGTACAAGTTTGACGAACTTATGAAACATCTAACAACGCATTTCTAGGACTCTAAAACAAATTTCATGCAACATGAGCGCTTATAAGTGTCTCAATGAGATTTGTACAAGTTTGACGAACTTATGAAACATCTAACAACGCGTTTCTAGGACCCTTAACCAAGTTTCATGAAACATGAGTGCTTATAAGTGTCTCAATGAGCTTTGTACAAGTTTGACGAACTTATTAAACATCTAACAACGCGTTTCTAGGACTCTTAACCAAGTTTCATGCAACATGAGTGCTTATAAGTGTCTCAATGAACTTTTTACAAGTTTGACGAACTTATGAAACATCTAACAACGCGTTTCTAGGACTCTAAACCAAGTTTCATGCAACATGAGTGCTTATAAATGTCTCAATGAGCTTTGTACAAGTTTATAAATGTCTCAATGAGCTTTGTACAAGTTTAAATAACTTTTGAAACATCTAACAACGCATTTCTAGGACTCTTAACCAAGTTTTATGCAACATGAGTGCTTATAAGTGTCTCAATGAGCTTTGTACAAGTTTGACAAACTTATGAAACATCTAACAACGCGTTTCTAGGACTCTAAACCAAGTTTCATGCAACATGAGTGTTTATAAGTGTCTCAATGAGCATTGTACAAGTTTGACGAACTTATGAAACATCTAACAACGCGTTTCTAGGACTCTAACCAAGTTTCATGCAACATGAGTGCTTATAAGTGTCTCAATGAGCTTTGTACAAGTTTGACGAACTTATGAAACAACTAACAACGCGTTTCTAGGACTCTAAACCAAGTTTCATGCAACATGAGTGCTTATAAGTGTCTCAATGAGCTTTGTACTAGTTTCGCGAACTTATGAAACATCA
Organism: Cochlearia excelsa; assembly: GCA_963556525.1. Taxonomy (NCBI): domain Eukaryota; kingdom Viridiplantae; phylum Streptophyta; class Magnoliopsida; order Brassicales; family Brassicaceae; genus Cochlearia; species Cochlearia excelsa. The sequence continues at coordinate 13,308,295 of OY748332.1, forward strand.
AACAACGTGGTTTCTAGGACTCTAAACCAAGTTTCATGCAACATGAGTGATTATAAGTGTCTCAATGAGATTTGTACAAGTTTGAAGAACCTATGAAACATTTAACAACGCGTTTCTAGGAATCTAAACCAAGTTTCATGCAACATGAGTGCTTATATGTGTCTCAATGAGCTTTGTACATGTTTGACGAACTTATGAAACATCTAAGAACGCGTTTCTAGGACTTAAAACCAAGTTTCATGCAACATGAGTGATTATAAGTGTCTCAATGAGATTTGTACAAGTTTGAAGAACTTATGAAACATCTAACAACGAGTTTCTAGGACTCTAATTCAAGTTTCATGCAACATGAGTGCTTATAAGTGTCTCAATGAGTTTTGTACAAGTTTGATGAACTTATGAAACATCTAACAACGCGTTTCTAGAACTCGAAACCAAGTTTCATGCAACATGAGTGCTTATAAGTGTCTCAATGAGATTTGTACAAGTTTGACGAACTTATGAAACATATAACAACGCGTTTATAGGACTCTAAACCAAGTTTCATGCAACATGAGTGCTTATAAGTATCTCAATGAGCTTTGTAGAAGTTTGACGAACTTATGAAACATCTAACAACGCGTTTCTAGGAATCTAAACCAAGTTTCATGCAACATGAGTGCTTATAAGTGTCTCAATGAGCTTTGTACAAGTTTAAAGAACTTATGAAACATCTAACAACGCGTTTCTAGGACTCTTAATCAAGTTTCATGCAACATGAGTGCTTATAAGTGTCTCGAAGAGCTTTGTACAAGTCTCACGAACTTATGAAACATCTAACAACGAGTTTCTAGGAATCTAAACCAAGTTTCATGCAACATGAGTGCTTATAAGTGTCTCAATGAGCTTTGTACAAGTTTGACAAACTTATGAAACATCTAACAACGCGTTTCTAGGTCTCTAAACCAAGTTTCATGCAACATGAGTGCTTATAAGTGTCTCAATGAGCTTTGTACAAGTTTGACGAACTTATGAAACATCTAACAACGCGTTTCTAGGACTTTTAACCAAGTTTCATGCAACATGAGTGCTTATAAGTGTCTCTCAATGAGTTTTGTACAAGTTTGACGAAATTATGAAACATCTAACAACGCGTTTCTAGGACTCTAAACCAAGTTTCATGCAACATGAGTGCTTATAAGTGTCTCAATGAGCTTTGTACTAGTTTCGCGAACTTATGAAACATCAAACAACGTGGTTTCTAGAACTCTAAACCAAGTTTTATGCAACATGAATGATTATAAGTGTCTCAATGAGATTTGTACAAGTTTGAAGAACCTATGAAACATCTAACAACGCGTTTCTAGGAATCTAAACCAAGTTTCATGCAACATGAGTGCTTATATGTGTCTCAATGGGCTTTGTACATGTTTGATGAACTTATGAAACATCTAACAACGCGTTTCTAGAACTCGAAACCAAGTTTCATGCAACATGAGTGCTTATAAGTGTATCAATGAGCTTTGTACAAGTTTGACGAACTTATTAAACATCTAACAACGCGTTTCTAGGACTCTTTAACCAAGTTTCATGCAACATGAGTGCTTATAAGTGTCTCAATGAGCTTTTTACAAGTTTGACGAACTCATGAAACATCTAACAACGCGTTTCTAGGACTCTAAACCAAGTTTCATGCAACATGAGTGCTTATAAATTTCTCAATGAGCTTTGTACAAGTTTATAAATGTCTCAATGAGCTTTGTACAAGTTTAAATAAATTTTGAAACATCTAACAACGCATTTCTAGGACTCTTAACCAAGTTTTATGCAACATGAGTGCTTATAAGTGTCTCAATGAGCTTTGTACAAGTTTGACAAACTTATGAAACATCTAACAACGCGTTTCTAGGACTCTAAACCAAGTTTCATGCAACATGAGTGTTTATAAGTGTCTCAATGAGCATTGTACAAGTTTGACGAACTTATGAAACATCTAACAACGCGTTTATAGGACTCTTAACCAAGTTTCATGCAACATGAGTGCTTATAAGTGTCTCAATGAGCTTTGTACAAGTTTGACGAACTTATGAAACATCTAACAACGCGTTTCTAGGACTCTAAACCAAGTTTCATGCAACATGAGTTCTTATAAGTGTCTCAATGAGCATTGTACAAGTTTGACGAACTTATGAAACATCTAACAACGCGTTTCTAGGACTCTTAACCAAGTTTCATGCAACATGAATGCTTATAAGTGTCTCAATGAGCTTTGTACAAGTTTGACGAACTTATGAAACATCTAACAACGCGTTTCTAGGACTCTAAACCAAGTTTCATGCAACATGAGTGCTTATAAGTGTCTCAATGAGCTTTGTACTAGTTTCGCGAACTTATGAAACATCAAACAACGTGGTTTCTAGGACTCTAAACCAAGTTTCATGCAACATGAGTTATTATAAGTGTCTCAATGAGATTTGTACAAGTTTGAAGAACCTATGAAACATCTAACAACGCGTTTCTAGGAATCTAAACCAAGTTTCATGCAACATGCATGCTTATATGTGTCTCAATGAGCTTTGTACATGTTTGACGAACTTATGAAACATCTAAGAACGCGTTTCTAGGACTTAAAACCAAGTTTCATGCAACATGAGTGATTATAAGTGTCTCAATGAGATTTGTACAAGTTTGAAGAACTTATGAAACATCTAACAACGAGTTTCTAGGACTCTAAACCAAGTTTCATGCAACATGAGTGCTTATAAGTGTCTCAATGAGTTTTGTACAAGTTTGATGAACTTATGAAACATCTAACAACGCGTTTCTAGAACTCGAAACCAAGTTTCATGCAACATGAGTGCTTATAAGTGTCTCAATGAGATTTGTACAAGTTTGACGAACTTATGAAACATATAACAACGCGTTTATAGGACTCTAAACCAAGTTTCATGCAACATGAGTGCTTATAAGTGTCTCAATGAGCTTTGTAGAAGTTTGACGAACTTATGAAACATCTAACCACGAGTTTCTAGGAATCTAAACCAAGTTTCATGCAACATGAGTGCTTATAAGTGTCTCAATGAGCTTTGTACAAGTTTAAAGAACTTATGAAACATCTAACAACGCGTTTCTAGGACTCTTAATCAAGTTTCATGCAACATGAGTGCTTATAAGTGTCTCGAAAAGCTTTGTACAAGTCTCACGAACTTATGAAACATCTAACAATGAGTTTCCAGGACTCCTAACCAAGTTTCATGCAACGCGAGTGCTTATAAGTGTCTCAATGAGCTTTGTACAAGTTTGACAAACTTATAAAACATCTAACAACGCGTTTCTAGGACTCTAAACCAAGTTTCATGCAACATGAGTGCTTATAAGTGTCTCAATGAGCTTTGTACAAGTTTGACGAACTTATGAAACATCTAACAACACGTTTCTAAGACTTTTAACCAAGTTTCATGCAACATGAGTGCTTATAAGTCTCTCAATGAGTTTTGTACAAGTTTGACGAAATTATGAAACATCTAACAACGCGTTTCTAGGACTCTAAACCAAGTTTCATGCAACATGAGTGCTTATAAGTGTCTCAATGAGATTTGTACAACTTTGATGAACTTATGAAACATCTAACAACGTGTGTTTCTAGAACTCGAAACCAAGTTTCATGCAACATGAGTGCTTATAAGTGTCTCAATGAGTTTTGTACAAGTTTGATGAACTTATGAAACATCTAACAACGTGTTTCTAGAACTCGAAACCAAGTTTCATGCAACATGAGTGCTTATAAGTGTCTCAATGAGATTTGTACAAGTTTGACGAACTTATGAAACATATAACAACGCGTTTATAGGACTCTAAACCAAGTTTCATGCAACATGAGTGCTTATAAGTGTCTCAATGAGCTTTGTAGAAGTTTGACGAACTTTATGAAACATCTAACAACGCGTTTCTAGGACTCTAAACCAAGTTTCATGCAACATGAGTGCTTATAAGTGTCTCAATGAGCTTTGTACAAGTTTAAAGAACTTATGAAACATCTAACAACGCGTTTCTAGGACTTTTAACCAAGTTTCATGCAACATGAGTGCTTATAAGTCTCTCAGTGAGTTTTGTACAAGTTTGACAAACTTATGAAACATCTAACAACGCGTTTCTAGGACTCTAAACCAAGTTTCATGCAACATGAGTTCTTATAAGTGTCTCAATGAGCATTGTACAAGTTTGACGAACTTATGAAACATCTAACAACGCGTTTCTAGGACTCTTAACCAAGTTTCATGCAACATGAATGCTTATAAGTGTCTCAATGAGCTTTGTACAAGTTTGACGAACTTTTGAAACATCTAACAACGCGTTTCTAGGACTCTAAACCAAGTTTCATGCAACATGAGTGCTTATAAGTGTCTCAATGAGCTTTGTACTAGTTTTGCGAACTTATGAAACATCAAACAACGTGGTTTCTAGGACTCTAAACCAAGTTTCATGCAACATGAGTGATTATAAGTGTCTCAATGAGATTTGTACAAGTTTGAAGAACCTATGAAACATCTAACAACGCGTTTCTAGGACTCTAAACCAAGTTTCATGCAACATGAGTGCTTATAAGTGACTCAATGACCTTTCTACAAGTTTGACGAACTTATGAAACATCTAACAACGCGTTTCTAGGACTCTTAACCAAGTTTTATGCAACATGAGTGCTTATAAGTGTCTCAATGAGCTTTGTACTAGTTTCGCGAACTTATGAAACATAAAACAACGTGGTTTCTAGGACTCTAAACCAAGCTTCATGCAACATGAGTGATTATAAGTGTCTCAATGAGATTTGTACAAGTTTGAAGAACCTATGAAACATCTAACAATGCGTTTCTCGAAATCTAAACCAAGTTTCATGCAACATGAGTGCTAATATGTGTCTCAATGAGCTTTGTACATGTTTGACGAACTTATGAAACATCTAACAACGCGTTTCTAGGACTCTAAACAAAGTTTATGCAACATGATTGCTTATAAGTTTCTCAATGAGCTTTGTAAAAGTTTGACGAACTTATGAAACAACTAACAACGCATTTCTAGGACTCTTAAATAAGTTTCATAAAACATGAGTGCTTAAAAGTTCTTAATGAGCTTTGTACAAGTTTGACGAACTTATGAAACATCTAACAACGCGTTTCTAGGACTCTTAAAACCAAGTTTCATGCAATATGAGTGATTATAAGTGTCTCAATGAGCTTTGTACAAGTTTGACGAACTTATGAAACATCTAACAACGAGTTTCTAGGACTCTAAACCAAGTTTCATTCAACATGAGTGCTTATAAGTGTCTCAATGAGTTTTGTACAAGTTTGATGAACTTATGAAACATCTAACAAGGCGTTTCTAGAACTCGAAACCAAGTTTCATGCAACATGAGTGGTTATAAGTGTCTCAATGAGCTTTGTACAAGTTTGACGAACTAATGAAACATCTAACAACGCGTTTCTAGGACTTTTAACCAAGTTTCATGAAACATGAGTGCTTATAAGTGTGTCAATGAGCTTTGTACAAGTTTGACGAACTTATGAAACATCTAACAACGCGTTTTCTAGGACTCTAAACCAAGTTTCATGCAACATGAAGTGCTTATAAGTGTCTCAATGAGCTTGGTACAAGTTTCATTAACTTATGAAACATCTAACAACGCGTTTCCAGGACTCTAAACCAAGTTTCATGCAACATGAGTGCTTATAGGTTTCTCAATGAGCTTTATACAAGTTTCACGAACTTATGAAACATTTAACAACGTTGTTTCTAGGACTCTAAACCAAGTTTCATGCAACATGAATGCTTATAAGTGTCTCAATGAGCTTTGTACAACTTTGACGAACTTATGAAACATTTAACAACTCGTTTCGAGGTCTCTAAACTAAGTTTCATGCAACATAAGTGCTTATAAGTGTCTCAATGAGCTTGGTACAAGTTTCATTAACTTATGAAACATCTAACAACGCGTTTCCAGGACTCTAAACCAAGTTTCATGCAACATGAGTGCTTATAAGTGTCTCAATGAGCTTTGTACAAGTTTGACGAACTTATGAAACATCTAACAACGCGTTTCTAGGACTCTAAACCAAGTTTCATGCAACATGAGTGCTTATAAGTGTCTCAATGAGCTTTGTACAAGTTTGACGAACTTATGAAACATCTAACAACGCGTTTCTAGGACTCTAAACCAAGTTTCATGCAACATGAGTGCTTATAAGTGTCTCAATGAGCTTTGTACAAGTTTGACGAACTTATGAAACATCTAACAACGCGTTGCTAGGACTCTAAACCAAGTTTCATGCAACATGAGTGCTTATAAGTGTCTCAATGAGCTTTGTACAAGTTTGACGAACTTATGAAACATCTAACAACGCGTTTCTAGACTCTAAACCAAGTTTCATGCAACATGAGTGCTTATAAGTGTCTCAATGAGCTTTGTACAAGTTTACGAACTTATGAAACATCTAACAACGCGTTTCTAGGACTCTAAACCAAGTTTCATGCAACATGAGTGCTTATAAGTGTCTCAATGAGCTTTGTACAAGTTTGACGAACTTATGAAACATCTAACAACGCGTTTCTAGGACTCTAAACCAAGTTTCATGCAACATGAGTGCTTATAAGTGTCTCAATGAGCTTTGTACAAGTTTGACGAACTTATGAAACATCTAACAACGCGTTTCTAGGACTCTAAACCAAGTTTCATGCAACATGAGTGCTTATAAGTGTCTCAATGAGCTTTGTACAAGTTTGACGAACTTATGAAACATCTAACAACGCGTTTCTAGGACTCTAAACCAAGTTTCATGCAACATGAATGCTTATAAGTGTCTCAATGAGCTTTGTACAAGTTTGACGAACTTATGAAACATCTAACAACGCGGTTTCTAGGACTCTAAACCAAGTTTCATGCAACATGAGTGCTTATAAGTGTCTCAATGAGCTTTGTACTAGTTTGACGAACTTATGAAACATCTAACAACGCGTTTCTAGGACTCTAAACCAAGTTTCATGCAACATGAGTGCTTATAAGTGTCTCAATGAGATTTGTACAAGTTTGACGAACTTATGAAACATCTAACAACGCGTTTCTAGGACTCTAAACCAAGTTTCATGCAACATGAGTGCTTATAAGTGTCTCAATGAGCTTTGTACATGTTTGACGAACTTATGAAACATCTAACAACGCGTTTCTAGGACTCTAAACCAAGTTTCATGCAACATGAGTGCTTATAAGTGTCTCAATGAGCTTTGTACAAGTTTGACGAACTTATGAAACATCTAACAACGCGTTTCTAGGACTCTAAACCAAGTTTCATGCAACATGAGTGCTTATAAGTGTCTCAATGAGCTTTGTACAAGTTTGACGAACTTATGAAACATCTAACAACGCGTTTCTAGGACTCTAAACCAAGTTTCATGCAACATGAGTGCTTATAAGTGTCTCAATGAGCTTTGTACAAGTTTGACGAACTTATGAAACATCTAACAACGCGTTTCTAGGACTCTAAACTAAGTTTCATGCAACATGAGTGCTTATAAGTGTCTCAATGAGCTTTGTACAAGTTTGACGAACTTATGAAACATCTAACAACACGTTTCTAGGACTCTAAACCAAGTTTCATGCAACATGAGTGCTTATAAGTGTCTCAATGAGCTTTGTACAAGTTTGACGAACTTATGAAACATCTAACAACGCGTTTCTAGGACTCTAAACCAAGTTTCATGCAACATGAGTGCTTATAAGTGTCTCAATGAGCTTTGTACAAGTTTGACGAACTTATGAAACATCTAACAACGCGTTTCTAGGACTCTAAACCAAGTTTCATGCAACATGAGTGCTTATAAGTGTCTCAATGAGCTTTGTACAAGTTTGACGAACTTATGAAACATCTAACAACGCGTTTCTAGGACTCTAAACCAAGTTTCATGCAACATGAGTGCTTATAAGTGTCTCAATGAGCTTTGTACAAGTTTTACGAACTTATGAAACATCTAACAACGCGTTTCTAGGACTCTAAACCAAGTTTCATGCAACATGAGTGCTTATAAGTGTCTCAATGAGCTTTGTACAAGTTTGACGAACTTATGAAACATCTAACAACGCGTTTCTAGGACTCTAAACCAAGTTTCATGCAACATGAGTGCTTATAAGTGTCTCAATGAGCTTTGTACTAGTTTGACGAACTTATGAAACATCTAACAACACGGTTTCTAGGACTTTAAACCAAGTTTCATGCAACATGAGTGCATATAAGTGTCTCAACGAACATTGTACAAGTTTGACGAACTTATGAAACATCTAACAACGCGTTTCTAGGACTCTAAACCAAGTTTCATGCAACATGAGTGCTTATAAGTATCTCAATGAGCTTTGTACAAGTTTTACGAACTTGTGAAACATCTAACAACGCGTTTCTAGGACTCTAAACCAAGTTTCATGCAACATGAGTGCTTATAAGTGTCTCAATGAGCTTTGTACTAGTTTGACGAACTTATGAAACATCTAACAACACGGTTTCTAGGACTCTAAACCAAGTTTCATGCAACATGGGTGCATATAAGTGTCTCAATGAGATTTGTACTAGTTTGACGAACTTATGAAACATCTAACAACGCGTTTCTAGGACTCTAAACCAAGTTTCATGCAACATGAGTGCTTATAAGTGTCTCAATGAGCTTTGTACAAGTTTGACGAACTTATGAAACATCTAACAACGCGTTTCTAGGACTCTAAACCAAGTTTCATGCAACATGAGTGCTTATAAGTGTCTCAATGAGCTTTGTACAAGTTTGACGAACTTATGAAACATCTAACAACGCGTTTCTAGGACTCTAAACCAAGTTTCATGCAACATGAGTGCTTATAAGTGTCTCAATGAGCTTTGTACAAGTTTCACGAACTTATGAAACATCTAACAACGCGGTTTCTAGGACTCTAAACCAAGTTTCATGCAACATGAGTGCTTATAAGTGTCTCAATGAGATTTGTACAAGTTTACGAACTTATGAAACATCTAACAACGCGTTTCTAGGACTCTAAACCAAGTTTCATGCAACATGAGTGCTTATAAGTGTCTCAATGAGCTTTGTACAAGTTTGACGAACTTATGAAACATCTAACAACACGTTTCTAGGACTCTAAACCAAGTTTCATGCAACATGAGTGCTTATAAGTGTCTCAATGAGCTTTGTACAAGTTTGACGAACTTATGAAACATCTAACAACGCGTTTCTAGGACTCTAAACCAAGTTTCATGCAACATGAGTGCTTATAAGTGTCTCAATGAGCTTTGTACAAGTTTGACGAACTTATGAAACATCTAACAACGCGTTTCTAGGACTCTAAACCAAGTTTCATGCAACATGAGTGCTTATAAGTGTCTCAATGAGCTTTGTACAAGTTTGACGAACTTATGAAACATCTAACAACGCTGTTTCTAGGACTCTAAACCAAGTTTCTATGCAACATGAGTTCTTATAAGCTCCTCAATGAGCTTTGTACAAGTTTCTCGAACTTATGAAACATTTAACAACGCGTTTCTAGGACTCTAAACCAAGTTTCATGCAACATGAGTGCTTATACGTGTCTCAAAGAGCTTTGTACAAGTTTTACGAACTTATGAAACATCTATCAACACGTTTCTAGGACTCTAAACCAAGTTTCATGCAACATGAGTGCTTATAAGTGTCTCAATGAGCTTTGTACAAGTTTGACGAACTTATGAAACATCTAACAACGCGTTTCTAGGACTCTAAACCAAGTTTAATGCAACATGAGTGCTTATAAGTGTCTCAATGAGCTTTGTACAAGTTTCACGAACTTATGAAACATCTAACAACGCGGTTTCTAGGACTCTAAACCAAGTTTCATGCAACATGAGTGCTTATAAGTGTCTCAATGAGCTTTGTACAAGTTTCACGAACTTATGAAACATCTAACAACGCGTTTCTAGGACTCTAAACCAAGTTTCATGCAACATGAGTGCTTATAAGTGTCTCAATGAGCTTTGTACAAGTTTGACGAACTTATGAAACATCTAACAACGCGTTTCTAGGACTCTAAACCAAGTTTCATGCAACATGAGTGCTTATAAGTGTCTCAATGAGCTTTGTACAAGTTTGACGAACTTATGAAACATCTAACAACGCGTTTCTAGGACTCTAAACCAAGTTTCATGCAACATGAGTGCTTATAAGTGTCTCAATGAGCTTTGTACAAGTTTGACGAACTTATGAAACATCTAACAACGCGTTTCTAGGACTCTAAACCAAGTTTCATGCAACATGAGTGCTTATAAGTGTATCAATGAGCTTTGTACAAGTTTTACGAACTTATGAAACATCTAATAACGCGTTTCTAGGACTCTAAACCAAGTTTCATGCAACATAAGTGCTTATAAGTTTCTAAATGAGCTTTGTACAAGTTTGACGAACTTATGAAACATCTAACAACGCGTTTCTAGGACTCTAAACCAAGTTTCATGCAACATGAGTGCTTATAAGTGTCTCAATGAGCTTTGTACACGTTGTACGAACTTATGAAACATCTAACAACGCGTTTCTAGGACTCAAACCAAGTTTCATGCAACATGAGTCTTATAAGTGTCTCGGTGAGCTTTGTCCACGTTGTACGAACTTATGAAACATCTAACAACGCGTTTCTAGGACTCTAAACCAAGTTTCATGCAACATGAGTGCTTATAAGTGTCTCAACGAGCTTTGTACAAGTTTGACGAACTTATGAAACATCTAAAAACGCGTTTCTAGGAATCTAAACCAAGTTTAATGCAACATGAGTGCTTATAAGGGTCTCGATGAGCTTTGTACAAGTTTCAATAACTTATGAAACATCTAACAACGCATTTCTAGGAATCTTAACCAAGTTTCATGCAACATGAGTGCTTATAAGTGTCTCAGTGAGCTTTGTACACGTTGTACGAACTTATGAAACATCTAACAACGCGTTTCTAGGACTCCAAACCTAGTTTCATGCAATGTGAGTGCTTATAAGTGTCTGAATGAGCTTTGGATATGTTTGTCGAATTTATAAAACATCTAACAACGCGTTTCTAGGACTCTAAACCAAGTTTCATGCAACATGAATGCTTATAACTGTCTCAATGAGCTTTGTACAAGTTTGATGAACTTATGAAACATCTAACAACGCGTTTCTAGGACTCTAAACCAAGTTTCATGCAACATGAGTGCTTATAAGTGTCTCAACGAGCTTTGTACAAGTTTGACGAATTTATGAAACATCTAACAACGCGTTTCTAGGACTCTAAACAAAGTTTCATGCAACATGAGTGCTTATAAGTGTCTCAACGACTTTGTACAATTTTGACGAACTTATGAAAAATCTAATAACGCGTTTCTAGGAGTCCAAACCAAGTTTCACGCAACATGATTGCTTATAAGTATCTCAATGAGCTTTGTACAAGTTTTATGAACTTATGAAACATATAATAACGCGTTTCTAGGACTCCAAACCAAGTTTCATGCAACATGAGTGCTTATAAGTGTCTCAATGAGCTTTGTGCTTGTTTGACGAACTTATGAAACATCTAACAACGCGTTTTCTAGGACACTAAACCAAGTTTCATGCAACATTAGTGCTTATAAGTGTCTCAATGAGCTTTGTACACGTTGTACGAACTTATGAAACATCTAACAACGCGTTTCAAGGACTCAAAACCAAGTTTCATGCAACATGAGTCTTATAAGTGTCTCGGTGAGCTTTGTCCACGTTGTACGAACTTATGAAACATCTAACAACGCGTTTCTAGGACTCTAAACCAAGTTTCATGCAACATGAGTCCTTATAAGTGTCTCAAAGAGTTTTGTACAAGTTTGACAAACTTATGAAACATCTAACAACGCGTTTCTAGGACTCTAAACCAAGTTTCATGCAACATGAGTGCTTATAAAACTGTCTCAATGAGCTTTGGACAACTTTGACGAACTAATGAAACATATAATAACACATTTCTAGGACTCTAAACCAAGTTACATGCAACATGAGTGCTTATAAGTGTCTCAATGAGCTTTGTACAAGTTTCACGAACTTATGAAATATCTAACAACTCGGTTTCTAGGACTCTAAACCACGTTTCATGTAACATGAGTGCTTATAAGTGTCTCAATGAGCTTTGGACATGTTTAACGAACTTATGATACATCTAACAACGCATATCTAGGACTCTAAACCAAGTTTCATGCAACATAAGTGCTTATAAGTGTCTCAATGAGCTTTGTACAAGTTTGACGAACTTATGAAACATCTAACAACGCGTTTCTAGGACTCCAAACCAAGTTTCATGCAACTTGATTGCTTATAAGTATCTCAATGAGCCTTGTACAACTTTTACGAACTTATGAAACATATAACAACGCGTTTGTAGGACTCCAAACCAAGTTTCATGCAACATGAGTGCTTATAAGTGTCTCTATGAGCTTTGTACTAGTTTGACGAACTTATGAAACATCTAACAACACGGTTTCTAGGAATTTAAACCAAGTTTCATGCAACATGGGTGCATATAAAAGTCTCAATGAGATTTGTACTAGTTTCACGGACTTATAAAAAAAACAACGTGGTTGCTAGGAATCTAAACCAAGTTTCATGCAACATGAGTGCTTATAAGTGTCTCAACGAGCTTTGTACAAGTTTGACGAATTTATGAAACATCTAACAACGCGTTTCTAAGACTCTAAACCAAGTTTAATTCAACATGAGTGCTTATGAGTTCCTCAATTAGCTTTGTTAAAGTTTGAAGAACTTATGAAACATCTAACAACACGGTTCTAGCACTCTAAACCAAGTTTCATCCAACATGAGTGCTTATAAGTGTCTCAATGAGATTTGTACAAGTTTCACGAACTTATGAAACATCTAACAACGCGATTTCTAGGACTCTAAACCATGTTTAATGCAAGTTAGTGTTTATAAGTTTCTCAATGAGCTTTGTACAAGTTTTTCACAAACTTATAAAACATCTAAAAAAGCGTTTCAGGATCTAAACCAAGTTTCATGCAACATGAGTGCTTATAATTGTCTCAATGAGGTTTCTACAAGTTTGACGAACTTACCTAACATCTAACAACGCGTTTCTAGGACTCTAAAGCAAGTTTAATGCAACATGACTGCTTATAAGTGTCTCAATGAGCTTTGTACTAGTTTGACGAAGTTATGAAACATCTAACAACGCGTTTTCTAGGACTCTAAACCAAGTTTCATGCAACATGAGTGCTTATAAGTGTCTCAATGAGCTTTGGACATGTTTGACGAACTTATGAACCATCTAACAACGCGTTTCTAGGACTCTAAACCAAGTTTCATGCAATGTGAGTGCTTATAAGTGTCTCATTGAGCTTTGGACATGTTTGACGAACTTATGAAACATCTAACAACAAATTTCTAGGACTCTAAACCAAGTTTCATGCAACATAAGTGCTTATAAGTGTCTCAATGAGCTTTGTACAAGTTTGACCAACTTATGAAACATCTAACAACGCGTTTCTAGGACTCTAAACCAAGTTTCATGCAACATGAGTGCTTATAAAAGTGTCTCAATGAGCTTTGTACAAGTTTCACGAACTTATGAAACATCTAACAACGCGGTTTCTAGGACTCTAAACCAAGTTCATGAAACATGAGTGCTTATAAGTGTCTCAATGAGCTTTGGACATGTTTGACGAACTTATGAAAGATCTAACAACGCGTAACTAGGACTCTAAACCAAGTTTCATGCAACATAAGTGTTTATAAGTGTCTCAATGATATTTGTACAAGTTTTACGAACTTCTGAAACATCTAACAACGCATTTCTAGGACTCTAAACCAAGTTTCATGCAACATGAGTGCTTATAAGTGTCTCAATGAGGTTTGTACAAGTTTTACGAACTTATGAAACATCTAAAAATGCGTTTCTAGGACTCGGAACAAGGTTTCATGCAACATGAGTGCTTATAAGGGTCTCAATGAGCTTTGTACAAGTTTCACGAACTTATGAAACATCTAACAACGCGTTTCTAGGACTCTAAACCAAGTTTCATGCAACATGAGAACTTATAAGTGTCTCAATGAGCTTTGTACACGTTGTACGAACTTATGAAACATCTAACAACGCGTTTCTAGGACTCTAAACCAAGTTTCATGCAACATGAGTGCTTATAAGTGTCTCAAAGAGCTTTGTACAAGTTTGACGAATTTATGAAACATCTAACAACGCGTTTCTAGGACTCTAAACCAAGTTTCATGCAACATGAGTGCTTATAAGTGTCTCAACGAACTTTGTACAAGTTTGACGAACTAATGAAACATCTAATAACGCGTTTCTAGGAATTCAAACACGGTTTCATGCAACATAATTGCTTATGTGTATCTCAATGAGCTTTGTACAAGTTTTACGAACTTATGAAACAAATAACAACGAGTTTCTAGGACTCCAAAACAAGTTTAATGCAACATGAGTGCTTATAAGTGTCTCAATGAGCTTTGTACTAGTTTGACGAACTTATGAAACATCTAACAACGCATTTTCTAGGACTCTAAACCAAGTTTCATGCAACATGAGTTCTTATAAGTGTCTCAATGAGCTATGGACATGTTTGACGAACTTATGAAACATCTAACAACGCGTTTCTAGTACTCTAAACCAAGTTTCATAAAACATGAATGCTTATAAGTGTCTCAATGAGCTTTATACACGTTGTACGAATTTATGAAACATCTTACAACGCGTTTCTAGGACTCTAAACCAAGTTTCATGCAACGTGAGTGCTTATAAGTGTCTCAATGAGCTTTGAACATGTTTGACGAACTTATGAAACATCTAACAACTTGTTTCTAGGACTCTAAACCAAGTTTCATCCAACATGAGTGCTTATAAGTGTAAAAATGAGCTTTGTACTAGTTTGACGACCTTATGAAACATCTAACAACTCGTTTCTAGGACTCTAAACCAAGTTTCATCCAACATGAGTGCTTATATCTCAATGAGCTTTGTACTAGTTTGACGACCTTATGAAACATCTAACAATGTGGTTTATAGGACTCTAAACCAAGCTTCATGCTTATAAGTGTCTCAAAGATTTTTGTACAAGTTTGACGAACTTATGAAACATCTAACAACGCGTTTCTAGGACTCTAAACCAAGTTTCATGCAACATGAGTGCTTATAAAAGTGTCTCAATGAGCTTTGGACAAGTTTGACGAACTAAATAATAATATAATAACGTATTTCTAGGACTCTAAACCAAGTTTCATGCAACATGAGTGATTATAAGTGTCTCAATAAGCTTTGTACAAGTTTCGGAACTTATGAAACATCTAACACTACGGTTTCTAGGACTCTAAACCAAGTTTCATGCAACATTAATGCTTATAAGTGTCTCAATGAGCTTTGGAGATGTTTGACGGACTTATGAAACATTTAACAACGCGTTTCTAGGAATCTAAACCAAGTTTCATGCAACATAAGTGCTTATAAGTGTCTCAATGAGCTTTGTACAAGTTTTAGGAACTTATGAAACATCTAACAACGCGTTTCTAGGATCTAAACCAAGTTTCATGCAACGTGAATGCTTATAAGTGTCTCAATGAGGTTTGTAAAAGTTTTACGAACTTATGAAACATCTAAAAACGCGTTTCTAGGACTCTAAACCAAGTTTCATGCAACATGAGTGCTTATAAGGGTCTCAATGAGTTTTTTACATGTTTCACGAACGTATAAAACATCTAACAACGCGTTTCTAGGACTCTAAACAAAGTTTCATGCAACACGAGTGCTTATAAGTGTCTGAATGAGCTTTGAACATGTTTGACGAACTTATGAAACATCTAACAATGCGTTTCTAGGACTCTAAACCAAGTTTCATCCAATATGAGTGCTTATAAGTGTAACAATGAGCTTTGTACAAATTTTACGAACTTATGAAACATCTAACAATGCATTTCTAGGACTCTAAACCAAGTTTCATGTAACATGAGTGGTTATAAGTGTCTCAATGAGCCTTGGACATGTTTGACGAACTTATGAAACATCTAACAACGCGTTTCTAGGACTCTAAACAAAGTTTAATGCAACATGAGTGCTTATAAGTGTCTCGATGAGCTTTGTACTAGTTTGACAAACTTATGAAACATCTAACAACGTGGTTTCTAGGACTCTTAACCAAGTTTCATGCAACATGAGTGCTTATAAGTATCTCAATGAGCTTTGTACAAGTTTCACGAACTTATGAAACATCTAACAACGCGGTTTCTAGGTCTCTAAACCAAGTTTCATGCAACATGAGTGCTTATAAGTGTCTCAATGTGCTTTGGACATGTTTGACGAACTTATGAAACATCTAACAACGCGTTTTTAGGAATCTAAACTAAGTTTCATGCAACATAAGTGCTTATAAGTGTCTTAATGAGCTTTGTACAAGTTTTACGAACTTATGAAACATCTAACAACGCGTTTCTAGGATCTAAACCAAGTTTCATGCAACATGAGTGCTTATCAGTGTCTCAATGAGGTTGGTAAAAGTTTTACGAACTTATGAAACATCTAAAAATGCGTTTCTAGGACTCTCATTACAAGAAACTGGGCAAATAGCAACGAAAGATTACGTCGCTAAATCGTCATTTAGCGACGAGAATATATTCGTCGCTAATCACAAATCGTCGCTAAATCGTAGCTATTTTAGAATCGTCGCTAATTTAGCGACGCCATCTAATCGTCGCTATTTAGGAGTCGTCGCTAATTCGTTGCTAAATTAGCGACGAATAAGCGACGTTTATCGTAAAACTTTAGCGACGAAACATAAAAAATAAACTTCCAATTTAAAGATTTTGCAAAAACGAATCGCTGCTGCTAATATTAGCGACGAATTAGCAACGCTGTGTAAAAAAGTCGTTGCTAATTTGTCGCTAAATTAGCGACGAATTAGCTATGATGCCTTGACACATCGACGAATTAGCTATTAGCGACGAATTAGCAACGATTTAATAAAAATAAAATTAAAAAAAAAACAATTATAAAAACAAAATTAAAAAAAAACAATTATAATTTTTCTTTTTAAAAACAATTATAAATATATTTAAAAAAATACATAATATTTTAAAAAACAATAAAAACAAAATTAACGACGAATTAGCTATGATGCCTTGACACATCGACGAATTAGCTATTAGCGACGAATTAGCAGCGATTTAATAAAAATAAAATTAAAAATATAACAATTATAAAAAAAAAATTAAAAGAAAACAATTATAATTTTTTTTAAAAAAAACAATTATAAATATATTAAAAAAATACATAATATTTAAAAAACACAATAAAAATAAACGCGGATCATCGGGATCGGCGGGATCGACGACGAAATCATCAATCCCGAGATCACGTATGAGGTCTTGAGCTGCCGCTATTGCTACTTCTAAAGGGATCAATGGTGGTTGGGTCGGTTGAACTCCCTGCTGCTCCATCAACCTCGCGAGGTTTGGGCTTTCCATCGCGATGATGGAGAAGAAGTCCGTGATGTTCTGATAGCGGCGATCTTGTTTCGCTATCTGCTCCCTCAACCGAACATTCTCTTCGGCGTGATCTTGGGCAGTGCGACGAGGTTGCGAAGATGAAGCAGCGGGAACAGTCTCCATCGAACCGACTCCAAAAGTGCGGTCCTGCTTCGTCTTCGGGGCAACCTACATAAACAAATTTAAAATCGTTAGATAATATGAACAATATTAATTTGAATTAAATTAAATAATTTGAAATCATTACCTCATAGTAGATCTGGTCGCACTCGGGGACCGACAGCTGTCCCGAAGAGTTGACTGAACTACCATCGGCCGACGTCGAACCCTGACTAACCCGCTCGGCGAGTCTAACCTCATATGCGTTCACGATCTTTTCAGATCGTGAACTCACATAGGTCCCGTCCTTCCTCTTCTGGACCTTCTTCAAGATTTCCACATTGGGCGGAAGCTCGCCCATCTCCTCGCGCTTTTGAAAATTATAATTAAATTATATATTTTTAAATTTTATATTTTTTAAAAAAGTAATTAAATTTTAAATATATATTTTTTAAATTTGAAATTTACCATCTGAATACGCCGTCCGACGTAAGAAGCCGGTCCTGAAGTGTGTACATATGGACTGTCTCGTCGATCGGTGTTAGTCGGGACTTGGAGCGCTACCGCAACTTGAACCGAATGCGGGTTCGTCCAGTAGCTACAAAGGCCCTTCCACACCTCCCCGTCCATTGCTATGGGTTTCGCCTCATCTCCCTTCTTCACCCACTTGGTATTTCATTTGTTGATGATCCCGGTGAGCCGATGCATGGCTTTCTCCTCGAAACCCTTGCGGACTTTAAACATGTCTTCCTCCCGCCAATGCCATTTTTGCTATTTAAGTTTTTTAAAATATTAAAATAAAATTTAAATAATTAAAAATTTTACTTACCGCAAAAGATTCGAACCAGATGTCCCGAATATAAGACGGCGCCTGCGACCAGTTGACGTGCGGCTCCACGAAATACGTCTTTATCACATCGGACACACTTCTACTAACTTTGTTATCGCAAAACTTACGAAAAATAAATTTATCGTTAGTAATTATTATAATTGAAAATCAATTAATTAAATTGCATAAAATAATATAAATTTTTTTAATTACGTACAAAAATGTCCCTTCTGGCCGTTCCGAATGGAGTAACGGTAGATATTGGTGGCCCTCCTGCCGAAGAAAGTCGAGGATCCGCTGCATGTGCGGTCCAAGATGCTGAGGTGGTGGTAAATCGACAGGGGGATTGGTTGGAGCATCGGGAATATTCTCTTCTATTGGGTTTTGTTGGGGTGGTTGTTCGGTAGGGTTGGGGTTTTAATTGAAGTGGAACCGAACCGATTCCTTATGAAATTAAAATAATGAGGGGGTTGATTATTTTGAGACATGTTTAGGAATGGTTTTGGAGTTGGGTTTTTTAGAGAGATAATGAAAATGTTTAGAGAGAGCGAGAGAATGAGATTTGTGTGAAAAATGAGAAAAACTCGTCGGGTATATATAGGTTTTTGGTTCGTCGCTACTTTTGGTTTAAACCTTTTTGTTTCCCACCCGCGGCAAACGGAAAAATAGCGACGATTTAGCAACAATTCCATATAGCGACGATTTAGCAACGATTCCTTGCTACTTCGTTGCTATTTCGTAGCCATATGTTAACGTGACACGAAGCGACTTACATCGTATTTAAGAAGTACATGAATGTCATAAGTCGTTGCTATTTCGTCGATAATTATAAATAGAGACGATTTAGCAACGATTCGTTGCTATTTCGTTGCTAGTTCGTAGCTATATGTTAACGTGACACGAAACGGCTTTCATCGTACTTCCAAGTACAAGAATGTAAGGAGGTTTAACTTTAGCGACGATTTAGCAACGATTCATTGCTAAATCGTCGCTATTTATAATTAGCGACGATTTAGCGACGAATCGTTGCTAAATCGTCGCTAAAGTTAAACCCTTATTTTAGGGTTTGGAACCCTAAATTCGGTTTTATCGTTTTTTACCACTTTTTCGCCAAAACGACTTTATAACATTGATCATAAGAAGTCACAAACTCAATATATGACAAAAAACTTATAAACTAGTTTATTATAAACTTTATAGTATAAACTCTTATAAGTTATGGTTTACTTAGCTTAAATATGTTAAGTATAATTTTGTAATCGATAATTTTTATTGTTTTATACAAATATATTACTAGTTTTGTACACTTTTTTAGTCAAGCAAAACTCATATAAATCGATATTAAGTGGTGTTTAATGTTTAAAGTTTAAAGGTTTAAAGTTTGAAGGTTTAAAGGTTTAAAGTTTGAAGGTTTGCAACGACTTAGCAACGAATTGGCAAGGAATCTTGTTTAGCAACGAAATAGCGACGATTTATCAACGATACGTCATTATGTTTAGCGACGATATAGCAACGATCTTGAACCCCCAAATCTGTAACCCTTCGAAAATTAGATTTTTTTATAAATCGTTGCTAATTCGTCGCTAATAAATACGAATTAGCAACGAAATTAGGTTAGCGTTGCTAAATCCTAACTAAATAGCGAAGATTTAGCAACGAATATTACCAATCCTTGCTATTTCGTTGCAAATTTAAATATTATTTAAAAAATAATAATTTATTTATATATTTCACATAACACACACAAAAATTATTACAAATAACACACACAAAAATTATTACAAAAACACACAAAGATTACAAATATTACAAAAACACACACAAATATTACAAATAACACACACAAATATTACAAAAACACAAAAAGAAAATTATTCATTATTATTATCGGAATCAACAAATTCAACTTCGCTACTTTCATCGAATTCATCTGCACCTCCGTCGTCTTCATCATCCACAATATCTTCAACAACTTGATTATCGGGGTCGACAAGGAATACATCTTTCGTCGATTGATTTGTTGGAATGATTGTCCCACCAATGACATCTTCTTGCATAGGAACTTCATCGTTACCCATAATTAAACCTCTTGTAACTACTCGGACTATTGCACTCCATGTTATACCGCTAGTCTTAACCCGAGGATAAGGAATGAAAGTAACTTGCTCGGCTTGCGATCCAAGGATAAAAGGTTCAAACTTCCGATATCGTCGTGACTGGTTGACGTAGATCACACTAAATTTGTTGTACCGAACACCACGACCGAGTGTTGGATCAAACCAATCACATTTGAAGAGGGTTGTTCGTAAATTGACTAATCTCGGATACTGCACTTCAATAATATTCGTTAGAAGACCATAACAAACTGAATCACCCAACACAGTTACCCCATAATTCGCGGTTGCTCGGCGTTGACCATGACTTAAGGTGTGGAACACGTAACCACGAGTGAAATACATAGGAGAAGTTGTGATCTTTCCGAGCGGTCGTTGTATTAACTCGCGAAACCACACTGGATACGTTGTGTCACCATATGCGATATGCGTTTTCAACCAAGCTGCAAAATCCCGTTCTTTAAGAGCGGTTACTTCGTCTTTTGAAAGTCCTGGATAAACCTCATCCACTTGCTCCTCAAACATTCTAAAACAATGCAGGAAACTGAATCAAAATTAAATATTTATTTTGTTTATGCATGATGGGTTTGCGAATGAATAGTTGCACATACCTTTCAAAAGGTCGGGCATATTCACAATTAAGGAGGATGTAAGTATGTGCGTTTTGCCGATGTTGATCACTTTCCCACCAAACTTCTTTTATTTTTCCGCCAGCTCTTCCGATTGGAGAAAATATATCAGGTACCCCTTCCATTCAATACATTGCGCCAACACCTCCATCATCGTAGCGTCGTGTTGTTGTTCTACGTGTTCTTACATTGGAACCGAAATAATATGAGGCGAAATGAGACGTCTCTTCAGTTAAAGATCCAACAACAATAGATCCTTCAACCCTTGCAAGGTTTTTCGCCTTTCTTTTCAAATGTCCCATAAATCGTTCGAAAGGATACATCCACCGAAACTGCACAGGCCCTCCTAATTCTGCCTCGTGAGGAAGATGTATTGGAAGGTGTTCCATAACATCGAAAAAGGATGGAGGGAAAATTTTCTCCAAGTTGCACAACACAATCGGGATACTGTCACGTAACTGTTCAATGACCTCTTCTGTAAGCGTACGGGTGCATAGATCTCGGAAAAATGCACCGATCTCTGTAAAATTTTAAACATTAATTTAATTATATACTTAATTATTAGCTTAATTAATCAAAATTAAAATATAAACATTTTAGGGTTCAATGATACCTGCTATTGCTGTGTGTGCGGGTTCGGGTAAAAGCTCATCGAAAGCAAAAGGTAAAAGTCTTTGCATAAACACATGACAGTCGTGACTTTTCATACCTGAAAACTTTTGACCATTCTCAACACATGCAAATAACTTTGAAACATACCCGTCGGGAAACTTGACATCTGAAGCGACCCAATTGCATAACGCGTTTTTCGCTTCAGGTTTCAATCTGTAGATTGGGACCGGAGCCTTACCATCTTTCGTGATATGCAACTCACTTCTAAAACATATTTTTGGCAAATCCAGTCTTGTCTTCAAATTGTCTTTAGTTCTCCCATGTACATTCAACAATGTGTTTATAATATTATAAAAAAAAAATTTCAATGTGCATAACGTCGAGGTTATGTCTCAACAAGTGATTTTTCCAGTACGGGAGTTCCCAAAAAATGCTTTTCTTGTGCCAGTTATGGCTTTCTCCGTATCCATCGGGTAAATTAGAAACATGCCAATTACCACCCCGTCTACATGTTTTTGGCGCCCCGTAATTATCCAACTCCTCCAATAACTCTGCCCCCCGTTGGATAAAGTAGAGGTGGATGTTTAACGACCCGATTCTTCTTAAATAACCTTCTGTTCTTTCGGTAAGGATGATTGATTGGAAGGAAACGTCGGTGAAAATCAAACCAACTTGTTTTCCTTCCATGTGGGAGTTGAAACGCATCAGTCCGATGACAGCAATATGGACAAGACAATTGTCCATGCGTTGTCCAACCTGCTAACATGCCATAAGCAGGAAAGTCACTATTAGTCCACATGAGCACTACACGCATCGTAAAATTTCTCTTGCATGAGATATCATAAGTACGAACCCCAGTGGACCATAGCTCTTTTAACTCATGTATCAAAGGTTGCAGAAAAACATCAAGAGCTCTCTTTGGGTGCTTCGGACCTGGTACTAAAATGCTTAAGAAAAGAAATTCTCTTTGCATGCACATATTGGGAGGTAGATTATACTGTCTACCATACATACCGAATGGACTAAATCCGTCAGTGCATAAACCAAGGTATACATTACGAACCTCTCTAGCGAAATCAGAGTATACCGTGTTGAAGTGCTTCCAAGCCTTTGCATCTGACGGATGAGTAACTTCCCCATCTTCAATTGAGTATTTTGCATGCCATCTCATCAAATCAGATTTCATGTCAGATTGATACAATCTTTTGAGTCTGTTTGTGATGGGTAAGTACCACATCCGTTGATACAGGACTTTACTCCCCTTCCCTTGGACCTTATATCTCGATTGACGACAAAAACGACATTCAAGCAGCTCATCATCATCTTTCCAATAAATCATAAAATTATTAACACAAACATCAATCATTTCAGAAGGTAATCCAAGACTAAAAACCAACTTTTGTATTTCGTAATACGACTCAGCAGCTACATTACCCT
Organism: Cochlearia excelsa; assembly: GCA_963556525.1. Lineage (NCBI taxonomy): Eukaryota > Viridiplantae > Streptophyta > Magnoliopsida > Brassicales > Brassicaceae > Cochlearia > Cochlearia excelsa. The sequence continues at coordinate 13,331,542 of OY748332.1, forward strand.
CAGACAAATATTCTTTCAGTAACTCCGCCCATGAGTCCATACAAAACTCACTCAAATTATTATCAGATTTTATATTCATCATCCGAGATGCTAATGATAGTTTTGACAATTCAACTTTACATCCCTCGTAAATTGGTTTATTCGCAGCGTCTAACATATCATAAAAACGTTTAGCATCTAGGTTAGGTTCCTCAACTACATTTTCGGATAAATACTCCCTCGTATTATGAAATGCATCAGCAACCATTTCATGATATCTATTATCATCTACATGCACATAACCACCGGCCTGGTCATGATCATAGTTACTATCTCCAAGCGGTAAATAAGCAGGTTCGTTACTAACATGATCACTAACAGGAAACGTATAACTATTATCTCCAACTTCAGTATTATTAGAGTTATACCCTTCCCCATGTTGAAACCAAACAAAATACTGCGGCATAAAACCTCTATGAAAAAGATGTTTCTATACGGTTTCAACAAACACGTATTTAGTGTTAACGCACTTCTTACATGGACAATACATTTTACCGGTATCTTGCGTATTCGCATGTTTCCGGCCTGCTGCATGAATGCTTGAAGTCCCTCCGTAAATTCGTCGTTAACTACCCCCGATCGATCTTTATGCCGATACATCCAAGACCGTAACTCGTATCTATTGTTATTACCGTGAGACATATTGAAATTTTTAGAGTGTTTATATTTTTATAGAGTGAATGTTTTTGTATTGTATTGTGGTGTGATTTTTTGAAGAGTGTAGAGGTGTTTATATAGTCCCATTTTAATTTTTTTGCAAACATTTAGCAAGGAAAATTAGCAACGATTTAGCAAGGAAACAAAATTAGTAACGATTTAGCAACGTTTTTGAAAATGTGCTTACCTAATTAGCGACCTTCCTCAATAATTTGTCGCTAATTAGCAAGGATATATATTCGTCGCTAAATCGTCGCTAATTAGCGACGATTTAGCGACGCAGAACTCGTTCGTCACCAAAATCGTCGCTAAATCGTCGCTAATTTTGCGACGAAATAATACCTCGCTAAATAGCAACGATTTAGCGACGACAAGATTCTCCGTTGCTATTTCGTCGCCAATTCATTGTTATTTCTTTGCTATATAATTCGTCGCTATTTCCTTGCTAATTTTGTTGCTAAAAACCCAGTTTCTTGTAGTGTCTAAACCAAGTTTCATGCAACATGAGTGCTTATAAGGGTCTCAATGAGCTTTTTACAAGTTTCACGAACGTATAAAACATCTAACAACGCGTTTCTAGGACTCTAAACAAAGTTTCATGCAACATGAGTGCTTATAAGTGTCTGAATGAGCTTTGGACATGTTTGACGAACTTATGAAACATCTAACAACACGTTTCTAGGAGTCTAAACCAAGTTTAATCCAACAAGAGTGCTTATAAGTGTAACAATGAGCTTTGTACAAGTTTTACGAACTTATGAAACATCTAACAACGCATTTCTAGGACTCTAAACCAAGTTTCATGCAACGTGAGTGGTTATAAGTGTCTCAATGAGCTTTGGACATGTTTGACGAACTTATGAAACATCTAACAACGCGTTTCTAGGACTCTAAACCAAGTTTCATGCAACATGAGTGCTTATAAGTGTCTCAACGAGCTTTGTACTAGTTTGACGAACTTATGAAACATCTAACAACGTGGTTTCTAGGATTCTAAACCAACCTTTATGCAACATGAGTGCTTATAAGTGACTCAAAGAGTTTTGTACAAGTTTGACGAATTTATGAAACATCTAACAACGCGTTTCTAGGACTCTAAACCAAGTTTCATGCAACATGGGTGCTTATAAAAGTGTCTCAATGAGCTTTGGACAAGTTTAACGAACTAATGAAACATATAACAACGCATTTCTAGGACTCTAAACCAAGTTTCATGCAACATGAGTGCTTATAAGTGTCTCAATGAGCTTTGTACAAGTTTCACGAACTTATGAAACATCTAACAACGCGGTTTCTAGGACTCTAAACCAAGTTTCATGCAACATGAGTGCTTATAAGTGTCTCAATGAGCTTTGGACATGTTTGACGAACTTATGAAACATCTAACAACGCGTTTTTAGGACTCTAAACCAAGTTTCATGCAACATAAGTGCTTATAAGTGTCTTAATGAGCTTTTTACAAGTTTTACGAACTTATGAAACATCTAACAACGCGTTTCTAGGATTTAAACCAAGTTTCATGCAACATGAGTGCTTATAATTGTCTCAATGAGGTTTGTAAAAGTTTTACGAACTTATGAAATATCTAAAAACGCGTTTCGAGGAATCTAAACCAAGTTTCATGCAACATGAGTGCTTATAAGGGTCTAAATGAGTTTTGTACAAGTTTCACGAACTTATGAAACATCTAACAACGCGTTTGTAGGTCTCTAAACCAAGTTTCATGCAACAAAAGTGCTTATAAGTGTCTGAATGAGCTTTGGACATGTTTGACGAACTTATGAAACATCTAACAACGCGATTCAAGGACTCTAAATCAAGTTTCACGCAACATGAGTGCTTATAAGTGTAACAATGAGCTTTGTACAAGTTTTACGAACTTATGAAACATATAACAATACATTTCTAGGACTCCAAACCAAGTTTCATGCAACGTGAGTGCTTAAAAGTGTCTCAATGAGCTTTGGACATGTTTGGCGGAGTTATGAAATATCCAACAATGCATTTCTAGGAATCTAAACCAAGTTTCATGCAACATGAGTGCTTATAAGTGTCTCAATGAGGTTTGTACATGTTTGACGAACTTATGAAACATCTAACAACCCATTTCGAGGACTCTAAACCAAGTTTCATGCAACATAAGTGCTTATAAGTGTCTCAATGAGCATTGTACAAGTTTTACGAACTTAAGAAACATCTAACAAAGCGTTTCTAGGACTCTAAACCAAGTTTCATGCAACGTGAGTGCTTATAAATGTCTCAATCAGCTTTGGACATGTTTGGCGGAGTTATGAAACATCCAACAATGCATTTCTAGGAATCTAAACCAAGTTTCATGCAACATGAGTGCTTATAAGTGTCTCAATGAGCTTTGTACAATTTTCACGAACTTATGAAACATCTAACACCGCGGTTTCTAGGACTCTAAACCAAGTTTCATGCAACATGAGTGTTTATAAGTTCCTCAATGAGCTTTGTACAAATTTCACGAACTTATGAAACATCTAACAACGCGTTTCTAAGATCTAAACCAAGTTTCATGCAACATGAGTGCTTATAAGTGTCTCAATGAGGTTTGTAAAAGTTTTACGAACTTATGAAACATCTAAAAACGCGTTTCTAGGATTCTAAACGAAGTTTCATGCAACATGAGTGCTTATAAGTGTCTCAATAAGCTTTGGACATGTTTGACGAACTTATGAAACATCTAACAACGCGTTTCTAGGACTCTAAACCAAGTTTCATGCAACATGAGTGCTTATAAGTGTCTCAGTGAGCTTTGTACTAGTTTGACGAACTTATGAAACATCTAACAACGTGGTTTCTAGGACTCTAAACCAAGCTTCATGCAAAATGAGTTCTTAAAAGTGACTCAAAGGGTTTTGTACAAGTTTGACGAACTTATGAAACATCTAACAACGCGTTTCTAGGACTCTAAACCAAGTTTCATGCAACATGAGTGCTTATAAAAGTGTCTCAATGAACTTTGGACAAGTTTGACGAACTAATGAAACATCTAACAACGCATTTCGAGGACTCTAAACCAAGTTTCATGCAACATAAATGCTTATAAGTGTCTCAATGAGCATTGTACAAGTTTTACGAACTTATGAAACATCTAACAAAGCGTTTCTAGGACTCTAAACCAAGTTTCATGCAACGTGAGTGCTTATAAATGTCTCAATGAGCTTTGGACATGTTTGGCGAAGTTATGAAACATCCAACAATGCATTTCTAGGAATCTAAACCAAGTTTCATGCAACATGAGTGCTTATAAGTGTCTCAATAAGCTTTGGACATGTTTGACGAACTTATGAAACATCTAACAACGCGTTTCTAGGACTCTAAACCAAGTTTCATGCAACATGAGTGCTTATAAGTGTCTCAATGAGCTTTGTACTAGTTTGACGAACTTATGAAACATCTAACAACGTGGTTTCTAGGACTCTAAACCAAGCTTCATGCAAAATGAGTGCTTATAAGTGACTCAAAGGGTTTTGTACAAGTTTGACGAACTTATGAAACATCTAACAACGCGTTTCTAGGACTCTAAACCAAGTTTCATGCAACATGAGTGCTTATAAAAGTGTCTCAATGAGCTTTGGACAAGTTTGACGAACTAATGAAACATATAAAAACGCATTTCTAGGACTCTAAACAAAGTTTCATGCAACATGAGTGCTTATAAGTGTCTCAATGAGATTTGTACAAGTTTCACGAACTTATGAAACATCTAACAACGCGGTTTCTAGGACTCTAAACCAAGTTTCATGCAACATGAGTGCTTATAAGTGTCTCAATGAGCTTTGGACATGTTTGACGAACTTATGTAACATCAAACAACGCGTTTTTAGGACTCTAAACAAGGTTTCATGCAACATAAGTGCTTATAAGTGTCTTAATGAGCTTTGTACAAGTTTTACGAACTTATGAAACATCTAACAACGCGTTTCTAGGATCTAAACCAAGTTTCATGCAACATGAGTGCGTATAAGCGTCTCAATGAGGTTTGTAAAAGTTTTACGAACTTATGTAACATCTAAAAACGCGTTTCTAGGAATCTAAACCAAGTTTCATGCAACATGAGTGCTTATAAGGGTCTCAATGAGTTGTGTACATGTTTCACGAACTTATGAAACATCTAACAATGCGTTTCTAGGACTCTAAACCAGGTTTCATGCAACACAAGTGCTTATAAGTGTCTGAATGAGCTTTGGACAAGTTTTACGAACTTATGAAACATCTAACAACACATTTCTAGGACTCTAAATTAAGTTTCATGCAACATGAGTGCTTATAAGTGTCTTAATGAGCTTTGGACATGTTTGGCGGAGTTATGAAACATCCAACAATGAATTTCTAGGCATCTAAACCAAGTTTCATGCAACATGAGTGCTTATAAGTGTCTCAATGAGCTTTGGACATGTTTGACGAACTTATGAAACATCCAACAATGCATTTCTAGGAATCTAAACCAAGTTTCATGCAACATGAGTGCTTATAAGTGTCTCAATGAGTTTTGTACAAGTTTCACGAACTTATGAAACATCTAACAACGCGATTTCTAAGATCTAAACCAAGTTTCATGCAACATTAGTGCTTATAAGTGTCTCAATAGCTTTGTAAAAGTTTTAGGAACTTATGAAACATCTAAAAACGCGTTTCTAGGACTCTAAACGAAGTTTCATGCAACATGAGTGCTTATAAGTGTCTCAATGAGCTTTGGACATGTTTGACGAACTTATGAAACATCTAACAACGCGTTTCTAGGACTCTAAACCAAGTTTCATGCCACATGAGTGCTTATAAGTGTCTCAATGAGCTTTGTACTAGTTTGACGAACTTATGAAACATCTAACAACGTGGTTTCTAGGACTCTAAACCAAACTTCATGCAAAATTTGTGCTTATAAGTGACTCAAAGGGTTTTGTACAAGTTTGACGAACTTATGAAACATCTAAAAACGCGTTTCTAGGGATCTAAACCAAGTTCATGCAACATGAGTGCTTATAAGGGTCTCAATGAGTTTTGTACAAGTTTCACGAACTTATGAAACATCTAACAACGCGTTTCTAGGACTCTAAACCAAGTGTCATGGAACACAAGTGCTTATAAGTGTAACAATGAGCTTCGTACAAGTTTTACGAATTTATGAAACATCTAACAACACATTTCTAGGACTCTAAACCAAGTTTCATGCAACGTGAGTGCTTATAAGTGTCTCAATGAGCTTTGGACATGTTTGGCGGAGTTATGAAACATCCAACAATGCATTTCTAGGAATCTAAACCAAGTTTCATGTAACATGAGTGCTTATAAGTGTCTCAATGAGCTTTGGACATGTTTGACGAACTTATGAAACATCTAACAACGCATTCCGAGGACTCTAAACCAAGTTTCATGCAACATAAGTGCTTAGAAGTGTCTCAATGAGCATTGTACAAGTTTTACAAACTTATGAAATATCTAACAAAGCGTTTCTAGGACTCTAAACCAAGTTTCATGCAACGTTTGTGCTTATAAATGTCTCAATGAGCTTTGTACATGTTTGGCGGAGTTATGAAACATTCAACAATGCATTTCTAGGAATCTAAACCAAGTTTCATGCAACATGAGTGCTTATAAGTGTCTCAATGAGCTTTGTAAAAGTTTTACGAACTTATGAAACATCTAAAAACGCGTTTCTAGGACTCTAAACGAAGTTTCATACAACATGGGTGCTTATAAGTGTCTCAATGAGCTTTGGACATGTTTGACGAACTTATGAAACATCTAACAACGCGTTTCTAGGACTCTAAACCAAGTTTCATGCAACATGAGTGCTTATAAGTGTCTCAGTGAGCTTTGTACTAGTTTGACGAACTTATGAAACATCTAACAACGTGGTTACTAGGACTCAAAACCAAGCTTCATGCAAAATGAGTGCTTATAATTGACTCAAAGGGTTTTGTACAAGTTTGACGAACTTATGAAACATCTAACAACGCGGTTTCTAGGACTCTAAACCAAGTTTCATGCAACATGAGTGCTTATAAGTGTCTCAATGAGCTTTGGACATGTTTGACGAACTTATGAAACATCTAACAACGCGTATTTAGGACTCTAAACTAAGTTTCATGCAACATGAGTGCTTATAAGTGTCTCAATGAGTTTTGTACAAGTTTCACGAACTTATGAAACATCTAACAACGCGTTTCTAGGACTCTAAACCAAGTTTCATGCAACACAAGTGCTTATAAGTGTCTCAATGAGCTTTGGACAAGTTTTACGAACTTATGAAACATCTAACAACACATTTCTAGGACTCTAAACCAAGTTTCATGCAACGTGAGTTCTTATAAGTGTCTCAATGAGCTTTGGACATGTTTGGCGGAGTTATGAAACCTCCAACAATGCATTTCTAGGACTCTAAACCAAGTTTCATGCAACGTGAGTGCTTATAAGTGTCTCAATGAGCTTTGGACATGTTTGACAAACTTATGAAACATCTAACAACGCGTTCCTAGGACTCTAAACCAAGTTTCAAGCAACATAAGTGCTTATATGTGTCTCAAAGAGCTTTGTACAAGTTTTACGAACTTATAAAACATCTAACAACGCGTTTCTAGGATCTAAACCAAGTTTCATGCAACATGAATGCTTATAAGTGTCTCAATGAGGTTTGTAAAAGTTTTACGAACTTATGAAAGATCTAAAAACGCGTTTCTAGGACTCTAAACCAAGTTTCATGCAACATGAGTGCTTATAAGGGTATCAATGAGCTATGTACAAGTTTCACGAACTTATGAAACATCTAACAACACGTTTATAAGACTCTAAACTAAGTTTCATGCAACATGAGTGCTTATAAGTGTCTCAATGAGCTTTGTACAAGTTTCACGAACTTATGAAACATCTAAAAACGCGTTTATAGGACTCTAAACAAAGTTTCATGCAACATGCGTGCTTATAAGTGTCTATATGAGCTTTGGACATGTTTGAAGAACTTATGAAACATCTAACAACGCGTTTCTAGGACTATGAACCAAGTTTCATGCAACATGAGTGGTTATAAGTGTAACAATGAGCTTTGCACAAGTTTTACGAACTTATGAAACATCTAACAACGCATTTCTAGGACTCTAAATCAAGTTTCATGCAACATGAGTGCTTATAAGTGTCTCAATGAGCTTTGGACATGTTTGACGAACTTATGAAACATCTAACAACGCGTTTCTAGGACTCTTAACCAAGTTTCATGCATCATAAGTGCTTATAAGTGTCTCACGGAGCATTGTACAAGTTTTACGAACTTATGAAACATCTAACAACGCGTTTCTAGGACTCTAAACCAAGTTTCATGCAACGTGAATGCTTATAAGTGTCTCAATGACCTTTGGACATGTTTGACGAACTTATGAAACATCCAACAATGCATTTCTAGGAATCTAAACCAAGTTTCATGCAACATGAGTGCTTATAAGTTCCTTAATGAGCTTTGTACAAGTTTCACGAACTTATGAAACATCAAAAACGCGTTTCTAGGACTCTAAACCAAGTTTCATGCAACATGAGGGCTTATAAGGGTCTCAAAGAGCTTTGTAGAAGTTTCACAAACTTATGAAACATATAACAACGCGTTTCTATGACTCTAAACCAAGTTTCATGCAATATGAGTGTTAATAAGTGTCTCAATGAGCTTTGGTCATGTTTGACGTAATTATGAAACATCTAAAAACGCGCTTCTAGGACTCTAAACCAAGTTTCATGCAACATGAGTGATTATAAGTGTCTCAATGAGGTTTGTAAAAGTTTTACGAACTTATGAAACATCTAAAAACGCGTTTCTAGGACTTTAAACCAAGTTTCATGCAACATGAGTGCTTATAAGGGTCTCAAAGAGCTTTGTACAAGTTCCACGAACTTATGAAACATCTAACAACGCATTTCTAGGACTCTAAACCAAGTTTCATGCAACGTGAGTGCTTATAAGTGTCTCAATGAGCTTTGAACATGTTTGACGAACTTATGAAACATCTAACAACGCGTTTCTAGGACTCTAAAACAAGTTTCATGCAACATGAGTGCTTATAAGTGTCTCAATGAGCTTTGAACATGTTTGACGAACTTATGAAACATCTAACAACGCGTTTCTAGGACTCTAAACCAAGTTTCATGCAATGTGAATGCTTATAAGTGTCTCAATGAGCTTTGTACAAGTTTCACGAACTTATGAAACATCTAACAACGCGATTTCTAGGACTCTAAACCAAGTTTCATGCAACATGAGTGTTTATAAGTTCCTCAATGAGCTTTGTACAAGTTTCACGAACTTATGAAACATCTAACAACGCGTTTCTAAGATCTAAACCAAGTTTCATGCAACATGAGTGCTTATAAGTGTCTCAATGAGGTTTGTAAAAGTTTTAGGAACTTATGAAACATCTAAAAACGCGTTTCTAGGACTCTAAACGAAGTTTCATGCAATATGAGTGCTTATAAGTGTCTCAATGATCTTTGGACATGTTTGACGAACTTATGAAACTTCTAACAACGCGTTTCTAGGACTCTAAACCAAGTTTCATGCAACATGAGTGCTTATAAGTGTCTCAATGAGCTTTGTACTAGTTTGACGAACTTATGAAACATCTAACAACGTGGTTTCTAGGACTCTAAACCAAGCTTCATGCAAAATGAGTGCTTATAAGTGACTCAAAGGGTTTTGTACAAGTTTGACGAACTTATGAAACATCTAAAAACGCGTTTCTAGGAATCTAAACCAAGTTTCATGCAACATGAGTGCTTATAAGGGTCTCAATGAGTTTTGTACAAGTTTCACTTATGAAACATCTAACAACGCTATTCTAGGACTCTAAACCAAGTTTCATGCAACACAAGTGCTTATAAGTGTAACAATGAGCTTTGTACAAGTTTTACACACTTATGAAACATCTAACAACACATTTCTAGGATTCTAAACCAAGTTTCATGCAACGTGAGTGCTTATAAGTGTCTCAATGAGCTTTGGACATGTTTGGCGGAGTTATGAAACATCCAACAATGCATTTCTAGGAATCTAAACCAAGTTTCATGCAACATGAGTGCTTATAAGTGTCTCAATGAGCTTTGGACATGTTTGACGAACTTATGAAACATCTAACAATGCATTTCGAGGACTCTAAACCAAGTTTCATGCAACATAAGTGCTTATGAGTGTCTCAATGAGCATTGTAAAAGTTTTACGAACTTATGAAACATCTAACAAAGCGTTTCTAGGATTCTAAACTAAATTTCATGCAACATGAGTGCTTATAAGTGTCTCAATGAGATTTGTACAAGTTTAACGAACTTATGAAACATCTAACAACGCGGTTTCTAAGACTCTAAACCAAGTTTCATGCAACATGAGTGTTTATAAGTTCCTCAATGAGTTTTGTACAAGTTTCACGAACTTATGAAACATCTAACAACGCGTTTCTAAGATCTAAACCAAGTTTCATGCAACATGAGTGCTTATAAGTGTCTCAATGAGGTTTGTAAAAGTTTTACGAACTTATGAAACATCTAAAAACGCGTTTCTAGGACTTTAAACCAAGTTTCATGCAACATGAGTGCTTATAAGGGTCTCAAAGAGCTTTGTAAAAGTTTCACGAACTTATGAAACATCTAACAACGCATTTCTAGGACTCTAAACCAAGTTTCATGCAACGTGAGTGCTTATAAGTGTCTCAATGAGCTTTGGACATGTTTGACGAACTTATGAAACATCTAACAACCCGTTTCTAGGACTCTAAACCAAGTTTCATGCAACATGAGTGCTTATAAGTATCTCAATGAGCTTTTAACATGTTTGACGAACTTATGAAACATCTAACAACGCGTTTCTAGGACTCTAAACCAAGTTTCATGCAACGTGAGTGCTTATAAGTGTCTCAATGAGCTTTGTACAAGTTTCACGAACTTATGAAACATCTAACAACGCGATTTCTAGGACTCTAAACCAAGTTTCATGCAACTTGAGTGTTTATAAATTCCTCAATGAGCTTTGTACAAGTTTCACGAACTTATGAAACATCTAACAATGCGCTTCTAAGATCTAAATCAAGTTTCATGCAACATGAGTGCTTATAAGTGTCTCAATGAGGTTTGTAAAAGTTTTAGGAACTTATGAAACATCTAAAAACGCATTTCTAGGACTCTAAACGAAGTTTCATGCAATATGAGTGCTTATAAGTGTTTCAATGAGCTTTGGACATGTTTGACGAACTTATGAAACTTCTAACAACGCGTTTCTAGGACTCTAAACCAAGTTTCATGCAACATGAGTGCTTATAAGTGTCTCAATGAGCTTTGTACTAGTTTGACGAACTTATGAAACATCTAACAACGTGGTTTCTACGACTCTAAACCAAGCTTCATGCAAAATGAGTGCTTATAAGTGACTCAAAGGGTTTTGTACAAGTTTGACGAACTTATGAAACATCTAAAAACGCGTTTCTAGGAATCTAAACCAAGTTTCATGCAACATGAGTGCTTATAAGGGTCTCAATGAGTTTTGTACAAGTTTCACACGAAACATCTAACAACGCGTTTCTAGGACTCTAAACCAAGTTTCATGGAACACAAGTGCTTATAAGTGTAACAATGAGCTTTGTACAAGTTTTACGAATTTATGAAACATCTAACAACACATTTCTAGGACTCTAAACCAAGTTTCATGCAACGTGAGTGCTTATAAGTGTCTCAATGAGCTTTGGACATGTTTGGCGGAGTTATGAAACATCCAACAATGCATTTCTAGGAATCTAAACCAAGTTTCATGCAACATGAGTGCTAATAAGTGTCTCAATGAGCTTTGGACATGTTTGACGAACTTATGAAACATCTAACAACGCATTTCGAGGACTCTAAACCAAGTTTCATGCAACATAAGTACTTAGAAGTGTCTCAATGAGAATTGTACAAGTTTTACGAACTTATGAAATATCTAACAAAGCGTTTCTAGGACTCTAAACCAAGTTTCATTCAACGTGAGTGCTTATAAATGTCTCAATGAGCTTTGTACATGTTTGGCGGAGTTATGAAACATTCAACAATGCATTTCTAGGAATCTAAACCAAGTTTCATGCAACATGAGTGCTTATAAGTGTCTCAATGAGCTTTGTACAAGTTTCACGAACTTATGAAACATCTAACAACGCGATTTCTAGGACTCTAAACCAAGTTTCATGCAACATGAGTGTTTATAAGTTCCTCAATGAGCTTTGTACAAGTTTCACGAACTTATGAAACATCTAACAACGCGTTTCTAAGATCTAAACCAAGTTTCATGCAACATGAGTGCTTATAAGTGTCTCAATGAGGTTTGTAAAAGTTTTAGGAACTTATGAAACATCTAAAAACGCGTTTCTAGGACTCTAAACGAAGTTTCATGTAACATGAGTGCTTATAAGTGTCTCAATGAGCTTTGGACATGTTTGACGAACTTATGAAACATCTAACAACGCGTTTCTAGGACTCTAAACCAAGTTTCATGCAACATGAGTGCTTATAAGTGTCTCAATGAGCTTTGTACTAGTTTGACGAACTTATGAAACATCTAACAACGTGGTTTGTAGGACTCTAAACCAAGCTTCATGCAAATTGAGTGCTTATAAGTGACTCAAAGGGTTTTGTACAAGTTTGACGAACTTATGAAACATCTAACAACGCGTTTCTAGGACTATAAACCAAGTTTCATGCAACATGAGTGCTTATAAGTGTCTCAATGAGCTTTGGATATGTTTGACGAACTTATGAAACATCTAACAACGCGTTTCTAGGACTCTAAACCAAGTTTCATGCAACATAAGTCCTTATAAGTGTCTCAATGAGCTTTGTACAAGTTTCACGAACTTATGAAACATCTAAAAACGCGTTTCTAGGATCTAAACCAAGTTTCATGCAACATGAGTGCTTATAAGTGTCTCAATGAGGTTTGTAAAAGTTTTACGAACTTATGAAACATCTTAAAAACGCGTTTCTAGAAATTTAAACCAAGTTTCATGCAACATGAGTGCTTATAAGGTTCTCAATGAGCTTTGTACAAGTTTCACGAACTTATGAAACATCTAACAACGCTTTTCTAGGACTCTAAACCAAGTTTCATGCAACAAAAGTGCTTATAAGTGTCTGAATTAGCTTTGGACATATTTGACGAACTTATGAAACATCTAACAACGCGTTTCTAGGACTCTAAACCAAGATTCATGCAACATGAGTGCTTATAAGTGTCTCAATGAGCTTTGGACATGTTTGGCGGAGTTATGAAACATCCAAAAAATCATTTCTAGGAATCGAAACCAAGTTTCATACAACATGAGTGCTTATAAGTGTCTCAATGAGCTTTGGACATGTTTGACTAACTTATGAAACATCTAACAACGCATTTCTAGGACTCTAAACCAAGTTTCATGCAACGTGAGTGCTTATAAGTGTCTCAATGAGCTTTGGACATGTTTGACGAACTTATGAAACATCTAACAACCCGTTTCTAGGACTCTAAACCAAGTTTCATGCAACATGAGTGCTTATAAGTATCTCAATGAGCTTTGAACATGTTTGACGAACTTATGAAACATCTAACAACGCGTTTCTAGGACTCTAAACCAAGTTTCATGCAACGTGAGTGCTTATAAGTGTCTCAATGAGCTTTGTACAAGTTTCACGAACTTATGAAACATCTAACAACGCGATTTCTAGGACTCTAAACCAAGTTTCATGCAACTTGAGTGTTTATAAGTGTCCTCAATGAGTTTTGTACAAGTTTCACGAACTTATGAAACATCTAACAACGCGTTTCTAAGATCTAAACCAAGTTTCATGCAACATTAGTGCTTATAAGTGTCTCAATAGGTTTGTAAAAGTTTTAGGAACTTATGAAACATCTAAAAACGCGTTTCTAGGACTCTAAACGAAGTTTCATGCAACATGAGTGCTTATAAGTGTCTCAATGAGCTTTGGACATGTTTGACGAACTTATGAAACATCTAAAAACGCGTTTCTAGGAATCTAAACCAAGTTTCATGCAACATGAGTGCTTATAAGGGTCTTAATGAGTTTTGTACAAGTTTCACTTATGAAACATCTAACAACGCTATTCTAGGACTCTAAACCAAGTTTCATGCAACACAAGTGCTTATAAGTGTAACAATGAGCTTTGTACAAGTTTTACACACTTATGAAACATCTAACAACACATTTCTAGGACTCTAAACCAAGTTTCATGCAACGTGAGTGCTTATAAGTGTCTCAATGAGCTTTGGACATGTTTGGCGGAGTTATGAAACATCCAACAATGCATTTCTAGGAATCTAACCCAAGTTTCATGCAATATGAGTGCTTATAAGTGTCTCAATGAGGTTTGGACATGTTTGACGAACTTATGAAACATCTAACAATGCATTTCGAGGACTCTAAACCAAGTTTCATGCAACATAAGTGCTTATGAGTGTCTCAATGAGCATTGTAAAAGTTTTACGAACTTATGAAACATCTAACAAAGCGTTTCTAGGACTCTAAACCAAGTTTCATGCAACGTGAGTGCTTATAAATGTCTCAATGAGCTTTGGACATGTTTGGCGGAGTTATGAAACATCCAACAACGCATTTCTAGGAATCTAAACCAAGTTTCATGCAACGTGAGTGCTTATAAATGTCTCAATCAGCTTTGGACATGTTTGGCGGAGTTATGAAACATCCAACAATGCATTTCTAGGAATCTAAACCAAGTTTCATGCAACATGAGTGCTTATAAGTGTCTCAATGAGCTTTGTACAAGTTTCACGAACTTATGAAACATCTAACAACGCGTTTCTAAGATCTAAACCAAGTTTCATGCAACATTAGTGCTTATAAGTGTCTCAATAGGTTTGTAAACGTTTTAGGAACTTATGAAACATCTAAAAACGCGTTTCTAGGACTCTAAACGAAGTTTCATGCAACATGAGTGCTTATAAGTGTCTCAATGAGCTTTGGACATGTTTGACGAACTTATGAAACATCTAACAACGCGTTTCTAGGACTCTAAACCAAGTTTCATGCCACATGAGTGCTTATAAGTATCTCAATAAGCTTTGTACTAGTTTGACGAACTTATGAAACATCTAACAACGTGGTTTCTAGGACTCTAAACCAAGCTTCATGCAAAATGAGTGCTTATAAGTGACTCAAAGGGTTTTGTACAAGTTTGACGAACTTATGAAACATCTAAAAACGCGTTTCTAGGGATCTAAACCAAGTTCATGCAACATGAATGCTTATAAGGGTCTCAATGAGTTTTGTAAAAGTTTCACGAACTTATGAAACATCTAACAACGCGTTTCTAGGACTCTAAACCAAGTTTCATGGAACACAAGTGCTTATAAGTGTAACAATGAGCTTTGTACAAGTTTTACGAATTTATGAAACATCTAACAACACATTTCTAGGACTCTAAACCAAGTTTCATGCAACGTGAGTGCTTATAAGTGTCTCAATGAGCTTTGGACATGTTTGGCGGAGTTATGAAACATCCAACAATGCATTTCTAGGAATTTAAACCAAGTTTCATGCAACATGAGTGCTAATAAGTGTCTCAATGAGCTTTGGACATGTTTGACGAACTTATGAAACATCTAACAACGCATTTCGAGGACTCTAAACCAAGTTTCATGCAACATAAGTACTTAGAAGTGTCTCAATGAGAATTGTACAAGTTTTACGAACTTATGAAATATCTAACAAAGCGTTTCTAGGACTCTAAACCAAGTTTCATTCAACGTGAGTGCTTATAAATGTCTCAATGAGCTTTGTACATGTTTGGCGGAGTTATGAAACATTCAACAATGCATTTCTAGGAATCTAAACCAAGTTTCATGCAACATGAGTGCTTATAAGTGTCTCAATGAGCTTTGTACAAGTTTTTCACGAACTTATAAAACATCTAACAACGCGGTTTCTAGGACTCTAAACCAAGTTTCATTCAACATAAGTGTTTATAAGTTCCTCAATGAGCTTTGTACAAATTTCACGAACTTATGAAACATCTAACAACGCGTTTCTAAGATCTAAACCAAGTTTCATGCAACATGAGTGCTTATAAGTGTCTCAATGAGGTTTGTAAAAGTTTTACGAACTTATGAAACATCTAAAAACGCGTTTCTAGGACTCTAAACGAAGTTTCATACAACATGAGTGCTTATAAGTGTCTCAATGAGCTTTGGACATGTTTGACGAACTTTTGAAACATCTAACAACGCGTTTCTAGGACTCTAAACCAAGTTTCATGCAACATGAGTGCTTATAAGTGTCTCAATGAGCTTTGTACTAGTTTGACGAACTTATGAAACATTTAACAACGTGGTTTCTAGGACTCAAAACCAAGCTTCATGCAAAATGAGTGCTTATAATTGACTCAAAGGGTTTTGTACAAGTTTGACAAACTTATGAAACATCTAACAACGCGGTTTCTAGGACTCTAAACCAAGTTTCATGCAACATGAGTGCTTATAAGTGTCTCAATGAGCTTTGGACATGTTTGACGAACTTATGAAACATCTAACAACGCGTATTCTAAGACTCTAAACCAAGTTTCATGCAACATGAGTGCTTATAAGTGTCTCAATGAGGTTTGTAAAAGTTTTACGAACTTATGAAACATCTAAAAACGCGTTTCTAGGAATCTAAACCAAGTTTCATGCAACATGAGTGCTTATAAGGGTCTCAATGAGTTTTGTACAAGTTTCACGAACTTATGAAACATCTAACAACGCGTTTCTAGGACTCTAAACCAAGTTTCATGCAACACAAGTGCTTATAAGTGTCAGAATGAGCTTTGGACAAGTTTTACGAACTTATGAAACATCTAACAACACATTTCTAGGACTCTAAACCAAGTTTCATGCAACGTGAGTGCTTATAAGTGTCTCAATGAGCTTTGGACATGTTTCGGCGGAGTTATGAAACCTCCAACAATGCATTTCTAGGACTCTAAACAAAGTTTCATGCAACGTGAGTGCTTATAAGTGTATCAATGAGCTTTGGACATGTTTGACAAACTTATGAAACATCTAACAACGCGTTTCTAGGACTCTAAACCTAGTTTCATGCAACATAAGTGCTTATATGTGTCTCAAAGAGCTTTGTACAAGTTTTACGAACTTATGAAACATCTAACAACGCGTTTCTAGGATCTAAACCAAGTTTCATGCAACATGAATGCTTATAAGTGTCTCAATGAGGTTTGTAAAAGTTTTACGAACTTATGAAAGATCTAAAAACGCGTTTCTAGGACTCTAAACCAAGTTTCATGCAACATGAGTGCTTATAAGGGTCTCAATGAGCTATGCACAAGTTTAACGAACTTATGAAACATCTAACAACACGTTTATAAGACTCTAAACTAAGTTTCATGCAACATGAGTGCTTATAAGTGTCTCAATGAGCTTTGTACAAGTTTCACGAACTTATGAAACATCTAAAAACGCGTTTCTAGGACTCTAAACCAAGTTTCATGCAACATGAGTGCTTATAAGTGTCTATATGAGCTTTGGACATGTTTGAAGAACTTATGAAACATCTAACAACGCGTTTCTAGGACTATGAACCAAGTTTCATGCAACAAGAGTGGTTATAAGTGTAACAATGAGCTTTGCACAAGTTTTACGAACTTATGAAACATCTAACAACGCATTTCTAGGACTCTAAATCAAGTTTCATGCAACATGAGTGCTTATAAGTGTCTCAATGAGCTTTGGACATGTTTGACGAACTTATGAAACATCTAACAACGCGTTTCTAGGACTCTTAACCAAATTTCATGCATCATGAGTGCTTATAAGTGTCTGAATGAGCATTGTACAAGTTTTACGAACTTATGAAACATCTAACAACGCGTTTCTAGGACTCTAAACCAAGTTTCATGCAACGTGAATGCTTATAAGTGTCTCAATGAGCTTTGGACATGTTTGACGAACTTATGAAACATCCAACAATGCATTTCTAGGAATCTAAACCAAGTTTCATGCAACATGAGTGCTTATAAGTTCCTCAATGAGCTTGGTACAAGTTTCACGAACTTATGAAACATCAAAAAACGCGTTTCTAGGACTCTAAACCAAGTTTCATGCAACATGAGGGCTTATAAGGGTCTCAAAGAGCTTTGTAGAAGTTTCACAAACTTATGAAACATATAACAACGCGTTTCTATGACTCTAAACCAAGTTTCATGCAATATGAGTGTTAATAAGTGTCTCAATGAGCTTTGGACATGTTTGACGAAATTATGAAACATCTAACATCGCGTTTTGTAGGACTCTAAACCAAGTTTCATGCAACATGAGTGATTATAAGTGTATCAATGAGCTTTGGACATGTTTGACGAACTTATGAAACATCTAACAACCCGTTTCTAGGATTCTAAACTAAATTTCATGCAACATGAGTGCTTATAAGTGTCTCAATGAGATTTGTACAAGTTTAACGAACTTATGAAACATCTAACAACGCGGTTTCTAGGACTCTAAACCAAGTTTCATGCAACATGAGTGTTTATAAGTTCCTCAATGAGCTTTGTACAAGTTTCACGAACTTATGAAACATCTAACAACGCGTTTCTAAGATCTAAACCAAGTTTCATGCAACATGAGTGCTTATAAGTGTCTCAATGAGGTTTGTAAAAGTTTTACGAACTTATGAAACATCTAAAAACGCGTTTCTAGGACTTTAAACCAAGTTTCATGCAACATGAGTGCTTATAAGGGTCTCAAAGAGATTTGTACAAGTTTCACGAACTTATGAAACATCTAACAACGCATTTCTAGGACTCTAAACCAAGTTTCATGCAACGTGAGTGCTTATAAGTGTCTCAATGAGCTTTGAACATGTTTGACGAACTTATGAAACATCTAAAAACGCGTTTCTAGGACTCTAAACCAAGTTTCATGCAACATGAGTGCTTATAAGTGTCTCAATGAGCTTTGAACATGTTTTACGAACTTATGAAACATCTAAAAACGCGTTTCTAGGAATCGAAACCAAGTTTCATACAAACATGAGTGCTTATAAGTGTCTCAATGAGCTTTGGACATGTTTGACTAACTTATGAAACATCTAACAACGCATTTCTAGGACTCTAAACCAAGTTTCATGCAACGTGAGTGCTTATAAGTGTCTCAATGAGCTTTGGACATGTTTGACGAACTTATGAAACATCTAACAACCCGTTTCTAGGACTCTAAACCAAGTTTCATGCAACATGAGTGCTTATAAGTGTCTTAATGAGCTTTGTACAAGTTTCACGAACTTATGAAACATCTAACAACGCGATTTTTAGGACTCTAAACCAAGTTTCATGCAACTTGAGTGTTTATAAGTTCCTCAATGAGCTTTGTACAAGTTTCACGAACTTATGAAACATCTAACAACGCATTTCTAAGATCTAAACCAAGTTTCATGCAACATTAGTGCTTATAAGTGTCTCAATAGGTTTGTAAACGTTTTAGGAACTTATGAAACATCTAAAAACGCGTTTCTAGGACTCTAAACGAAGTTTCATGCAACATGAGTGCTTATAAGTGTCTCAATGAGCTTTGGACATGTTTGACGAACTTATGAAACATCTAACAACGCGTTTCTAGGACTCTAAACCAAGTTTCATGCCACATGAGTGCTTATAAGTGTCTCAATAAGCTTTGTACTAGTTTGACGAACTTATGAAACATCTAACAACGTGGTTTCTAG
The DNA here is from genome assembly GCA_963556525.1 of Cochlearia excelsa. NCBI lineage: Eukaryota > Viridiplantae > Streptophyta > Magnoliopsida > Brassicales > Brassicaceae > Cochlearia > Cochlearia excelsa. Next base: position 13,350,976 of record OY748332.1, read on the forward strand.
GACTCTAAACCAAGCTTCATGCAAAATGAGTGCTTATAAGTGACTCAAAGGGTTTTGTACAAGTTTGACGAACTTATGAAACATCTAAATACGCGTTTCTAGGGATCTAAACCAAGTTCATGCAACATGAGTGCTTATAAGGGTCTCAATGAGTTTTGTACAAGTTTCACGAACTTATGAAACATCTAACAACGCGTTTCTAGGACTCTAAACCAAGTTTCATGGAACACAAGTGCTTATAAGTGTAACAATGAGCTTTGTACAAGTTTTACGAATTTATGAAACATCTAACAACACATTTCTAGGACTCTAAACCAAGTTTCATGCAACGTGAGTGCTTATAAATGTCTCAATGAGCTTTGTACATGTTTGGCGAGTTATGAAACATTCAACAATGCATTTCTAGGAATCTAAACCAAGTTTCATGCAACATGAGTGCTTATAAGTGTCTCAATGAGCTTTCACTACTAAAAAAAAGTCATATAGCCACGGTCGTTCCGTGGCTATAGAAAAAATCCGTGGCTAATTAGCCACGGATTTTGTTAGCTACGACCGTATAGCCACGAATTTAACGTTATAGCCACGGATACGACCGTGGCTATATGATATTTTTCTTGTAGTGTTTGTACAAGTTTCACGAACTTATGAAACATCTAACAACGCGGTTTCTAGGACTCTAAACCAAGTTTCATTCAACATGAGTGTTTATAAGTTCCTCAATGAGCTTTGTACAAATTTCACGAACTTATGAAACATCTAACAACGCGTTTCTAAGATCTAAACCAAGTTTCATGCAACATGAGTGCTTATAATGGTCTCAATGAGGTTTGTAAAAGTTTTACGAACTTATGAAACATCTAAAAACGCGTTTCTAGGACTCTAAACGAAGTTTCATACAACATGAGTGTTTATAAGTGTCTCAATGAGCTTTGGACATGTTTGACGAACTTATGAAACATCTAACAACGCGTTTCTAGGACTCTAAACCAAGTTTCATGCAACATGAGTGCTTATAAGTGTCTCAGTGAGCTTTGTACTAGTTTGACGAACTTATGAAACATCTAACAACGTGGTTTCTAGGACTCAAACCAAGCTTCATGCAAAATGAGTGCTTATAATTGACTCAAAGGGTTTTGTACAAGTTTGACGAACTTATGAAACATCTAACAACGCTGTTTCTAGGACTCTAAACCAAGTTTCATGCAACATGAGTGCTTATAAGTGTCTCAATGAGCTTTGGACATGTTTGACGAACTTATGAAACATCTAAAAACGCGTTTCTAGGAATCTAAACCAAGTTTCATGCAACATGAGTGCTTATAAGGGTCTCAATGAGTTTTGTACAACTTTCACGAACTTATGAAACATCTAACAACGCGTTTCTAGGACTCTAAACAAAGTTTCATGCAACACAAGTGCTTATAAGTGTCGAATGAGCTTTGGACAAGTTTTACGAACTTATGAAACATCTAACAACACATTTCTAGGACACTAAACAAAGTTTCATGCAACGTGAGTGCTTATAAGTGTCTCAATGAGGTTTGGACATGTTTGGCGAGTTATGAAACCTCCAACAATGCATTTCAAGGACTCTAAACAAAGTTTCATGCAACGTAGTTCTTATAAATGTCTCAATGAGCTTTGGACATGTTTGACAAACTTATGAAACATCTAACAACGCGTTTCTAGGACTCTAAACCAAGTTTCATGCAACATAAGTGCTTATATGTGTCTCAAAGAGCTTCGTACAAGTTTTACGAACTTATGAAACATCTAACAACGCGTTTCTAGGATCTAAACCAAGTTTCATGCAACATGAATGCTTATAAGTGTCTCAATGAGGTTTGTAAAAGATTTACGAACTTATGAAAGATCTAAAAACGCGTTTCTAGGACTCTAAACCAAGTTTCATGCAACATGAGTGCTTATAAGGGTCTCAATGAGCTATGTACAAGTTTCACGAACTTATGAAACATCTAACAACACGTTTATAAGACTCTAAACTAAGTTTCATGCAACATGATGAGTGCTTATAAGTGTCTCAATGAGCTTTGTACAAGTTTCACGAACTTATGAAACATCTAAAAACGCGTTTCTAGGACTCTAAACCAAGTTTCATGCAACATGAGTGCTTATAAGTGTCTATATGAGCTTTGGACATGTTTGAAAAACTTATGAAACATCTAACAACGCGTTTCTAGGACTATGAACCAAGTTTCATGCAACATGAGTGGTTATAAGTGTAACAATGAGCTTTGCACAAGTTTTACGAACTTATGAAACATCTAACAACGCATTTCTAGGACTCTAAATCAAGTTTCATGCAACATGAGTGCTTATAAGTGTCTCAATGAGCTTTGGACATGTTTGACGAACTTATGAAACATCTAACAACGCGTTTCTAGGACTTTTAACCAAGTTTCATGCATCATGAGTGATTATAAGTGTCTCAATGAGCATTGTACAAGTTTTACGAACTTGTGAAACATCTAACAACGCGTTTCTAGGACTCTAAACCAAATTTCATGCAACGTGAATGCTTATAAGTGTCTCAATGAGCTTTGGACATGTTTGACGAACTTATGAAACATCCAACAATGCATTTCTAGGAATCTAAACCAAGTTTCATGCAACATGAGTGCTTATAAGTTCCTCAATGAGCTTGGTACATGTTTCACGAACTTATGAAACATCAAAAAACGCGTTTCTAGGACTCTAAACCAAGTTTCATGCAACATGAGGGCTTATAAGGGTCTCAAAGAGCTTTTTAGAAGTTTCACAAACTTATGAAACATATAACAACGCGTTTCTATGACTCTAAACCAAGTTTCATGCAATATGAGTGTTAATAAGTGTCTCAATGAGCTTTGGACATGTTTGACGAAATTATGAAACATATAACATCGCGTTTTGTAGGACTCTAAACCAAGTTTCATGCAACATGAGTGATTATAAGTGTATCAATGAGCTTTGGACATGTTTGACGAACTTATGAAACATCTAACAACCCGTTTCTTGGATTCTAAACTAAATTTCATGCAACATGAGTGCTTATAAGTGTCTCAATGAGATTTGTACAAGTTTAACGAACTTATGAAACATCTAACAACGCGGTTTCTAGGACTCTAAACCAAGTTTCATGCAACATGAGTGTTTATAAGTTCCTCAATGAGCTTTGTACAAGTTTCACGAACTTATGAAACATCTAACAACGCGTTTCTAAGATCTAAACCAAGTTTCATGCAACATGAGTGCTTATAAGTGTCTCAATGAGGTTTGTAAAAGTTTTACGAACTTATGAAACATCTAAGAACGCGTTTCTAGGACTTTAAACCAAGTTTCATGCAACATGAGTGCTTATAAGGGTCTCAAAGAGCTTTGTACAAGTTTCACGAACTTATGAAACATCTAACAACGCATTTCTAGGACTCTAAACCAAGTTTCATGCAACATGAGTGCTTATAAGTGTCTCAATGAGCTTTGTACTAGTTTGACGAACTTATGAAACATCTAACAACGTGGTTTCTAGGACTCTAAACCAAGCTTCATGCAAAATGAGTGCTTATAAGTGACTCAAAGGGTTTTGTACAAGTTTGACGAACTTATAAAACATCTAAAAACGCGTTTTTAGGAATCTAAACCAAGTTTCATGCAACATGAGTGCTTATAAGGGTCTCAATGAGTTTTGTACAAGTGTCACGAAACATCTAACAACGCAATTCTAGGACTCTAAACCAAGTTTCATGCAACACAAGTGCTTATAAGTGTAAAATTGAGCTTTGTACAAGTTTTACACACTTATGAAACATCTAAAAACGCAATTCTAGGACTCTAAACCAAGTTTCATGCAACGTGAGTGCTTATAAGTGTTTCAATGAGCTTTGGACATGTTTGGCGGAGTTATGAAACATCCAACAATGCATTTCTAGGAATCTAAACCAAGTTTCATGCAACATGAGTGCTTATAAGTGTCTCAATGAGCTTTGGACATGTTTGACGAACTTATGAAACATCTAACAATGCATTTCGAGGACTCTAAACCAAGTTTCATGCAACATAAGTGCTTATATGTGTCTCAATGAGCATTGTAAAAGTGTTACGAACTTATGAAACATCTAACCAAGCGTTTCTAGGACTCTAAACCAAGTTTCATGCAACGTGAGTGCTTATAAATGTCTCAATGAGCTTTGGACATGTTTGGCGGAGTTATGAAACATCCAACAATGCATTTCTAGGAATCTAAACCAAGTTTCATGCAACATGAGTGCTTATAAGTGTCTCAATGAGCTTTGTACAAGTTTCACGAACTTATGAAACATCTAACAACGCGATTTCTAGGACTCTAAACCAAGTTTCATGCATCATGAGTGTTTATAAGTTCCTCAATGAGCTTTGTACAAGTTTCACGAACTTATGAAACATCTAACAACGCGTTTCTAAGATCTAAACCAAGTTTCATGCAACATGAGTGCTTATAAGTGTCTCAATGAGGTTTGTAAAAGTTTTAGGAACTTATGAAACATCTAAAAACGCGTTTCTAGGACTCTAAACGTAGTTTCATGCAACATGAGTGCTTATAAGTGTCTCAATGAGCTTTGGACATGTTTGACGAACTTATGAAACATCTAACAACGCGTTTCTAGGACTCTAAACCAAGTTTCATGCAACATGAGTGCTTATAAGTGTCTCAATGAGCTTTGTACTAGTTTGACGAACTTATGAAACATCTAACAACGTGGTTTGTAGGACTCTAAACCAAGCTTCATGCAAATTGAGTGCTTATAAGTGACTCAAAGGGTTTTGTACAAGTTTGACGAACTTATGAAACATCTAACAACGCGTTTCTAGGACTATAAACCATGTTTCATGCAACATGAGTGCTTATAAGTGTCTCAATGAGCTTTGGATATGTTTGACGAACTTATGAAACATCTAACAACGCGTTTCTAGGACTCTAAACCAAGTTTCATGCAACATGAGTGCTTATAAGTGTCTTAATGAGCTTTGTACAAGTTTTACGAACTTATGAAACATCTTAAAAACGCGTTTCTAGAAATTTAAACCAAGTTTCATGCAACATGAGTGCTTATAAGGTTCTCACTGAGCTTTGTACAAGTTTCACGAACTTATGACATCTAACAACGCTTTTCTAGGACTCTAAACCAAGTTTCATGCAACATAAGTGCTTATAAGTGTCTGAATTAGCTTTGGACATGTTTGACGAACTTATGAAACATCTAACAACGCGTTTCTAGGACTCTAAACCAAGATTCATGCAACATGAGTGCTTATAAGTGTCTCAATGAGCTTTGGACATGTTTGACTAACTTATGAAACATCTAACAACGCATTTCCTGGACTCTAAACCAAGTTTCATGCAACGTGAGTGCTTATAAGTGTCTCAATGAGCTTTGGACATGTTTGACGAACTTATGAAACATCTAACAACCCGTTTCTAGGACTCTAAACCAAGTTTCATGCAACATGAGTGCTTATAAGTGTCTTAATGAGCTTTGTACAAGTTTCACGAACTTATGAAACATCTAACAACGCGTTTCTAGGACTATAAACCAATTTTCATGCAACATGAGTGCTTATAAGTGTATCAACGAGCTTTGTAAAGTTTTACGAACTTATGAAACATCTAACAACGTATTTTCTAGGACTCTAAACCAAGTTTCATGCAACGTGAGTGCTTATAAGTGTCTCAATGAGCTTTGGACATGTTTGACAAACTTATGAAACATCTAACAACGCGTTTCTTGGACTCTAAACCAAGTTTCATGCAACATAAGTGCTTATAGGTGTCTCAATGAGGTTTGTAAAAGTTTTAGGAACTTATGAAACATCTAACAACGCGTTTTTAGGATCTAAACCAAGTTTCATGCAACATGAATGCTTATAAGTGTCTCAATGAGGTTTGTAAAAGTTTTACGAACTTATGAAAGATCTAAAAACGCGTTTCTAGGACTCTAAACCAAGTTTCATGTAACATGAGTGCTTATAAGGGTCTCAATGAGCTATGTACAAGTTTCACGAACTTATGAAACATCTAACAACACGTTTCTAAGACTCTAAACTAAGTTTCATGCAACATGAGTGCTTATAAGTGTCTCAATGAGCTTTGTACAAGTTTCACGAACTTATGAAACATCTAACAACGCGTTTCTAGGACTCTAAACCAAGTTTCATCCAACATGAGTGCTTATAAGTGTCTATATGAGCTTTGGACATGTTTGAAGAACTTATGAAACATCTAACAACGCGTTTCTAGGACTATGAACCAAGTTTCATGCAACATGAGTGGTTATAAGTGTAACAATGAGCTTTGCACAAGTTTTACGAACTTATGAAACATCTAACAACGCATTTCTAGGACTCTAAATCAAGTTTCATGCAACATGAGTGCTTATAAGTGTCTTAATGAGCTTTGGACATGTTTGACGAACTTATGAAACATCTAACAACGCGTTTCTAGGACTCTTAACCAAGTTTCATGCATCATAAGTGCTTATAAGTGTCTCAATGAGCATTGTACAAGTTTTACGAACTTATGAAACATCTAACAACGCGTTTCTAGGACTCTAAACCAAGTTTCATGCAACCTGAATGCTTATAAGTTTCTCAATGAGCTTTGGACAAGTTTGACGAACTTATGAAACATCCAACAATGCATTTCTAGGAATCTAAACCGAGTTTCGTGCAACATGAGTGCTTATAAGTTCCTCAATGAGCTTTGTACAAGTTTCACGGACTTATGAAACATCAAAAAACGCGTTTCTAGGACTCTAAACCAAGTTTCATGCAACATGAGGGCTTATAAGGGTCTCAAAGAGCTTTGTACAAGTTTCACAAACTTATGAAACATCTAACAACGCGTTTCTATGACTCTAAACCAAGTTTCATGCAACACGAGTGTTAATAAGTGTCTCAATGAGCTTTGGACATGTTTGACGAACTTATGAAACATCTAACAACGCGTTTCTAAGATCTAAACCAAGTTTCATGCAACATGAGTGCTTATAAGTGTTCAATGAGGTTTGTAAAAGTTTTAGGAACTTATGAAACATCTAAAAACGCGTTTCTAGGACTCTAAACGAAGTTTCATGCAACATGAGTGCTTATAAGTGTCTCAATGAGCTTTGGACATGTTTGACGAACTTATGAAACATCTAAAAACGGTTTCTAGGACTCTAAACCAAGTTTCATGCAACATGAGTGCTTATAAGTGTCTCAATGAGCTTTGTACTAGTTTGACGAACTTATGAAACATCTAACAACGTGGTTTTTAGGACTCTAAACCAAGCTTCATGCAAAATGAGTGCTTATAAGTGACTCAAAGGGTTTTGTACAAGTTTTGACGAACTTATGAAACATCCAACGACGCGTTTCTAGGACTATAAACCAAGTTTCATGCAACATGAGTGCTTATAAGTGTCTCAATGAGCTTTGGATATGTTTGACGAACTTATGAAACATCTAACAACGCGTTTCTAGGACTCTAAACCAAGTTCCATGCAACATAAGTCCTTATAAGTGTCTTAATGAACTTTGTACAAATTTTACGAACTTATGAAACATCTCACAACGCGTTTCTAGGATCTAAACCAAGTTTCATGCAACATGAGTGCTTATAAGTGTCTCAATGAGGTTTGTAAAAGTTTTACGAACTTATGAAACATCTTAAAACGCGTTTTCTAGAAATTTAAACCAAGTTTCATGCAACATGAGTGCTTATAAGGGTCTCATTGAGCTTTGTACAAGTTTCACGAATTTATGAAACATCTAACAACGCTTTTCTAGGACTCTAAACAAAGTTTCATGCAACAAAAGTGCTTATAAGTGTCTCGAATTAGCTTTGGACATGTTTGACGAACTTATGAAACATCTAACAACGCGTTTCTAGGACTCTAAACCAAGATTCATGCAACATGAGTGCTTATAAGTGTCTCAATGAGCTTTGGACATGTTTGGCGAGTTATGAAACATCCAAAAAATCATTTCTAGGAATCGAAACCAAGTTTCATACAACATGAGTGCTTATAAGTGTCTCAATGAGCTTTGGACATGTTTGACTAACTTATGAAACATCTAACAACGCATTTCTTGGACTCTAAACCAAGTTTCATGCAACGTGAGTGCTTATAAGTGTCTCAATGAGCTTTGGACATGTTTGACGAACTTATGAAACATCTAACAACCCGTTTCTAGGACTATATACCAAGTTTCATGCAACATGAGTGCTTATAAGTGTCTTAATGAGCTTTGTACAAGTTTCACGAACTTATGAAACATCAAAAAACGCGTTTCTAGGACTCTAAACCAAGTTTCATGCAACATGAAGGCTTATAAGGGTCTCAAAGATCTCTCTGTACAAGTTTCACAAACTTATGAAACATCTAACAACGCGTTTCTATGACTCTAAACCAAGTTTCAGGCAACATGAGTGTTAATAAGTGTCTCAATGAGCTTTGGACATGTTTGACGAACTTATGAAACATCTAACAACGCGTTTCTAAGAGGTTTAAGTGTCTCAATGAGGTTTGTAAAAGTTTAAGGAACTTATGAAACATCTAAAAACGCGTTTCTAGGACTCTAAACGAAGTTTCATGCAACATGAGTGCTTATAAGTGTCTCAATGAGCTTTGGACATGTTTGACGAACTTAGGAAACATCTAAAAACGGTTTCTAGGACTCTAAACCAAGTTTCATGCAACATGAGTTCTTATAAGTGTCTCTCAATGAGCTTTGTACTAGTTTGACGAACTTATGAAACATCTAACAACGTGGTTTCTAGGACTCTAAACCAAGCTTCATGCAAAATAAGTGCTTATAAGTGACTCAAAGGGTTTTGTACAAGTTTGACGAGCTTATGAAACATCTAACAACCCGTTTCTAGGATTCTAAACTAAGTTTCATGCAACATGAGTGCTTATAAGGGTCTCACTGAGCTTTGTACAAGTTTCACGAACTTATGAAACATCTAACAACGCTTTTCTAGGACTCTAAACCAAGTTTCATGCAACAAAAGTGCTTATAAGTGTCTGAATTAGCTTTGGACATGTTTGACGAACTTATGAAACATCTAACAACGCGTTTCTAGGACTCTAAACCAAGAATCATACAACATGAGTGCTTATAAGTGTCTCAATGAGCTTTGGACATGTTTGGCGGAGTTATGAAACATCCAAAAAATCATTTCTAGGAATCGAAACCAAGTTTCATACAACATGAGTGCTTATAAGTGTCTCAATGAGCTTTGGACATGTTTGACTAACTTATGAAACATCTAACAACACATTTCTAGGACTCTAAACCAAGTTTCATGCAACGTGAGTGCTTATAAGTGTCTCAATGAGCTTTGGACATGTTTGACGAACTTATGAAACATCTAACAACCCGTTTCTAGGACTCTAAACCAAGTTTCATGCAACATAAGTGCTTATAAGTGTCTTAATGAGCTTTGTACAAGTTTCACGAACTTATGAAACATCTAACAACGCGTTTCTAGGACTATAAACCAATTTTCATGCAACATGAGTGCTTATAAGTGTATCAATGAGCTTTGTAAAGTTTTACGAACTTATGAAACATCTAACAATGCATTTCCAGGACTCTAAACCAAGTTTCATGCAACGTGATTGCTTATAAGTGTCTTAATGAACTTTGGACATGTTTGACAAACTTATGAAACATCTAACAAAGCGTTTCTAGGACTCTAAACCATGTTTCATGCAACATAAGTGCTTATAGGTGTCTCAATGAGGTTTGTAAAAGTTTTAGGAACTTATGAAACATCTAACATCGCGTTTCTAGGATCTAAACAAAGTTTCATGCAACATGAATGCTTATAAGTGTCTCAATGAGGTTTGTAAAAGTTTTACGAACTTATGAAAGATCTAAAAACGTGTTTCTAGGACTCTAAACCAAGTTTCATGTAACATTAGTGCTTATAAGGGTCTCAATGAGCTATGTACAAGTTTCACGAACTTATGAAACATCTAACAACACGTTTCTAAGACTCTAAACTAAGTTTCATGCAACATGAGTGCTTATAAGTGTCTCAATGAGCTTTGTACACGTTTCACGAACTTATGAAACATCTAACAACGCGTTTCTAGGACTCTAAACCAAGTTTCATGCAACATGAGTGCTTATAAGTGTCTATATGAGCTTTGGACAAGTTTGAAGAACTTATGAAACATCTAACAACGCGTTTCTAGGACTATGAACCAAGTTTCATGCAACATGAGTGGTTATAAGTGTAACAATCAGCTTTGCACAAGTTTTACGAACTTATGAAACATCTAACAACGCATTTCTAGGACTCTTAACCAAGTTTCATGCATCATAAGTGCTTATAAGTGTCTCAATGAGCATTGTACCAGTTTTACGAACTTATGAAACATCTAACAACGCGTTTCTAGGACTCTAAACCAAGTTTCATGCAACTTGAATGCTTATAAGTTTCTCAATGAGCTTTGGACATGTTTGAAGAACTTATGAAACATCCAACAATGCATTTCTAGGAATCTAAACCGAGTTTCGTGCAACATGAGTGCTTATAAGTTCCTCAATGAGCTTTGTACAAGTTTCACGGACTTATGAATCATCAAAAAACGCGTTTCTAGGACACTAAACCAAGTTTCATGCAATATGAGGGCTTATAAGGGTCTCAAAGAGCTTTGTACAAGTTTCACAAACTTATGAAACATCTAACAACGCGTTTCTATGACTCTAAACCAAGTTTCATGCAACATGAGTGTTAATAAGTGTCTCAATGAGCTTTGGACATGTTTGACGAACTTATGAAACATTTAACAACCCGTTTCTAGGATTCTAAACTAAGTTTCATGCAACATGAGTGCTTATAAGTGTCTCAATGAGCTTTGTACAAGTTTAACGAACTTATGAAACATCTAACAACGCGGTTTCTAGGACTCTAAACCAAGTTTCATGCAACATGAGTGTTTATAAGTTCCTCAATGAGCTTTGTTCAAGTTTCACGAACTTATGAAACATCTAACAACGCGTTTCTAAGATCTAAACAAAGTTTCATGCAACATGAGTGCTTATAAGTGTCTCAATGAGGTTTGTAAAAGTTTTACGAACTTATGAAACATCTAAAAACGCGTTTCTAGGACTCTAAACCAAGTTTCATGCAACATGAGGGCTTATAAGGGTCTCAAAGAGCTTTGTACAAGTTTCACAAACTTATGAAACATCTAACAACGCGTTTCTATGACTCTAAACCAAGTTTCATGCAACATGAGTGTTAATAAGTGTCTCAATGAGCTTTGGACATGTTTGACGAACTTATGAAACATCTAACAACGCGTTTCTAAGATCTAAACCAAGTTTCATGCAACATGAGTGCTTATAAGTGTTCAATGAGGTTTGTAAAAGTTTTAGGAACTTATGAAACATCTAAAAACGCGTTTCTAGGACTCTAAACGAAGTTTCATGCAACATGAGTGCTTATAAGTGTCTCAATGAGCTTTGGACATGTTTGACGAACTTATGAAACATCTAAAAACGGTTTCTAGGACTCTAAACCAAGTTTCATGCAACATGAGTGCTTATAAGTGTCTCAATGAGCTTTGTACTAGTTTGACGAACTTATGAAACATCTAACAACGTGGTTTTTAGGACTCTAAACCAAGCTTCATGCAAAATGAGTGCTTATAAGTGACTCAAAGGGTTTTGTACAAGTTTGACGAACTTATGAAACATCCAACGACGCGTTTCTAGGACTATAAACCAAGTTTCATGCAACATGAGTGCTTATAAGTGTCTCAATGAGCTTTGGATATGTTTGACGAACTTATGAAACATCTAACAACGCGTTTCTAGGACTCTAAACCAAGTTCCATGCAACATAAGTCCTTATAAGTGTCTTAATGAACTTTGTACAAATTTTACGAACTTATGAAACATCTCACAACGCGTTTCTAGGATCTAAACCAAGTTTCATGCAACATGAGTGCTTATAAGTGTCTCAATGAGGTTTGTAAAAGTTTTACGAACTTATGAAACATCTTAAAACGCGTTTCTAGAAATTTAAACCAAGTTTCATGCAACATGAGTGCTTATAAGGGTCTCATTGAGCTTTGTACAAGTTTCACGAATTTATGAAACATCTAACAACGCTTTTCTAGGACTCTAAACAAAGTTTCATGCAACAAAAGTGCTTATAAGTGTCTGAATTAGCTTTGGACATGTTTGACGAACTTATGAAACATCTAACAACGCGTTTCTAGGACTCTAAACCAAGATTCATGCAACATGAGTGCTTATAAGTGTCTCAATGAGCTTTGGACATGTTTGGCAGAGTTATGAAACATCCAAAAAATCATTTCTAGGAATCGAAACCAAGTTTCATACAACATGAGTGCTTATAAGTGTCTCAATGAGCTTTGGACATGTTTGACTAACTTATGAAACATCTAACAACGCATTTCTTGGACTCTAAACCAAGTTTCATGCAACGTGAGTGCTTATAAGTGTCTCAATGAGCTTTGGACATGTTTGACGAACTTATGAAACATCTAACAACCCGTTTCTAGGACTATATACCAAGTTTCATGCAACATGAGTGCTTATAAGTGTCTTAATGAGCTTTGTACAAGTTTCACGAACTTATGAAACATCAAAAAACGCGTTTCTAGGACTCTAAACCAAGTTTCATGCAACATGAAGGCTTATAAGGGTCTCAAAGATCTCTGTACAAGTTTCACAAACTTATGAAACATCTAACAACGCGTTTCTATGACTCTAAACCAAGTTTCAGGCAACATGAGTGTTAATAAGTGTCTCAATGAGCTTTGGACATGTTTGACGAACTTATGAAACATCTAACAACGCGTTTCTAAGAGGTTTAAGTGTCTCAATGAGGTTTGTAAAAGTTTAAGGAACTTATGAAACATCTAAAAACGCGTTTCTAGGACTCTAAACGAAGTTTCATGCAACATGAGTGCTTATAAGTGTCTCAATGAGCTTTGGACATGTTTGACGAACTTATGAAACATCTAAAAACGGTTTCTAGGACTCTAAACCAAGTTTCATGCAACATGAGTTCTTATAAGTGTCTCAATGAGCTTTGTACTAGTTTGACGAACTTATGAAACATCTAACAACGTGGTTTCTAGGACTCTAAACCAAGCTTCATGCAAAATAAGTGCTTATAAGTGACTCAAAGGGTTTTGTACAAGTTTGACGAGCTTATGAAACATCTAACAACCCGTTTCTAGGATTCTAAACTAAGTTTCATGCAACATGAGTGCTTATAAGGGTCTCACTGAGCTTTGTACAAGTTTCACGAACTTATGAAACATCTAACAACGCTTTTCTAGGACTCTAAACCAAGTTTCATGCAACATGCAAGTGCTTATAAGTGTCTGAATTAGCTTTGGACATGTTTGACGAACTTATGAAACATCTAACAACGCGTTTCTAGGACTCTAAACCAAGAATCATACAACATGAGTGCTTATAAGTGTCTCAATGAGCTTTGGACATGTTTGGCGGAGTTATGAAACATCCAAAAAATCATTTCTAGGAATCGAAACCAAGTTTCATACAACATGAGTGCTTATAAGTGTCTCAATGAGCTTTGGACATGTTTGACTAACTTATGAAACATCTAACAACACATTTCTAGGACTCTAAACCAAGTTTCATGCAACGTGAGTGCTTATAAGTGTCTCAATGAGCTTTGGACATGTTTGACGAACTTATGAAACATCTAACAACCCGTTTCTAGGACTCTAAACCAAGTTTCATGCAACATAAGTGCTTATAAGTGTCTTAATGAGCTTTGTACAAGTTTCACGAACTTATGAAACATCTAACAACGCGTTTCTAGGACTATAAACCAATTTTCATGCAACATGAGTGCTTATAAGTGTATCAATGAGCTTTGTAAAGTTTTACGAACTTATGAAACATCTAACAATGCATTTCCAGGACTCTAAACCAAGTTTCATGCAACGTGATTGCTTATAAGTGTCTTAATGAACTTTGGACATGTTTGACAAACTTATGAAACATCTAACAAAGCGTTTCTAGGACTCTAAACCATGTTTCATGCAACATAAGTGCTTATAGGTGTCTCAATGAGGTTTGTAAAAGTTTTAGGAACTTATGAAACATCTAACATCGCGTTTCTAGGATCTAAACCAAGTTTCATGCAACATGAATGCTTATAAGTGTCTCAATGAGGTTTGTAAAAGTTTTACGAACTTATGAAAGATCTAAAAACGTGTTTCTAGGACTCTAAACCAAGTTTCATGTAACATTAGTGCTTATAAGGGTCTCAATGAGCTATGTACAAGTTTCACGAACTTATGAAACATCTAACAACACGTTTCTAAGACTCTAAACTAAGTTTCATGCAACATGAGTGCTTATAAGTGTCTCAATGAGCTTTGTACACGTTTCACGAACTTATGAAACATCTAACAACGCGTTTCTAGGACTCTAAACCAAGTTTCATGCAACATGAGTGCTTATAAGTGTCTATATGAGCTTTGGACATGTTTGAAGAACTTATGAAACATCTAACAACGCGTTTCTAGGACTATGAACCAAGTTTCATGCAACATGAGTGGTTATAAGTGTAACAATCAGCTTTGCACAAGTTTTACGAACTTATGAAACATCTAACAACGCATTTCTAGGACTCTTAACCAAGTTTCATGCATCATAAGTGCTTATAAGTGTCTCAATGAGCATTGTACCAGTTTTACGAACTTATGAAACATCTAACAACGCGTTTCTAGGACTCTAAACCAAGTTTCATGCAACTTGAATGCTTATAAGTTTCTCAATGAGCTTTGGACATGTTTGAAGAACTTATGAAACATCCAACAATGCATTTCTAGGAATCTAAACCGAGTTTCGTGCAACATGAGTGCTTATAAGTTCCTCAATGAGCTTTGTACAAGTTTCACGGACTTATGAATCATCAAAAAACGCGTTTCTAGGACACTAAACCAAGTTTCATGCAATATGAGGGCTTATAAGGGTCTCAAAGAGCTTTGTACAAGTTTCACAAACTTATGAAACATCTAACAACGCGTTTCTATGACTCTAAACCAAGTTTCATGCAACATGAGTGTTAATAAGTGTCTCAATGAGCTTTGGACATGTTTGACGAACTTATGAAACATTTAACAACCCCGTTTCTAGGATTCTAAACTAAGTTTCATGCAACATGAGTGCTTATAAGTGTCTCAATGAGCTTTGTACAAGTTTAACGAACTTATGAAACATCTAACAACGCGGTTTCTAGGACTCTAAACCAAGTTTCATGCAACATGAGTGTTTATAAGTTCCTCAATGAGCTTTGTTCAAGTTTCACGAACTTATGAAACATCTAACAACGCGTTTCTAAGATCTAAACAAAGTTTCATGCAACATGAGTGCTTATAAGTGTCTCAATGAGGTTTGTAAAAGTTTTACGAACTTATGAAACATCTAAAAACGCGTTTCTAGGACTCTAAACCAAGTTTCATGCAACATGAGTGCTTATAAGGGTCTCAAAGAGCTTTGTACATGTTTCACGAACATATGAAACATCTAACAACGCATTTCTAGGACTCTAAACCAATTTCATGCAACGTGAGTGCTTATAAGTGTCTCAATGAGCTTTGAAGATGTTTGACGAACTTATGAAACATCTAACAACGCGTTTCTAGGACTCTAAACCAAGTTTCATGCAACATGAGTGCTTATAAGTGTCTCAATGAGCTTTGTACAAGTTTCACGAACTTATGAAACATCTAACAACGCGTTTATAGGACTCTAAACCAAGTTTCATGCAACATGAGTGCTTATAAGTGTCTAAATGAGCTTTAGACATGTTTGATGAACTTATGAATCATCTAAGAACGCGTTTCTAGGACTATAAACCAATTTTCATGCAAAATGAGTGCTTATAAGTGTATCAATGAGCTTTGTAAAAGTTTTACGAACTTATGAAACATCTAACAACACATTTCCAGGACTCTAAACCAAGTTTCATGCAACGTGAGTGCTTATAAGTGTCTCAATGAGCTTTGGACATGTTTGACAAACTTATGAAACATCTAAAAACGCGTTTCTAGGACTCTAAACCAAATTTCATGCAACATAAGTGTTTATAGGTGTCTCAATGAGCTTTGTACAAGTTTTACGAACTTATGAAACATCTAACAACGCGTTTCTAGGATCTAAACCAAGTTTCATGCAACATGAGTGCTTATAAGTGTCTCTATGAGGTTTGTAAAAGTTTTACGAACTTATGAAATATCTAAAAACGTGTTTCTAGGACTCTAAACCAAGTTTCATGCGACATGAGTGCTTATAAAGGTCTCAATGAGCTATGTACAAGTTTCACGAACTTATGAAACATCTAACAACACGTTTCTAAGACTCTAAACTAAGTTTCATGCAACATGAGTGCTTATAAGTGTCTCTATGAGCTTTGTACAAGTTTCACGAACTTATGAAACATCTAACAACGCGTTTCTAGGACTCTAAACCAAGTTT
Source organism: Cochlearia excelsa (assembly GCA_963556525.1). Lineage (NCBI taxonomy): Eukaryota > Viridiplantae > Streptophyta > Magnoliopsida > Brassicales > Brassicaceae > Cochlearia > Cochlearia excelsa. The sequence goes on from OY748332.1 coordinate 13,367,506, forward strand.
CATGCAACATGAGTGCTTATAAGTGTCTATATGAGCTTTGGACATGTTTGAAGAACTTATGAAACATCTAACAACACATTTCTAGGACTATGAACAAAGTTTCATGCAACATGAGTGGTTATAAGTGTAACAATGAGCTTTGCACAAGTTTCACGAACTTATGAAACATCTAACAACGCTTTTCTAGGACTCTAAACCAAGTTTCATGCAACACAAGTGCTTATAAGTGTCTGAATCAGCTTTGGACATGTTTGACGAATTTATGAAACATCTAACAACGCGTTTCTAGTACTCTAAACCAAGATTCATGCAACATGAGTGCTTATAAGTGTCTCAATGAGCTTTGGACATGTTTGGCGGAGTTATGAAACATCCAAAAAATCATTTCTAGGAATCTAAACCAAGTTTCATACAACATGAGTGCTTATAAGTGTCTCAATGAGCTTTGGACATGTTTGACGAACTTATGAAACATCTAACAACGCGTTTCTAGGACTCTAAACCAAGTTTCATGCAATACAAGTGCTTATAAGTGTCTCAATGAGCATTGTATAAGTTTTACGAACTTATGAAACATCTAAAAACGCGTTTCTAGGACTCTAAACCTAGTTTCATGCAACATGAGTGCTTATAAGGGTCTCAAATAGCTTTGGACATGTTTGACTAACTTATGAAACATCTAACAACGCATTTCTAGGACTCTAAACCAAGTTTCATGCAACGTGAGTGCTTATAAGTGTCTCAATGAGCTTTGGACATGTTTGACGAACTTATGAAACATCTAACAACCCGTTTCTAGGACTCTAAACCAAGTTTCATGCAACATGAGTGCTTATAAGTGTCTCAATGAGCTTTGTACAAGTTTCACGAACTTATGAAACATCTAACAACGCGTTTCTAGGACAATAAACTGATAACTTGCATATTTTACACATTTTACTTTAGGTTATGCATTAGAACTCATTCATTTAGGTTGCATTTAGTGTCATATAGGTTGCATATAGGTTGCATTTTGGTTTGTTTCGTGTATTTCAGGTTTTGGAGCATAAAGACGGCGAAAGTGATGAATTTAAGCCAAAAAGAAACTGATACACTTGCATCGGCATGTTGTATCGGTTTCAGTTGGCCGATACAGAAGACAGAGTGTGTGCCGAAGTCTGTATCGGCCAAGCATATCGGTTTCCGTGGCCGATATTGAAAACAGAGGTTTCGCCGAAGCTTGTATCGGCCAACCGTATCGGTTTGGAGTGACCGATACAAGAGAAGAAGACCCGAAGACACGTACCGACCTGTCGTATCGGCTTAGCCTGGCCGATACGAGGAAAACTGAGCCGAAGGAAGATTTGCCGAAGCGCATATCGGCCAGCCTGTATCGGTTTGTTTGACCGATACAGGCTGCAAAATTTTAAATAAGTTTTGGTTTTTGCTATGTAAAAAGGAAAACCGGTTTGATTTTTGGTTTCCTTTATTTTATTTATCGGTTTAGACTTTTTATTAGGGTAAAAACACACCCACCCCGGGATGATCTTGTTCTTAGTTTTGTTTTTGTTTTTGAGACTTGAGAGGATTTCTTGGTGATTGCTTCTTGGCGACCTTGTAATCTTCATCATCATCATTGAATAAGAGTTTTCTTTACCCTTTGTTCTCTTTGTTTATTTGTTTATGCTTATGGTTTCTTTGAATCAAATTGTTATGAATCTCAATATGATTTGTGAGTAGTTCTAAATAGACAATTGGGTTAGGGTAAAAGGGGTTTGATTGAATCTAGGATAGATAATTGTCTAAAACTTAATTGATTGAAAACTTTAGTCTTTGGTAACAGCCTTAAAGCTTTAATCGAGTTGGCCATTCGATTATCGAACCCAGAAGCTTTATGAATCGAGAGATTATAAAGCCTCCCGAACAATTACCTTAGAACCAAGCCTAGCTTAACCGAGAGATCTGTGTTAATAAGCTTGGTGGTTAGAATTGATTTGTCCTTAAAGTTTCTCGACGATTAAACTATCCAAGACATTGTTTTAGTTTAATCGTTGAGAAAATGATCATTGCCACGAGAGTGGATTGATCTAAAATCGTTTTCAAAACCTTAAAGTAAATTTTATAAAAGACAATTTGAAATCCGAAAGTTTAATCATCCTTTAAAACACCTTAACCTGATTGTTTAGCCTTTTAATAATCTTTCAAAACCTTTAATTCTCGTTTTTCGTTTTGTTAAATCTTCGGTTACAAAAACATCACACAAACAACCCTTTTGATCACACTTAAACTGAGTTTGTTTCGCATAAATTCAAATACATTGTTTGCTCCTGATTTGGTTTGACATCTTAAATACTACAATAAGATATTAGATTAAGCGGGGTAAAATCTCGTTTATCAAATTGGCGCCGTTGCCGATTCAGGAACTCGAACAATTATTAGAATTTTGAAACTACTTGGGATTAAGTTTCAGTTTCGTTACTAACTTGTTCTCTTTCCTTGTGATTTTCGTTTTGTAGGTGTATGCAAAGAAGAAGTCACCGACAAAGTGACAGCTTGCTCTTCTTCGCAGACATCAAAGCACACGAAAGAGCTATCTCACGAGAAAGAAGAACCAGCCTCCACTCCGACTCATCCACATCAGACACTTCGGGCTCAGAATCAGAATTCGAGATGGGTGATGCAAACAACGCACCTAACGTTGCACGCACCATTGGTACAGCGGATGTGCCATCAAACATCACCAACCGTAGTGGCATCACACCACCAGCTATCGCCAACAACAACTTCGAGATAAAGTCTAGTCTCATTAACATGGTGTCCAGCAACAAGTTCTACGGGCTGCCTAGTGAAGACCCCATTGATCACCTTCACCAGTTTGACATGCTTTGCGACACGGTGAAGATCAATGGTGTCAATGAAGATATGTTTAAGCTGCGTTTGTTCCCCTTCTCACTCGGGGACAAAGCACACATATGGCAGAAGAATCTTGTGAAAGACACCATACAGACTTGGGAGGCGTGTAAGACGGCTTTTCTCACAAAGTTCTTCTCGGTGGTGAGGACAGCAAAGCTAAGAATCGAGATCTCAGCCTTCGCACAAAAAGACCAAGAAACGTTCGCGAGTCTTGGGAAAGATTCAAGAGTTACACGGTGAGATGTCCACACCACGGTTTCACGGGAGAGAGCTTACTCAGCACGTTCTACCGCGGTCTAAAACCGAAGTTTAAGATGCTTCTCGATTCAGCTAGCCAAGGAAATTTCCTTGGGAAGACGGAAGCCGATGGACGACTTTTGGTGGAAAACTACGCAATAAGCGATAGCAACTACGGGGAAGATTATGATCGCACCATCCGCGCTCGGGAATGATGAGCAATTTAAGATAGAGATAAAGGCGGTTAATGAGAAGCTGGATAAGCTACTCATGTCTCAACAAGCGGGAATCAACTTCGTAGGAAGTAGAGAAGAAGAGGCGACCCCACTTCACAGAACTCATGAGGAGATAAACTATGTGGGTAATCAAGGTGATTGGCGTTTCAACAACTACAAACACAACCCGAACCTTTCCTACCGAAGCACCAACGTAGCTAACCCTCAAGATCAAGTCTATCCTCAAGCACAACAAGGAGGATATGCACCGAGACCACCACTTAATACACCACCGGGTTACAACCATCCTCCCGCTGCTCAAGGCCAAGTTTCTTCACCAGCTCCCCAAGGTGACCAAACTAACCAACTGTTGAAGCAAATTCTAGAAGGTCAAAGCCGAAGCTTCATGGAAATCGATGCCATCAAGACAAAGGTGGACTCTACTTACAATGATCTCAACGCCAAGATCGAATCCATGAACTCACACTTGAAGGCTTTAGACAACCAAGTGGCTCAAATTACCTCGGCTTCTAAGCGACCAATTGGTCAACTTCCGGTAAACCCGAAGCCAATCCTAGAGAGTATGTCAACTCCATAGAACTTAGCAGTGATACACAAATGCTTTCACACGATCTCATTGAGGACAATGCGGATCAGGTCGGGGAGGTGGAACAGTCACACGACTCAGAGACCACAGTCCTAGACGACGAGAACACCGCATGCGGTAACGAGGAAGATACGAACGTTGTATCGGCCGGTCGTATCGTCCACATCCGGTCGATATCGACCACCTGTATCGGCCAGGAACAAGGCCGATACGAGTGATAAGGAGACAGGGGACTCGTATCGACCCGGCATATCGGTTTCGATGACCGATATCGACCACCTACATCGGCCAAGAACATGGCCGATACAGAGGAAAAATCGAGAAAAAGAAGAAGCCCGTCTACGTGACGTCTTCTTACGTGCCTAAGCTACCTTTTCCGGGTCGAGCTAAGATGCAACACTTGAAGGAGTACTTTAGAGCTAAGCTCGAGAAGCAAGTAAACGAGGTACAAGTTCCCATGCCACTTATTGACGCTTTCAAGCTAGTCCCTGACGACACTAAATCCTTGAAAGACACCATCAAAAACAAGTTTAAAAACTCGGAAGACACGGTGAATCTTTCACAAGAGTGCAGCGCGATCATTCAAAAGAACCATTATCCTAAGAAACTTGGTGATCCAGGGAGTTTTACTTTGCCTTGCACTCTTGGTCCTTTGGTCTTTGAAAAGTGCCTATGCGATTTAGGGGCCAGTGTCAACGTTATGCCTTCGTCTGTGACTAAACGACTTGGCCTTTCTTCTTTCCAACCTACTCGATCTCTTTGGTGCTGGCCGATAGATCCGTGAAGGTACCCGTTGGAATCTTAGAAGATATTCCGGTAAAGTTGGGAGACGTTTTCATTCCGACAGATTTTGTCGTCTTGGAGATAGACAAAGAACCTAATAGTCCACTCATCTTTGGAAGACCTTTCTTGGCAACCGCTGGAGCCGTCATAGATGTGAAGGTTGGAAAGATAAACTTACACCTTGGGAAGGACCTTGTTCAACGGTACAACATCAACGATGTGGTCAAAAAGCCTACGGAGACGGTTCCTTGTGAAGCTTTGGTGATTGGAGTAGAGAAAGATGCTAGCAATGGTAAGACTAGTGATGATGCAAGGAGCAAACCCAAAGCTCCAAAAGTGGAACACCAACATCCTCCTAGAAAGTTTAGAATGGCGCATTCGAACTTGTCTAAAAACCGCGTCATTAGAAAGTTAGTCAACGAGGTTAAACTTTTGAAGAAAGCTTTCAAGGAAGGAGCAAGGAGTGCTCGCTGCGAGTCAAAACAAAGCAAGCACAACGATAGAGTCGAGTTTGTGGTGAACAGAGTAAAACTCAAGCCGCCCCTGGTACACGAAGTTGTCACCGAAAGAGATTCGACATCTCTTTCAATCCCCAATGTCACCTAAAAAGAAGGGGGTAAAGTCAAGCTAAGAGACTATAAACAAGCTCACTTGGGAGGAAGTCCCATGTCTATCCTTGTATATAAAATTTTAGTCTGCATTTAGATGATAATTTACTTAGAATATATGTCATGTTTGATGGTTTCAGGTGAAAACGAAGTAGGAAGACGAATTCTGAAAGGGGTATATATCGGCCTGTTATATCGGTTGCTGGACCGATATCGGGCAAGAGTATCGGTCCGTGGGACCGATACGGACGACTTCGACTCGTCGTGTTAGTACTACTGAGGTAACACCTGAACCATGTGCATACCCATTAGTTTTTCATATTAGAGTCATTCATACATACATTTAGGAACCTTCTCCAATGCTTGTTTCACACGGAGACCGTGTGATTTAAGTTTGGGGGAGTAGTCATATTAGTTTTCGCATATTAGCATTCAAAAAAAAAAAAAAAAAAAAAAAAAACAAAACAAAACAATCTGCATATAGGATTAGTTCATGGCATTTAGAGCATATGCATAGGGGATCTATGATGATGTTAACCTTGTAAAGCGACGCACTTTGTGTTTTGAACAATATCTTAGGTGTAGTATCTTCCGTAAACGAATTAGAACTCGCTGAAAATCTTAAAACCGCAACTCTAGACATTGATGTTTAAAAAGCCAATTGTGTTGTTATGAAGCTTGGTAGTTCTAAGTCACCTTCGAAAAATTATCTGAACTTAAACTTGACTTTTAATTAGCATGATTGATAGTTTTCAAGAGAATTTCTATGGCTTTTTGATTTCTACGGATTGCGGCTTCCTAAACCGAAACACTTTAAGCGCAATCCGGTCATTCTCATTATAAGGATGATTCCCCTCTCACCCCCTACTCCTAAACCCAAACACTTGTGAGAATTCTTTTCATTTAGTGATTGTTTGGTTTCGCAAAAACTTGAAAGTATAGGGAGCGACAAGAAAGGACATCCATTGGGCTAGTGATTTAGAAGGGAATAATGGCTAGGTAAAACACGTCTTTGAGTTTTGAAAATTAAGAAAATAAACACGAGTGGTTGTAAAACACCTAAGGGGTAAAAGAATGGCTAAGTATAAAAAAAAAAAAATTGAAAAATCGAAAAAAAAAAAGAAAAGAAAAGAAAGAAAAAGAATTCGATTAAGAAAAAAAAAAAAAAAAAAAAAAAAAAGAGACTTAGCCAAAATAAAATCCCCTAAGGTTGTTAAGAAACTCGATGTTTAGGTGTTTAAATGTTTAAAAGAAAGACGATGGGTTAGTGGATAGAGTTGTATAGGGATGGATGTCCGAACTTGTATTGCTCCTTGTCTTTCCCGATTTTGCTTAACCCTTTCACTCCCCGAGAGAAACCGCGCTACAACTAACCACATGCCTGAGTGTTAGCCTCCTCGTTTGATTCGAAATCCCGTTCTTACCTAGACAAATAGAAAAACTCTTGGAAATTTTTAATCATGTTTCATGCTTGATTGTGTTTAATTGAATGTGAAAGGTGTTTAGACTAGACAAGTGGATCACATACTTTTGGTAATAATAGCGATTTAGACGGAGTTAAGGTAGATAGAAATAAGTGGAACTAGTTCGGTTGCGAGAGGGTACTATGTTTAGGATACTTGTTCATTACACTTCCGTGTTGCTTTTGGTTCGAGGTCCCGCCTCCACACCTTCTTAAACTTTGATGCGAAATTCTCTTACTTGAGGACAAGCAAAGGATAAGTTTGGGGGAGTTGATAACTTGCATATTTTACACATTTTACTTTAGGTTATGCATTAGAACTCATTCATTTAGGTTGCATTTAGTGTCATATAGGTTGCATATAGGTTGCATTTTGGTTTGTTTCGTGTATTTCAGGTTTTGGAGCATAAAGACGGCGAAAGTGATGAATTTAAGCCAAAAAGAAACTGATACACTTGCATCGGCATGTTGTATCGGTTTCTGTTGGCCGATACGAAGACGAGTGTGTGCCGAAGTCGTATCGGCCAAGCATATCGGTTTCCGTGGCCGATATTGAAAACGGAGGTTTCGCCGAAGCTTGTATCGGCCAACCGTATCGGTTTGGAGTGACCGATACAAGAGAAGAAGACCCGAAGACACGTACCGACCTGTCGTATCGGCTTAGCCTGGCCGATACGAGGAAAACGAGCCGAAGGAAGATTTGCCGAAGCGCATATCGGCCCTCTGTATCGGTTTGTTTGACCGATACTGCTGCGAAATTTTAAATAAGTTTTGGTTTTTGCTATGTAAAAAGGAAAACCGGTTTGATTTTTGGTTTCCTTTATTTTATTTATCGGTTTAGACTTTTTATTAGGGTAAAAACACACAGCCACCCTGGGATGATCTTGTTCTTAGTTTTGTTTTTGTTTTTGAGACTTGAGAGGATTTCTTGGTGATTGCTTCTTGGCCACCTTGTAATCTTCATCATCATCATTGAATAAGAGTTTTCTTTACCCTTTGTTCTCTTTGTTTATTTGTTTATGCTTATGGTTTCTTTGAATCAAATTGTTATGAATCTCAATATGATTTGTGAGTAGTTCTAAATAGACAATTGGGTTAGGGTAAAAGGGGTTTGATTGAATCTAGGATAGATAATTGTCTAAAACTTAATTGATTGAAAACTTTAGTCTTTGGTAACAGCCTTAAAGCTTTAATCGAGTTGGCCATTCGATTATCGAACCCAGGAAGCTTTATGAATCGAGAGATTATAAAGCCTCCTGAACAATTACCTTAGAACCAAGCCTAGCTTAACCGAGAGATCTGTGTTAATAAGCTTGGTGGTTAGAATTGATTTGTCCTTAAAGTTTCTCGACGATTAAACTATCCAAGACATTGTTTTAGTTTAATCGTTGAGAAAAGGATCATTGCCACGAGAGTGGATTGATCTAAAATCGTTTTCAAAACCTTAAAGTAAATTTTATAAAAGACAATTTGAAATCCGAAAGTTTAATCATCCTTTAAAACACCTTAACCTGATTGTTTAGCCTTTTAATAATCTTTCAAAACCTTTAATTCTCGTTTTTCGTTTTGTTAAATCTTCGGTTACAAAAACATCACACAAACAACCCTTTTGATCACACTTAAACTGAGTTTGTTTCGCATAAATTCAAATACATTGTTTGCTCCTGATTTGGTTTGACATCTTAAATACTACAATAAGATATTAGATTAAGCGGGGTAAAATCTCGTTTATCATAAACCAATTTTCATGCAACATGAGTGCTTATAAGTGTATCAATGAGCTTTGTAAAAGTTTTACGAACTTATGAAACATCTTACAACGCATTTCCAGGACTCTAAACCAAGTTTCATGCAACGTGAGTGCTTATAAGTGTCTCAATGAGCTTTGGACATTTTTGACAAACTTATTAAACATCTAACAACGCGTTTCTAGGACTCTAAACCAAGTTTCATGCAACATAAGTGCTTATAGGTGTCTCAATGAGCTTTGTACAAGTTTTAGGAACTTATGAAACATCTAACAACCCGTTTCTAGGACTCTAAACCAAGTTTCATGCAACATGAGGGCTTATAAGGGTCTCAAAGAGCTTTGTACAAGTTTCACAAACTTATGAAACATCTAACAACGCGTTTCTAGGACTCTAAACCAAGTTTCGAGGCAACATGAGTGTTAATAAGTGTCTCAATGAGCTTTGGACATGTTTGACGAACTTATGAAACATCTAACAACGCGTTTCTATGACTCTAAACTAAGTTTCAGGCAACATGAGTGCTTATAAGTGCTCAATGAGCTTTGTACAAGTTTCACGAACTTATGAAACATCTAACAACGCGTTTCTAGGACTCTAAACCAAGTTTTATGCAACATGAGTGCTTATAAGTGTCTATATGAGCTTTGGACATGTTTGAAGAACTTATGAAACATCTAACAACGCGTTTCTTGGACTCTAAACCAAGTTTCATGCAACATGAGTGGTTATAAGTGTAACAATGAGCTTTGCACAAGTTTTACGAACTTATGAAACATCTAACAACGCATTTCTAGGACTCTAAATCAAGTTTCATGCAACATGAGTGCTTATAAGTGTCTCAATGAGCTTTGGACATGTTTGACGAACTTATGAAACATCTAACAACGCGTTTCTAGGACTCTTAACCAAGTTTCATGCATCATAAGTGCTTATAATTGTCTCAATGAGCATTGTACAAGTTTTACGAACTTATGAAACATCTAACAACGCGTTTCTAGGACTCTAAACCAAGTTTCATGCAACGTGAATGCTTATAAGTGTCTCAATGAGCTTTGGACATGTTTGACGAACTTATGAAACATCCAACAATGCATTTCTAAGAATCTAAACCGAGATTCATGCAACATGAGTGCTTATAAGTTCCTTAATGAGCTTTGTACAAGTTTCACGATCTTATGAAACATCAAAAAACGCGTTTCTAGGACTCTAAAGCAAGTTTCATGCAACATGAGGGCTTATAAGGGTCTCAAAGAGCTTTGTACAAGTTTCACAAACTTATGAAACATCTAACAACGCGTTTATATGACTCTAAACCTAGTTTCATGCAACATGAGTGTTAATAAGTGTCTCAATGACCTTTGGACATGTTTGACGAAATTATGAAACATCTAAAAACGCGTTTCTAGGACTCTAAACCAAGTTTCATGCAACATGAGTGATTATAAGTGTATCAATGAGCTTTGGACATGTTTGACGAACTTATGAAACATCTAACAACCCGTTTCTAGGATTCTAAACTAAGTTTCATGGAACATGAGTGCTTATAAGTGTCTCGATGAGCTTTGTACAAGTTTAACGAACTTATGAAACATCTAACAACGCGGTTTCTAGGACTCTAAACCAAGTTTCATGCAACTTGAGTGTTTATAAGTTCCTCAATGAGCTTTGTATAAGTTTCACGAACTTATGAAACATCTAACAACGCGTTTCTAAGATCTAAACCAAGTTTCATGCAACATGAGTGCTTATAAGTGTCTCAATGAGGTTTGTAAAAGTTTTACGAACTTATGAAACATCTAAAAACGCGTTTCTAGGACTCTAAACCAAGTTTCATGCAACATGAGTGCTTATAAGGGTCTCAAAGAGCTTTGTACAAGTTTCACGAACTTATGAAACATCTAACAACGCATTTCTAGGACTCTAAACCAAGTTTTATGCAACGTGAGTGCTTATAAGTGTCTCAATGAGCTTTGAACATGTTTGACGAACTTATGAAACATCTAACAACGCGTTTCTAGGACTCTAAACCAAGTTTCATGCAACATGAGTGCTTATAAGTGTCTCAATGAGCTTTGTACAAGTTTCACGAACTTATGAAACATCTAACAACGCATTTCTAGGACTCTAAACCAAGTTTCATGCAACGTGAGTGCTTATAAGTGTCTCAATGAGCTTTGAACATGTTTGACGAGCTTATGAATCATCTAACAACGCGTTTCTAGGACTCTTAACCAAGTTTCATGCATCATAAGTGCTTATAGGTGTCTCAATGAGCTTTGTACAAGTTTTACGAACTTATGAAACATCTAACAACGCGTTTCTAGGATCTAAACCAAGTTTCATGCAACGTGAGTGCTTATAAGTGTCTCAATGAGCTTTGTACAAGTTTCACGAACTTATGAAAAATCTAACAACGCATTTCTAGGACTCTAAACCAAGTTTCATGCAACGTGAGTGCTTATAAGTGTCTCAATGAGTTTTGAACATGTTTGACGAACTTATGAAACATCTAACAACGTGTTTCTAGGACTCTAAACCAAGTTTCATGCAACATGAGGGCTTATAAGGTTCTCAAAGAGCTTTGTACAAGTTTCACAAACTTATGAAACATCTAACAACGCGTTTCTATGACTCTAAACCAAGTTTCATGCGACATAAGTGTTAATAAGTGTCTCAATGAGCTTTGGACATGTTTGACGAACTTATGAAACATCTAACAACGCGTTTCTAGGACTCTAAACCAAGTTTCATGCAACATGAGGGCTTATAAGGGTCTCAAAGAGCTTTGTACAAGTTTCACAAACTTATGAAACATCTATCAACGCGTTTCTATGACTCTAAACCAAGTTTCATGCAACATGAGTGTTAATAAGTGTCTCAATGACCTTTGGACATGTTTGACGAAATTATGAAACATCTAAAAACGCGTTTCTAGGACTCTAAACCAAGTTTCATGCAACATGAGTGATTATAAGTGTATCAATGAGCTTTGGACATGTTTGACGAACTTATGAAACATCTAACAACCCGTTTCTAGGATTCTAAACTAAGTTTCATGGAACATGAGTGCTTATAAGTGTCTCAATGAGCTTTGTACAAGTTTAACGAACTTATGAAACATCTAACAACGCATTTCTAGGACTCTAAACCAAGTTTCATGCAACGTGAGTGCTTATAAGTGTCTCAATGAGCTTTGAACATGTTTGACGAGCTTATGAATCATCTAACAACGCGTTTCTAGGACTATAAACCAATTTTCATGCAAAATGAGTGCTTATAAGTGTATCAATGAGCTTTGTAAAAGTTTTACGAACTTATGAAACATCTAACAACCCATTTCCAGGACTCTAAACCAAGTTTCATGCAACGTGAGTGCTTATAAGTGTCTCAATGAGCTTTAGACATGTTTGACAAACTTATGAAACATCTAACAACGCGTTTCTAGGACTCTAAACCAAATTTCATGCAGCATAAGTGCTTATAGGTGTGTCAATGAGCTTTGTACAAGTTTTACGAACTTATGAAACATCTAACAACGCGTTTCTAGGATCTAAACCAAGTTTCATGCAACATGAGTGCTTATAAGTGTCTCAATGAGGTTTGTAAAAGTTTTACGAACTTATGAAATATCTAAAAACGTGTTTCTAGGACTCTAAACCAAGTTTCATGGAACATGAGTGCTTATAAGGGTCTCAATGAGCTATATATGTACAAGTTTTACGAACTTATGAAACATCTAACAGCGCGTTTCTAGGACTCTAAACCAAGTTTCATCCAACGTGAGTGCTTATAAGTGTCTCAATGAGCTTTGTACAAGTTTCACGAACTTATGAAACATCAAAAAACGCGTTTCTAGGACTCTAAAGCAAGTTTCATGCAACATGAGGGCTTATAAGGGTCTCAAAGAGCTTTGTACAAGTTTCACAAACTTATGAAACATCTAACAACGCGTTTCTATGACTCTAAGTTTCATGCAACATGAGTGTTAATAGGTGTCTCAATGACCTTTGGACATGTTTTACGAAATTATGAAACATCTAAAAACGGGTTTCTAGGACTCTAAACCAAGTTTCATGCAACATGAGTGATTATAAGTGTATCAATGAGCTTTGGACATGTTTGACGAACTTATGAAACATCTAACAACCCGTTTCTAGGATTCTAAACTAAGTTTCATGGAACATGAGTGCTTATAAGTGTCTCAATGAGCTTTGTACAAGTTTAACGAACTTATGAAACATCTAACAACGCGGTTTCTAGGACTCTAAACCAAGTTTCATGCAACTTGAGTGTTTATAAGTTCCTCAATGAGCTTTGTACAAGTTTCACGAACTTATGAAACATCTAACAACGCGTTTCTAAGATCTAAACCAGGTTTCATGAAACATGAGTGCTTATAAGTGTATCAATGAGGTTTGTAAAAGTTTTACGAACTTATGAAACATCTAAAAATGCGTTTCTAGGACTCTAAACCAAGTTTCATGCAACATGAATGCTTATAAGGGTCTCAAAGAGCTTTGTACAAGTTTCACGAACTTATGAAACATCTAACAACGCATTTCTAGGACTCTAAACCAAGTTTCATGCAACGTGAGTGCTTATAAGTGTCTCAATGAGCTTTTAACATGTTTGACGAACTTATGAAACATCTAACAACGCGTTTCTAGGACTCTAAACCAAGTTTCATGCAACATGAGTGCTTATAAGTGTCTCATTGAGTTTTGTACAAGTTTCACGAACTTATGAAACATCTAACAACGCATTTCTAGGACTCTAAACCAAGTTTCATGCAACGTGAGTGCTTATAAGTGTCTCAATGAGTTTTGAACATGTTTGACGAGCTTATGAATCATCTAACAACGCGTTTCTAGGACTATAAACCAATTTTCATGCAAAATGAGTGCTTATAAGTGTATCAATGAGCTTTGTAAAAGTTTTACGAACTTATGAAACATCTAACAACGCATTTCCAGGACTCTAAACCAAGTTTCATGAAACGTGAGTGCTTATAAGTGTCTCAATGAGCTTTGGACATGTTTGACAAACTTATGAAACATCTAACAACGCGTTTCTAGGACTCTAAACCAAATTTCATGCAGCATAAGTGCTTATAGGTGTCTCAATGAACTTTGTACAAGTTTTACGAACTTATGAAACATCTAACAACGCGTTTCTAGGATCTAAACCAAGTTTCATGCAACGTGAGTGCTTATAAGTGTCTCAATGAGCTTTGTACAAGTTTCACGAACTTATGAAAAATCTAACAACGCATTTCTAGGACTCTAAACCAAGTTTCATGCAACGTGAGTGCTTATAAGTGTCTCAATGAGTTTTGAACATGTTTGACGAACTTATGAAACATCTAACAACGCGTTTCTAGGACTCTAAACCAAGTTTCATGCAACATGAGGGCTTATAAGGTTCTCAAAGAGCTTTGTACAAGTTTCACAAACTTATGAAACATCTAACAACGCGTTTCTATGACTCTAAACCAAATTTCATGCGACATAAGTGTTAATAAGTGTCTCAATGAGCTTTGGACATGTTTGACGAACTTATGAAACATCTAACAACGCGTTTCTAGGACTCTAAACCAAGTTTCATGCAACATGAGGGCTTATAAGGGTCTCAAAGAGCTTTGTACAAGTTTCACAAACTTATGAAACATCTATCAACGCGTTTCTATGACTCTAAACCAAGTTTCATGCAACATGAGTGTTAATAAGTGTCTCAATGACCTTTGGACATGTTTGACGAAATTATGAAACATCTAAAAACGCGTTTCTAGGACTCTAAACCAAGTTTCATGCAACATGAGTGATTATAAGTGTATCAATGAGCTTTGGACATGTTTGACGAACTTATGAAACATCTAACAACCCGTTTCTAGGATTCTAAACTAAGTTTCATGGAACATGAGTGCTTATAAGTGTCTCAATGAGCTTTGTACAAGTTTAACGAACTTATGAAACATCTAACAACGCATTTCTAGGACTCTAAACCAAGTTTCATGCAACGTGAGTGCTTATAAGTGTCTCAATGAGCTTTGAACATGTTTGACGAGCTTATGAATCATCTAACAACGCGTTTCTAGGACTATAAACCAATTTTCATGCAAAATGAGTGCTTATAAGTGTATCAATGAGCTTTGTAAAAGTTTTACGAACTTATGAAACATCTAACAACCCATTTCCAGGACTCTAAACCAAGTTTCATGCAACGTGAGTGCTTATAAGTGTCTCAATGAGCTTTAGACATGTTTGACAAACTTATAAAACATCTAACAACGCGTTTCTAGGACTCTAAACCAAATTTCATGCAGCATAAGTGCTTATAGGTGTCTCAATGAGCTTTGTACAAGTTTTACGAACTTATGAAACATCTAACAACGCGTTTCTAGGATCTAAACCAAGTTTCATGCAACATGAGTGCTTATAAGTGTCTCAATGAGGTTTGTAAAAGTTTTACGAACTTATGAAATATCTAAAAACGTGTTTCTAGGACTCTAAACCAAGTTTCATGCAACATGAGTGCTTATAAGGGTCTCAATGAGCTATATATGTACAAGTTTTACGAACTTATGAAACATCTAACAGCGCGTTTCTAGGACTCTAAACCAAGTTTCATCCAACGTGAGTGCTTATAAGTGTCTCAATGAGCTTTGTACAAGTTTCACGAACTTATGAAACATCAAAAAACGCGTTTCTAGGACTCTAAAGCAAGTTTCATGCAACATGAGGGCTTATAAGGGTCTCAAAGAGCTTTGTACAAGTTTCACAAACTTATGAAACATCTAACAACGCGTTTCTATGACTCTAAACCAAGTTTCATGCAACATGAGTGTTAATAAGTGTCTCAATGACCTTTGGACATGTTTTACGAAATTATGAAACATCTAAAAACGCGTTTCTAGGACTCTAAACCAAGTTTCATGCAACATGAGTGATTATAAGTGTATCAATGAGCTTTGGACATGTTTGACGAACTTATGAAACATCTAACAACCCGTTTCTAGGATTCTAAACTAAGTTTCATGGAACATGAGTGCTTATAAGTGTCTCAATGAGCTTTGTACAAGTTTAACGAACTTATGAAACATCTAACAACGCATTTCTAGGACTCTAAACCAAGTTTCATGCAACGTGAGTGCTTATAAGTGTCTCAATGAGCTTTGAACATGTTTGACGAGCTTATGAATCATCTAACAACGCGTTTCTAGGACTATAAACCAATTTTCATGCAAAATGAGTGCTTATAAGTGTATCAATGAGCTTTGTAAAAGTTTTACGAACTTATGAAACATCTAACAACCCATTTCCAGGACTCTAAACCAAGTTTCATGCAACGTGAGTGCTTATAAGTGTCTCAATGAGCTTTAGACATGTTTGACAAACTTATAAAACATCTAACAACGCGTTTCTAGGACTCTAAACCAAATTTCATGCAGCATAAGTGCTTATAGGTGTCTCAATGAGCTTTGTACAAGTTTTACGAACTTATGAAACATCTAACAACGCGTTTCTAGGATCTAAACCAAGTTTCATGCAACATGAGTGCTTATAAGTGTCTCAATGAGGTTTGTAAAAGTTTTACGAACTTATGAAATATCTAAAAACGTGTTTCTAGGACTCTAAACCAAGTTTCATGCAACATGAGTGCTTATAAGGGTCTCAATGAGCTATATATGTACAAGTTTTACGAACTTATGAAACATCTAACAGCGCGTTTCTAGGACTCTAAACCAAGTTTCATCCAACGTGAGTGCTTATAAGTGTCTCAATGAGCTTTGTACAAGTTTCACGAACTTATGAAACATCAAAAAACGCGTTTCTAGGACTCTAAAGCAAGTTTCATGCAACATGAGGGCTTATAAGGGTCTCAAAGAGCTTTGTACAAGTTTCACAAACTTATGAAACATCTAACAACGCGTTTCTATGACTCTAAACCAAGTTTCATGCAACATGAGTGTTAATAAGTGTCTCAATGACCTTTGGACATGTTTTACGAAATTATGAAACATCTAAAAACGGGTTTCTAGGACTCTAAACCAAGTTTCATGCAACATGAGTGATTATAAGTGTATCAATGAGCTTTGGACATGTTTGACGAACTTATGAAACATCTAACAACCCGTTTCTAGGATTCTAAACTAAGTTTCATGGAACATGAGTGCTTATAAGTGTCTCAATGAGCTTTGTACAAGTTTAACGAACTTATGAAACATCTAACAACGCGGTTTCTAGGACTCTAAACCAAGTTTCATGCAACTTGAGTGTTTATAAGTTCCTCAATGAGCTTTGTACAAGTTTCACGAACTTATGAAACATCTAACAACGCGTTTCTAAGATCTAAACCAGGTT